>JAJGRW010000297.1:515706-613483 GCA_025461045.1 Carex parvula | reverse complement strand
TTTATCTTTAAATATTACTTACTCACCGAAAAATACATTCAGACAGTTCGTATTTTATTTTCAGTTATTAATTTCATATATGTATTTTGCAGAATATTACAATTACCAAAGCTGAATTCAAAGCATATATAAACAAATATCAAAGCTCTACTTTTCCATAATATTTTCAAATTAATTCGATACTGAATTGTTGAGCCTGAAATGATTATTCCTGCTCTGCATCACGATGTGTTTTCATATATAGAAAATGCATGTATAACATTTTGAGATGTTTTCTTTTTACCTTCTAATCTTGCACAATTTTTTCTTCAAAAAAAAAATATTGAACAAATCAATGGTATCTAGAATTTATAAATTTTGTATTGTTAGTGACACAATGACTCGTATACTTTGATTCAATTTTAATTTTCAAATATCATTAAAAAAAAAACTTAACAAACTATAAGAAATCAACAAACCTTGCAAGAAGTCCTATTCTCTTCTCTTTCGTTTAGTTGAAGAGAAAACTATATATACCTTTATAAAAATAATGAAATATATATATACAGATTGCGTACCATACTCACAGTTTCATCAATGCATCATTTTTTACAACTATTGCATAGATAGAGTTTTAGTAGGCTGAACCTGTGATCATGAACAACAATAGAAAAATAAGGCGTCCATCAATTTTCTTAAAAGGACAGTACTTTTTTTTTTTTCTATTTATGGCCTTCTTTTAGTATGAATGTTCTAAAATAAAATAAAAAATTAACAATCCATTTGATTATGCTAGAGTCCAAAGTTCTCTAATAAGCACTCAACATTGACAAAAAATAATATGTCCTGAAATATGTCATGATTAGCACTACTCATTTTTTTTAACACAATATTATCTAATTTTTTTTAATATATAGACAATTGTATCCTTTATTAATTATTTCCTTTAAAAATTACTTCTATCTCATATATTATCATAGAATTTTCTTTCTTTAAAAGCTATGTTACCCCCTACTTTATATATATGGTTATGTATCGTATTGCCGTATCGATACTTGTACTCGTATCGCTTGATACCCATATCGCGTTTAAATGTTTACGTTTAAAAATATGTCTCTGATCTCTCATACATTATTATATAATTGTTTCCCTAGAAGTTAGATTTAATAAAACAAGTAAATATTTTGCCATATTTATTATTTGTATTTCGTACAATTTTAAGATTTTTAAAGGGAATACAAGAGTGAAATACTTTATTATATTATGAAAAATTATCAATATTGTATATAATCGATTTATTTTACGACTCCACAAATTTTATTGACAATCTAGTTAAAAAGTATCATTTTGGCAATTAATATTTTTGTATTCATAAAAAACACTAAAGAAACTGACTTTATTACTTATCTCCATTCGTATATTAAGCATGTATGTCCGGCAAACGATTTTGATTAAAAGAGGAAATTTTGAATTGAATATCAGCTCTCTGATCAAATATTCTGATTCTATGCATCTTTTTTTTTTATGTTTGTTTACATGTAGAAGTCTATATTTATTTAGACACATATTTGTCACGTGCAAATTGATCATCTTTCTTATTGGCCCTGATTTTTTATTTTGAAAAATATCATTTAAGGAATTTTTGAATTGAATGATAATTGATTGGTCATGTCTTCATTTCTTTCATTTTTTATATCATTTAAAGAATGTTATTTGTCATATTGTATGAGATTTTTTATAAAAATATCTCAAAAAGATAAAAAAATATATGTCATTTAATATGTTATTTAAAGAATGTTATTTGTTATTTAGTCTATTTTTTGTGAAAATATGTTATTTTAGATTTTCTTTTGTTCCCTTATATGGGCACAATACTAGTATAAATTACGCGTGAACTGATCATTCTTATTATGGTTTTTAGGATCATTTTTTTTTCCTTATTCGATCTTGTAATTATTTTTTAGTAGTAATGAAAAATTTACAAATTGCAAGGACTTTTACTCATAAAAAAAATGTTCCATATTATATTTGTGGTATATAATAAAGTATATAATAAAGTTTTAAAAAATTATATGTTTGGAATCAACTGTGTACTATATAATAAAGTATTTCACATCTTATATCTCTGTAAATAAATTATTTCACATCAAACATATAATTGACTAAAAATGTCGGTGTCAATGTTTAAACTGTTGATTCCAAACATATAATTTTTCTAAATTATATATTTTTCAATTCTATGTTTAATCAATTATATATTTTCACATCTTATATCTCTGTAAATATGATTAAAAATGTCGGTGTTGTTGTCATGTTTATGTTGATCATTCAACAGTTCAAACTAGTTCTGGACAAAATTGAATCAGATATATAGAATATATAATCCAAATTTATTAGCGAATTCAAAGGGACATGCACCTTCTTAGTATTCAAATATTAAATAGAAGAATTAATTACCTGGCCTCTTTGGTATAAACGCCCCAAGAAGGTGATAGATATACAATTAACAGAGGAGATAAACCGTCTCTAAAACCACTCGAATTCTTCATTTTTTCCAAGGAATATTTATTGCTAGCTAGCTCAATGTGTGTGTATATATATATATCAATGTCAATCTCCTTTCTATAGTAGAAAAAATTCTTGTTGCATTCCTCTCCACTCTAGATATATACACACATCATGTCTTTCTCCGCACAAACTCCCGTTAAAACACTAGAACCTACAGGTTGTATAAGACTAATGGAAAAGGTGACGAGAACGCATATGTTTAGCATTGTGGGGTATTCTTTAGATAAGAATATCGGCGGAGGTAGATCTTACGAATCACCCAATTTTGAAGTCGGTGGGCATGATTGGAGTATCTGGTACTACCCAAGTGACGACATTTCGATATATCTTTACCTTAAAAGCAGATCAGAATGTGCAAGGGCACAAGTTAGTTTTACTATTCTAGACCAAAATGGGAATGCTTCACCCTTAAGCAAAACAACAGAAATTACAAATTTCAGAACCGACTATAGTAGTTACGGGAATGGGGGTTATACATCATTTGCGAAAAGAGCAGTGTTGGAGTCAAACATCAAGGATGATTGTTTTGTAATTAAAAGTGTTGTTACTGTTTTTAAGAGTGTGCTTAAAGCTATTCCGGTGGAGCCAACTGCACAAATTGTTGTTCCTCCTGGTAACATATTACAGCAATTCAGCAATCTCTTGGAGTCAGGAAACGGAGCGGATGTTACATTTGAAGTAGATGGCCAATCTATTAGTGCTCACAAGTGCATTCTTGCTGCAAGATCTCCAGTCTTTTCGGCACAATTTTTCGGTCCCATGAAGGAAAAATCAGACACGACAATTATAATTAAAGAAATGGAAGCTCCAGTGTTCAAATCTCTACTTCATTTCATATATAATGATTCATTTCCTGGATTTGTTGATACAAAAGGAAGTGATGAGAAACAGGAGACTAAATTAATGGCTCAGCAACTATTGGTTGCGGCTGATAGATACGGATTGGAGAGATTAAAGATAATATGTGAGAAGATGTTGTGCAGTAGTGTTGACACGAGCGATGCGCTTACCTTGTTGTCTCTAGGTGAGAGCCACAGTTGCAATCATCTCAAAGAAACATGCTTGAAATTTTTAGCCTCTCCTGAAATTTTTCAAGAGGTTGCAGCAACTGAGCAATTTCAAGAATTAGTTAAGAATGATTCGTTAATTTTGAAAGAACTACTTGAGAAATTCGAGATTAAAACAAGGAAGTGATAGTTACCTTAGCTTGCATTTTTTTTTTGTTCAAATTTTTTTTATTTTGTTTTTTCTGAATGTATCAGAATTAATCTTGAATAGTATGAAGATTTAGTATTTACCAAAGTTTATCAGAACTGGCTGCATCATATGGTTATGATTATATATATACTACGCTTTTGATTATAAAAGGTGTCTTTGTTCCTCTACTATAGTTTTTTATTTTTCTTTTTTCGTATACTTCTTAATTTTTCATATGTTATATGTTTTTGGTTAATTGAACTTGACTTAATCACTAACAAAAATTATATATTATTGAATCTTAAAACTATATCTAATCTTGTATATTTGTACAATTTCTCTTTTGCATCGTCGTCAATAACTTAATTATTTTATGTGATTATGTATTTAATTTTTCTAAAATTATGTGTCTTTCATATCTTTTTTGATATAATAATTCCTGGAGATCGATTGGCCTCTGTCAGTATGCCTACGAGGTTGATTAAAAATATAATTAAAAAAATATTTTAATGAAACAACTCAAGAGATATTTTCTGTGATTTTCTCGTGACGAGACTGCAAATTATAATTGAAAACCTTAGATTGAATCATTGAAAAATGGGGCCTTTTTGAGTAGGCTTCCCTCTAGATTTGAATTCAAGATATACACAACATTGTTGTGACAACAACATAAAATTGGTGAAGAAAACATACACACATGCATGAATTACCAGATTCATTTTCATATAAAAGATGTGATATATATTGCTTTCATGAGATTTATGAATGTGGGTAGTACATATATATTACAATAATCTGTAATTGTTCTATCAATGAATTCATTTTATAAATTATTTTAGTATTCTGCAATTGAGAAAACCAAAAAAAAAAAAAATACTCAGATACTAATTAAAACGGGACATAAGAGAAAATTAAGTAAATGTACCTTACTGAATATGTTAAGAGAAAGGTAGGTTAGAAACTTGGAATGCTCGAAAGTAAAGAAAATTTATTAAAGAAAAACTAATACTTATATTTGATTTCAATCTTTGTGAATATATCGTGGTTGGATTTAAATGAAGAAAATTATTTAATTTTGCAGCCAGAAAAAAGACAGAGACATGCATTGTCAAGACACGTGCTTCCTTTTTTCGATTCTCATTTGTTTGGTCTTCTATCTTTGCTTACTCATTCATTTTATCACTGGTATGAAAATTTTATTTTTCTTCATTTATTATGAAAATTTGGAAGGTGATCTGACATATACAAATCTTTGTATCCAGTGATTAGTCATCATTACGTTCGGTCCCACCCGGTCAAGCTATTTTCTTTAGGTGTATTTACAGCAGTTATATATGAGCTTTGATGTAGACTTGATCACTTGCTCATTCACTAAAAGTAATTTTTCACATCTTAATATTAGTTACATTGTTAAATTGTGTTTGTAAGGAGGTGAGATTAGAGCTAGAGTTATTTGTTGATATTGACATGATTTCATTTTTTCAGGAGTTGTCAGAAACCTCATTACTGTTGATGTTTTCAAACTGAGGTATATGAAATGACAACCTTTTTAGGCTGCTATTACCATCGTGGTGTTGGTGCATAACAAACTACCAATCACATATCACGCTACTATTTAACTGATTATTTGAGTATGATTTTCTCTATATATGCAGCTTTTGACATACAATTTTTTTACTTTTTTTTAATTTAGTTAATTTAGTTAATTTCTTTGTTTTTGGAAAAATTATATTGCTACTTCTATGTGGTGATGTATGTGGTTTGATTCTATATATGTATGACATGAAGTCCGAGCTGTCCCTGCCCAAGGGAGAGCCCAAAGAAAGCACTTGCTAGGAAAATAAAATAAACTTAAACTTAACATTATAGGTATAATAAATATATTATGCCTATAAAAATAATAAGATTTAGTTCATGTTTTGTTGTCCACTTAGTAATTTAAATATATCTTTCAAAAATCTGAAGTTCATTATTTGAGAATTTAATTAGTGACAAATATTTCTAAATTTATCAAATAATGTTTTGACAAATAAATCAATTTCTAATTTGAATAAAGTATTAAATTTAAATATAAATATTTCTGAATAATTTTAATCTTTCAAACAGTTGAAGCAGACATATTTACAATATAAAAAAAATACTGAGCAGTAATGAACAATAGCTGCTCTGTAAAAAAATAAAAAAAAACTTTCAAAAACGACATCATAAATATTTTGTAAAATTTCACAGATAATTTAGAATTACTTGGCCAAATACAACAATAATAGCATATTAGTGCTGATTGACATGGGTGGGTTCATCTCTCAACAACTGATGCATTATTATTTTCTCTATTCTTATTGTTTAGGATATTATGAGCCCAATGGTCAAACATAAATTTTATTCATTTCCTGAGAAGGGAACCTTGATAAGGTGGATCTCTGTAGACAGAGTCTCAGATTAAATAATTTCAACGTCTAACACACCCTATGCCATTTATAATTATACAATGATATTAATATATTATAGTTTCATCTAGTGGTTGAATTTGGTGATCAGAAACCCATTTTCTAACACTAATTTTCTAACGGTGTTAAGCATTTTTTGTCAGTAACTGTTAGTATAAAACTATAAATGATTTGTACAAATCCCCTATAAGTCAAAATAGTAGAAAAATATATAATAAAACTTCCACCTTTTACGCCTCCAAACAAGTTTTAATTTCATAAAAGGTATAAATACAAATTATGTTTTATGCATCATCAAGTAATTAATTTGAGCCATTGATTGCACCATAAGTTTGAATTTACTGTAATTGTTGGAAACACAGCAGAATTTTTTTTTTTATTATTGTTACTGTAAGCTCAAATTATTACTTCCTTGTTCTATTTCATAAAACTTAAATCTAATTAATGTTAGATTTTAATTTGCAGCATTAAATCAACATAATCAAAGAATTGGGCACAGCTTAATATGATGCAGAGTAAGGAAAGATCAGTTCTAATTTTGTATTAAGTCCATTCATTCATCACAATCAAATATACACACACACACACACAATAATTACATATACAAGCAACCATGTCTCCTATGGCACTGACTTGCTTGGGTACAAAAAGAACATGAGATCCTACTTTGATTTTTTTTTTGTTTCTCTTTACTCCACAAAAAAGTTGTGTTCTACCCAGCCGGTGCACCTGTAATTATATTATTGTATTTCCTAATCACTCAATTAATTGAATCAATACACACCAACAATTATACCAGCAATAGTAGTTCTCGTTCAGAAAACTGATCTTGAAAACAAATTTGGACTTAGCGAATTTTTTTTTTATCTGCCAGATTGAATGGAAATGGACAAACTATTGGCCGATATTAGAGCGGCCTCATCCACCTGTGCTCGGGCAATGCTACCAGACTGCGATTCCACATCCATAAAATTCACTACAAACATCGAGGTTTCGGGAGGCACATGCACTGGCGTGCGATGTTCCAGGATCTCAACCACCTCTGTCATGTTGGGTCTTCGCATTGGGTTCTCTTGAATGCACCAAAGAGCCACTCGAGTTAAGACCGTCACTTCTTCTTCTCTTATCTCTTCATTCTTGATCAAGCTCTTGTCGACTACCTCCATTAGCTCACCTTGCGTCATTTTCTCTTGGACGATCTTAGGGAAATACGTGTCCCGTCTTTGTTGAGTCTCTCCATCCACCACCATCATAAAGTTCCTTCGCCCACCAACAAGCTCCAAAACCACCATTCCGTAGCTGTATACGTCAGACTTGGTCGAGATAGCATTTGGCATCAGCATCTCAGGAGGTAGGTAACCGACCTATTGGTGGTACAATGGAGATATATATTAATAATAATTGAAGAATACATCTTCAAACATCAAAATTGAACAATGGAGTATTTATCAATAATAATTACCGTTCCCCTTGCTCGGGTCATGACACTACTCTCATCCTTCCCAATTAATTTTGAGATACCAAAATCTGATAGCAGGGCCCTGAAGTCTCCATCAAGTAGAATATTTGCGGGTTTTACATCGAGATGCAAGATCCGCTCATGGCATTCATGGTGGAGATATGCAAGTGCCTTGGCTATATCAATTGCAATGCGATACCTTAATGCCCACGTTAAATGGCTTCTCTTTCTGTTATCCTGGAAAAGCCATGCATCAAGAGACCCGTTTTCGAGAAATGGATAGATTAGGTAGTGATCCCCTCTCGGAGAGAGACAAAACCCTAGAAGGCGCACTAAATTGACATGTTGCCGACTTGCAATAATTGTCATCTCCGTTCTAAACTCTGTTTCACCACTCGGCCTCCATTTGATCCTCTTTACCGCAATGGTAGAACCATCTGCTAGTGTCCCCTTGAACACTGCACCAGAAGCACCTTCACCTATTGGTGCTTGAAACTTTTCTGTTGCTGTTTCAAGATCTTTGATTGTGAACCTTGCGGGTAATCCGACCATCTCGAGGAAATCGTATTGCTCGTCTTGGATTGTTTCTTTCTCAATGTAGGCTTGCCACCATGCCTTTACTTTTGGGGCAAACATTGGCCAAAGCCACGGAACAAGGGATAAACAAGCATTAATGCTTGAAATTAATATAATTAAAATTTCCTTGTTGTGCCAGTAGAAGCGGAGGAGAATACCTATCACCAAGGCCGCAGCAAAAATTGATGCACTGACCGCTACCTTCCACCTTCTGTCCCAGAAATGCTTAACATGGAAAGCAGAGAGGACTACATAAACTATAATTGATACAATCACTATGAAAACTCTAGTAAATTGTTCGAAATCTGTACGACTTTTGAATATCAGAAACACATTCGTATAGAATGCTGTGAATAGAAATGTGCTCCTCAGATCATGTGAAAATTTCATCATCAAAAAATTCAGCATGGCCCCCGAGTTGATACCAAAGATTAGAGCGGATACAAATTTCCATCGCCATGGATCAATGTAGAAATGATTAGCGTATATCACTATGATTAAACCCAGGGAAAAAGCTACCATTAAAATCCTCCATTTCGTAGTAGATATTTGGTTAGTTTGGAGAGAACAAACGAGAAAGTAAATCAAGGTTTGAAATATACTAGTTCGTAGATTGGCTCGGAATAATTTTGCAGACGATAGGATAAAATAAACTATGATTAAGAAAAGTGCTATGGCTGAGGTTATGATCTCTACTTTTTGCATGGCCATATGATTTTTTTTCCCCTACAATTTTTCTGTTTTTTTTCAGAGGTGGAATGGGCTTTACCTTGAAAACAGAGATTAGAGGTAAAACTAGGAACTAAGATACCATACCCACTTGTTAGGTGAGTCTGAATTTTCTCTAAATGGTTAATTGGAAAAGGAAATATCAGCTTTCATAGTACCCAATTAATCTTTTATATAGATATATATATATATAGAGGAGGGTTCAAATGCCTCCATTTTTCATGCCTCCACCATGCCTCCATTTTTAAAAACTTTAATAACTCAAAATTTAAAACTTAAAGTCAAAATAAAACCGTTGGATATGATCTACATCATTTTATTTATGCACATGTACAAAATTATGACATTTCAATTTTGTTTTGGTTATCATCAAGAGCTTGTAAAAAACGTACTAATGTGGATAATTTCTAGCCGTTGATTTTTCAACTTATTGATTCACATAAAAACAAAATCGAAATGTGATAATTTTTTATGAGTACATAGATAAAATGATGTAGATCATATCCAACGGTTTTATTTTGACTTTTAAGTTTTAAATTTTGAGTTATTAACGTTTTAAAAAATGGAGGCATGGTGGAGGCATGAAAAATGGAGGCATTTGAACCCTCCTTATATATATATATATATAAGGAGGATTCAAATGCACCATAATTTTTGTGCTCCAATATGCTCTACATCCTTTATCTCTATTTTCAAAGTCCGAATAGTCGATCCGAACCGTTCAACATGATCTTCATAATAAAATATGTTTGGAGACCAAATTTTAACTTTTTTAGAATACTTTTACTATTTTTTTAGGTAGGTACAATATCACTTTATCGGATGGTCCATAATCTCCTTAAAAAAGTGATTTTGTACCTATCTAAAAAAATAGTAAAAAAATTCTAAAAAATATAAAATTTGGTATCCAAGCATATTTTATTATGAAGATCATGTTGAGTGGTTCAGATCGACTGTTCGGACTATAAAAATGAAGATAAATGATGTGAAGCATATTGGAGCACAAAAATAATAGTGCATTTGAACCCTCTATCTCAAGCATTTTTTATTATTACAGGGGCGGGCATGAAAGCCTACAAGCAACAAAAGCCTTGATGATCAGAACAATGACCTGAGAAAAGTCCACAAACAAAAACAACTGAAATAATCGAGTTATGTAAATGTGAACGAAAATTTTCCTGGATAACGAATACATATAACTCATTTCGCACAAACAAAAACAGCGGAAATAATCGAGTTATGTAAATATTAGCGAAAATCCTCCGGGATAACGAATATATATAACTCGTCCCGCACAAACAAAAACAGCAAAAATAATCGAGTTATGTAAATGTGAACGAAAATCCTCCAGAATAACAAATACATATAACTCATTTCGCACAAACAAATAAGATGAAGTCTATGTTACGAAAAGTCTATGCTACGAAAAGTCTATGCATGTTAGAGGAAGATGAAGTCTATGTTATTTTTATTAATTTAAAAGTTTTGATGTGATAAATTTAAATATTCTTAATGTTAAAAAAATGGGACCAAGTCAAGTTTCTCCTCCGAAATTTCGTTCCATGCTCGCTCTCTCAGTCAAACAAAAACTGCAATAGAATTTAAATTTCTCAGGATTAATTACTCCGCACTTATTCCACTGGAAAAGTCATTTAAATATTATTATTATGAAGTCAACGAAGTGTCCTTATCAAACATATATAGTATAATAATAATAATAATAATTAATGAAAAATAATAATAAGTGCGGTAGGTACATGATTACTTCGCTGGCGTTGACTTGTCAAGAATCAATTGCTCTATTTTAACCCTTCCCGGACAGCTGTTGACAGAGGAAGAGCATGACCTGGCGAGGTAGGGGCCCATTGACCTGGACGCACACAGTAGTTGCAGTGAAAGTTCCAAGGGAAGACAAAAATGAGAAGAGGGAAATGATGCGGCTACCTTAATTAGTATCCTTGCAAAGTAGAAGTGGTAAGTGTCAAATTGTTAGAAAATATAAACACAGTACTTCCAAGAAACTCCCTTCCCTCCCATGTTTTGTTTTATTCAAGAAAAAGATTACAGAATATAGTATTTTCAGATTTTTTTCATAGAGATAGACATGATGCCAAAACTTAATATTAACTCCATCTCCTACTTTCCATTTCATGTTTGTATTGAGTAGGGCTTTGGTGTTTTGAAAGGATTGCTTGAAAAACCTGCAGTTCGGAGTATCAGTTAGCCTTCCACTATGTGTTATTAAGATGGCCGATTTCCAAAGTCTCATTTCTGGTTTATCAGTTAGCCTTCCTTATTCTATTTCATAAAACTTAAATCTAATTAATGTTAGATTTTAATTTGCAGCATTAAATCAACATAATCAAAGAAATGGGCACAGCTTAATATGATGCAGATTAAGGAAAGATCAGTTCTAATTTTGTATTAAGTCCATTCATTCATCACAATCAAAGTTAAGAACTAAAGGAAAACATGATTATGCACAATCAAAATCAAATTACATATATATACACAATAATTACAGAGAAACTGTATACACAATCAAAATCAAACTAAAGGAAACCATGATTATACATACATATATATATATATACACACACACACACACAATAATTACATATACAAGCAACCATGTCTCCTATGGCACTGACTTGCTTGGGTACAAAAAGAACATGAGATCCTACTTTGATTTTTTTTTTTCTCTTTACTCCACAAAAAAGTTGTGTTCTACCCAGCCGGTGCACCTGTAATTATATTATTGTATTTCCTAATCACTCAATTAATTAAATCAATACACACCAACAATTATACCAGCAATAGTAGTTCTGGTTCAGAAAACTGATCTTGAAAACAAAATTTTGACTTAGCGAAATTTTTTTCTATCTGCCAGATTGAATGGAAATGGACAAACTATTGGCCGATATTAGAGCGGCCTCATCCACCTGAGCTCGGGCGAAGCTACCAGACTGCGATTCCACATCCATAAAATTCACTACAAACATCGAGGTTTCGGGAGGCACATGCACTGGCGTGCGATGTTCCAGGATCTCAACCACCTCTGTCATGTTGGGTCTTCGCATTGGGTTCTCTTGAATGCACCAAAGAGCCACTCGAGTTAAGACCGTCACTTCTTCTTCTCTTATCTCTTCATTCTTGATCAAGCTCTTGTCGACTACCTCCATTAGCTCACCTTGCGTCATTTTCTCTTGGACGATCTTAGGGAAATACGTGTCACGTCTTTGTTGAGTCTCTCCATCCACCACCATCATAAAGTTCCTTCGCCCACCAACAAGCTCCAAAACCACCATTCCGTAGCTATATACGTCAGACTTGGTCGAGATAGCATTTGGCATCAGCATCTCAGGAGGTAGGTAACCGACCTATTGGTGGTACAATGGAGATATATATTAATAATAATTGAAGAATACATCTTCAAACATCAAAATTGAACAATGGAGTATTTATCAATAATAATTACCGTTCCCCTTGCTCGGGTCATGACACTACTCTCATCCTTCCCTATTAATTTTGAGATACCAAAATCTGATAGCAGGGCCATGAAGTCTCCATCAAGTAGAATATTTGCGGGTTTTACATCGAGATGCAAGATCCGCTCATGGCATTCATGGTGGAGATATGCAAGTGCCTTGGCTATATCAATTGCAATGCGATACCTTAATGCCCACGTTAAATGGCTTCTCTTTCCGTTATCCGTGAAAATCCATGCATCAAGAGACCCATTTTCGAGAAATGGATAGATCAGGTAGTGATCCCCTCTCGGTGAGAGACAAAACCCTAGAAGGCGCACTAAATTGACATGTTGCCGACTTGCAATAATTGTCATCTCTGTTCTAAACTCTGTTTCACCACTAGGCTTCCATTTGATCCTCTTTACCGCAATGGTAGAACCATCTGCTAGTGTCCCCTTGAACACTGCACCAGAAGCACCTTCACCTATTGGTGCTTGAAACTTTTCTGTTGCTGTTTCAAGATCTTTGATTGTGAACCTTGCGGGTAATCCGGCCATCTCGAGGAAATCGTATTGCTCGTCTTGGATTGTTTCCTTCTCAATGTAGGCTTGCCACCATGCCTTTACTTTTGGGGCAAACATTGGCCAAAGCCACGGAACAAGGGATAAACAAGCATTAATGCTTGAAATTAATATAATTAAAATTTCCTTGTTGTGCCAATAGAAGCGGAGGAGAATACCTATCACCAAGGCCGCAGCAAAAATTGATGCACTGACCGCTATCTTCCACCTTCTGTCCCAGAAATGCTTAACATGGAAAGCAGAGAGGATTACATAAACTATAATTGATACAATCACTATGAAAACTCTAGTAAATTGTTCGAAATCTGTACGACTTTTGAATATCAGAAACACATCCGTAGAGAATGCTGTGAATAGAAATGTGCTCCTCAGATCATGTGAAAATTTCATCATAAAAAAATTCAGCATGGCCACCGAGTTGATACCAAAGATTAGAGGGGATACAAATTTCCATCGCCATGGATCGATGTAGAAATGATTAGCATATATCACTATGATTAAACCCAGGGAAAAAGCTACCATTAAAATCCTCCATTTCGTAGTAGTTATTTGGTTAGTTTGGAGAGAACAAACAAGAAAGTAAATCAAGGTTTGAAATATACTAGTTCGTAGATTGACTCGGAATAATTTTGCAGACGATAGGATAAAATAAACTATGATTAAGAAAAGTGCTATGGCTGAGGTTATGATCTCTACTTTTTGCATAGCCATATGATGTTTTTCGCTCCACAATTTTTATGTTTTTTTTTTCAGAGGTGGAATGGGCTTTACCTTGAAAACAGAGATTAGAGGTAAAACTAGGAACTAAGATACCATACCCACTTGTTAGGTAAGTCTGAATTTTCTCTAAATGGTTAATTAGAAAAGGAAATATCAGCTTTCATAGTACCCAATGAATCTTTTATATATATATATATGAGGAGGGTTCAAAAGCACCATAATTTTTGTGCTCCAATATGCTCCACATTATTTATCTCTATTTTCAAAATCCGAATAATCAATCTGTAACAGCCTAGTTTTTGAATACTAGGAAATATTAATTGACATGAGGTAAAAATATATAATCGATGAAATTATTATTACATTGGTATTGTAATATCTCAATTTTGAACATTTGAAAATTTTATTAGATACAAAGTAAAACATGCCATTGAATACATTTTTTTTTATAAGGTCCTAATATGTTTAGATTCACATTGAACTTCTAATAAATAAAAATAACTATTTAGTCCTTAATTGATCATAAAGTCACGTAAGTAAATATATAGGTTTGTAGTTAAGTTTGGAATATCTTAATATTTCCTGAACAATTTGTAACTAGAATCTTAATATTTAAATGACAATGTTTTATTATGAAAGATATAAGGGGCTTATTGCAAACTTACTAATTACTAGATAAGAATAAAAATTAGTGATTCGTTTTTATAAAATAACTTGTATGAAAAGGACACATGTAGCTACCTTAACAACTCACTTCTCTTACCTAACACCATTTATTATTATTCAATAAATATTGACTTTTCAAAATTGGAAATACGGAGAGAAAGATTATATTATTTTATTCTTTACTTTTTCTGAAGGAACCGCTTTACCCCTCTTTTCATTATTTTCTTTGTATCGGTGGATATTGGGGAACCGTTCATTTGGAGGGGGGATTTCACTCATCCAGTATACCCGGGAACATAGAAACGAACGAAAAAAAAAAGAGGGGATATGGGGAAGAAAACAATGGAGAAAAGAGAGGAGAAGGAGACAGAGCTGATGGAATTTTCTCGGTAAAGCAATTCGTTGCTTGCTTGGAATCTGTGGCTGCTTTCGAATCACTCAGATAGCTCGATTACAAACAATGGACTTGACTTCGAGCCCCGTCATGCTATGGATAACAGGTGCGGATTTCGAGTTATTCCTAGCCCCTTCTAACTTGTTTAATTGTTGTTGTATGCTTGTGGGGTTCTTTGCTTGCTTTTGTTTGCATGTTGATTGTTTGATGATTGTGATTTAATTGAGCGATTATTGTACCATCACTGGTATGGGTCTGGTGTATTGCTGCACACCAGCTGTTCGGTGAAATGCCTAAGAGAAGTAAATTACTGGTACGGGTCTGGTGTGTTGCTGCACACCAGCTGTTCGGTGAAATGCCTAAGAGAAGGAAATTGTTCGTAATCTTAAGGTTAATATATGGTAGTGGTTTGGAGTTACATGTCCTGATTCTCAAATTGAAATTTGCATGTCCTGATTGCACGAGATTATTTGTTTTATTAGTGTAGCTTGGCTGTTGCTCGGTTGCCAATTGCTTGTAGTTAAAGTCTTGAAGTTGGTATTCTTATTGCATAATCGAGTTGCATGACATACGCTTGCATCATGAACTGAACCATATTTCTGTTTGCATGAAATTAACTTGTATGCATGGTACAAGGCATTAGTTGTACTAGAGACTGTGAAATACATGACATAAGATATGAGCTGATTAACCTTTGCATAATATAATTGCATACATGAAACAAAGCACGATATGAACCATGAATTTATATATTAGCATAGTCCTGTAGTGAACCATGGGTATACTTGAGCATAACATATAAACATGTGTGCATTTGAATGAATATTATTTGGTTGGCATTGTCGATTTGGTTGCTTGATTTGGTACGTATGGTAGTGGTACTTGCATAATGCATGACATTACATGAACCATGAAAGTGTTATAATAAATGGGGACTATAATTAGTGAACCATGAAATACTTGAACCCTTTGAATTGTAAACCAAATCGATGTGTATAGAGACACAATTTAGACAAGAAATTGTAATTTGGACATGATTACATAAGCCTCAAGTCTGGTATATTTTACTATTTCCGTATCGATTTATTGGGACTAGAGAATGACATGGTTGAATCATTTGGTTTAATACTATTTGAAATATGATTTGGTTGCTTGATTATTATTGTCTTGATAATTGCTTGTTGATTTCTAGTTGTTTGACTTACTATAGATATTTGTTGAAGTTTTGAATTGTATGATATAAATGCATGATGTCTTAGGAAGCACGATCATACTTTTATGAAGTTGATGCATGACTTGATATAATAATTCATTTTGTTGAATCATAAGTTTGATTTTAAGTGAACAGTGGCATGCATGATAAGAATGCATAGTATAATTTCTCATGAAGCATAACATATAGTCATATGTGTAATTGATTAAATATTAAAATGGAAACGGACCGGTCATGTAGGCGCTGTCATTTCGTGGTAGCGCATGACCGTGGTCATATTTGTACTTGATTGAAACTTGGAAACTGACCGGTCATGTAGGCGCTGTCTTTTCGTGGTAGCGCATGACCGTGGTCATATTTGTACTTGATTGAAACTTGGAAAATTGACCGGTCATGTAGGTGCTGTCTTTTCGTGGTAGCGCATGACCGTGGTCATATTTGTACTTGATTGAAACTTGGAAAATTGACCGGTCATGTAGTCTTTTCGTGGTAGCGCATGATCGTGGTAATGTATTGATTGAACATTGAACTTTGAAACTGACCGGTCATGTAGGCGCTGTCTTTTCGTGGTAGCGCATGACCGTGGTCATATTTGTACTTGATTGAAACTTGGAAACTGACCGGTCATGTAGGCGCTGTCTTTTCGTGGTAGCGCATGACCGTGGTCATATTTGTACTTGATTGAAACTTGGAAACTGACCGGTCATGTAGGCGCTGTCTTTTCGTGGTAGCGCATGACCGTGGTCATATTTGTACTTGATTGAAACTTGGAAAATTGACCGGTCATGTAGGCGATGTCTTTTCGTGGTAGCACATGACCGTGGTCATATTTGTACTTGATTGAAACCTGGAAACTGACCGGTCATGTAGGCGCTGTCTTTTCGTGGTAGCGCATGACCGTGGTCATATTTGTACTTGATTGAAACTTGGAAACTGACCGGTCATGTAGGCGCTGTCTTTTCGTGGTAGCGCATGGCCGTGGTCATATTTGTACTTGATTGAAACTTGGAAAATTGACCGGTCATGTAGGCGCTGTCTTTTCGTGGTAGCGCATGACCGTGGTAATGTATTGATTGAACATTGAGTTTGGAAACTTGACCGGTCATGTAGGCGCTGTCTTTTCGTGGTAGCGCATGACCGGGGTCATGTAGGCGCTGTATTAGTGGTAAGCGCACAATTTCAGGTTATGCGCATAACAGAAATTGTGTAGGCGCCGTATTCGTGGTAGCGCATGACCCGTAGTCAGATAAGTATTGAATCTAAATCGCAAGATAGAAATGCTAAAGAATTGCTTTACAAGAACATTCGTGCAATAAATAAGATTCATGAGCATTTGAGTATTTTATATGATATGTTAGCATTTCATGCATGTTTGAATTTATAATCAATCTACTTGCGTGAGCATTGCACTTTGGAGTTTATAGAAATTTTATGTTATCATCAGCATAACTTAGTTAATGAAATGTCATAGGTAAACTTATTTTTGGGTTACTTCGTAAGGTTCTAATTTTGGTCTGCATTCATTCATGCTAGCAGTTTACTATTGAATTCCGAATTATCTCTTCAGCTTGACGATCAATGTTGCTCTTTTATAATTATGCTCGGTGGTGGTTTGATTTAGTTGGTTGGGTCTTAGAATAACTCGACTGGAACTGAATACCGCACTTAGAGATTTTCAATCTCTAATATATTACCACTTCGGTGGGTTCCAGGTACAAAGCGCAAGACACGAAAACAAGATGTTGAACTAGAAGACTGTGGGACTCGCATCGAAAAAAAAAAAAGGTAAGTTCTGTCACTTGGTAATGTATATGTATATATGTGATTTTGTAAAATGATTGAAACGCCTTGCGCTATTATGCGCGGCGGGTTGTCAGCCCTATTGTTGGGTTGTGACACAATCCGAACCGTTCAACATGATCTTCATAATAAAATATGTTTGGAGACCAAATTTTAACTTTTTCAGAATTTTTTTACTATTTTTTTAGATAGATACAATATCACTTTATCGGATGGTCCAGAATCTCCATAAAAAGTGATTTTGTACCTGTCTAAAAAAATAGTAAAAAAACTCTAAAAAATATAAAATTTGGTATCCAAGCATATTTTATTATGAAGATCATGTTGAGTGGTTCAGATCGACTGTTCGGACTTTAAAAATGACGATAAAGGATGTGAAGCATATTGGAGCACAAAAATAATAGTGCATTTGAACCCTCTATCTCACGCATTTTTTATTATTACAGGGGCGGGCACGAAAGCCTACAAGCAACAAAAGCCTTGATGATCAGAACAATGACCCGAGAAAAGTCCACAAACAAAAACAGCGGAAATAATCGAGTTATGTAAATGTGAACGAAAATCTTCCGGGATAACGAATACATATAACTCATCTCGCACAAACAAAAACAGCGGAAATAATCGAGTTATGTAAATATGAGCGAAAATCCTCTGGGATAACGAATACATATAACTCGTCCCGCACAAACAAAAACAGCAAAAATAATCGAGTTATGTAAATGTGAACGAAAATCTTCCGAAATAACGAATACATATAACTCATTTCGCACAAACAAATAAGATGAAGTCTATGTTACGAAAAGTCTATGCATGTTAGAGGAAGATGAAGTCTATGTTATTTTTATAAATTTAAAAGTTTTGATGTGATAAATTTAAATATTCTTAATGTGAAAAAAATGGGACCAAGTCAAGTTTCTCCTCCGAAATTTCGTTCCATGCTCGCTCTCTCAGTCGAACAATATTTTTTTATCGCCAGTCAAACAAAAACTGCAATATAATTTAAATTTCTGAAGATTACTCCGCACTTATTCCACTGGAAAAGTCAGTAAATAGTATTATTATGAAGTCGACGAAGTGTCCTTATCAAACATATAGTATAATAATAATAATAATAATTAATGAAAAATAATAATAAGTGCGGTAGGTACATGATTACTTCGCTGGCGTTGACTTCTCAAAAATCAATTGCTCTATTTTAACCCTTCCCGGACAGCTATTGACAGAGGAAGAGCATGACCTGGCGAGGTAGCTAGGGGCCCATTGACCTGGACGCACACAGTAGTTGCAGTGAAAGTTCCAAGGGAAGACAAAAATGAGAAGAGGGAAATGATGCGGCTACCTTAATTAGTATCCTTTCAAAGTAGAAGTGGTAAGTGTCAAATTGTTAGAAAATATAAACACAGTACTTCCAAGAAACTCCCTTCCCTCCCATGTTTTGTTTTATTCAAGAAAAAGATTACAGAATATAGTATTTTCAGATTTTTTTCATAGAGATAGACATGATGCCAAAACTTAATATTAACTCCATCTCCTACTTCCCATTTCATGTTTGTATTGAGTAGGGCTTTGGTGTTTTGAAAGGATTGCTTGAAAAACCTGCAGTTCGGAGTATCAGTTAGCCTTCCACTATGTGTTATTAAGATGGCCGATTTCCAAAGTCTCATTTCTGGTTTATCAGTTAGCCTTCCTTATTCTATTTCATAAAACTTAAATCTAATTAATGTTAGATTTTAATTTGCAGCATTAAATCAACATAATCAAAGAAATGGGCGCAGCTTAATATGATACAGAGTAAGGAAAGATCAGTTCTAAATTTGTATTAAGTCCATTCATTCATCACAAAAAAAGTTAAGAACTAAAGGAAAACATGATTATGCACAATCAAAATCAAATTACATATATATACACAATAATTACAGAGAAACTGCATACACAATCAAAATCAAACTAAAGGAAACCATGATTATACATATATATACACACACACACACTAATATACACAATAATTACATATACAAGCTTAAGCAACCATGTCTCCTATGGCACTGACTTGCTTGGGTACAAAAAGAACATGAGATCCTACTTTGATTTTTTTTTTGTTTCTCTTTACTCCACAGAAAAGTTGTGTTCTACCCAGCCAGTGCACCTGTAATTACATTATTGTATTTCCTAATCACTCAATTAATTGAATCAATACACACCAACAATTATACCAGCAATAGTAGTTCTGGTTCAGAAAACTGATCTTGAAAACAAAATTTTGACTTAGCGAAATTTTTTTCTATCTGCCAGATTGAATGGAAATGGACAAACTATTGGCCGATATTAGAGCGGCCTCATCCACCTGAGCTCGGGCGAAGCTACCAGACTGCGATTCCACATCCATAAAATTCACTACAAACATCGAGGTTTCGGGAGGCACATGCACTGGCGTGCGATGTTCCAGGATCTCAACCACCTCTGTCATGTTGGGTCTTCGCATTGGGTTCTCTTGAATGCACCAAAGAGCCACTCGAGTTAAGACCGTCACTTCTTCTTCTCTTATCTCTTCATTCTTGATCAAGCTCTTGTCAACTACCTCCATTAGCTCACCTTGCGTCATTTTCTCTTGGACGATCTTAGGGAAATACGTGTCACGTCTTTGTTGAGTCTCTCCATCCACCACCATCATAAAGTTCCTTCGCCCACCAACAAGCTCCAAAACCACCATTCCGTAGCTGTATACGTCAGACTTGGTCGAGATAGCATTTGGCATCAGCATCTCAGGAGGTAGGTAACCGACCTATTGGTGGTACAATGGAGATATATATTAATAATAATTGAAGAATACATCTTCAAACATCAAAATTGAACAATGGAGTATTTATCAATAATAATTACCGTTCCCCTTGCTCGGGTCATGACACTACTCTCATCCTTCCCTTTTAATTTTGAGAGACCAAAATCTGATAGCAGGGCCCTGAAGTCTCCATCAAGTAGAATATTTGCGGGTTTTACATCGAGATGCAAGATCCGCTCATGGCATTCATGGTGGAGATATGCAAGTGCCTTGGCTATATCAATTGCAATGCGATACCTTAATGCCCACGTTAAATGGCTTCTCTTTCCGTTATCCGTGAAAAGCCATGCATCAAGAGACCCATTTTCGAGAAATGGATAGATCAGGTAGTGATCCCCTCTCGGTGAGAGACAAAACCCTAGAAGGCGCACTAAATTGACATGTTGTCGACTTGCAATAATTGTCATCTCTGTTCTAAACTCTGTTTCACCACTCGGCTTCCATTTGATCCTCTTTACCGCAATGGTAGAACCATCTGCTAGTGTCCCCTTGAACACTGCACCAGAAGCACCTTCACCTATTGGTGCTTGAAACTTTTCTGTTGCTGTTTCAAGATCTTTGATTGTGAACCTTGCGGGTAATCCGGCCATCTCGAGGAAATCGTATTGCTCGTCTTGGATTGTTTCCTTCTCAATGTAGGCTTGCCACCATGCCTTTACTTTTGGGGCAAACATTAGCCAAAGCCACGGAACAAGGGATAAACAAGCATTAATGCTTGAAATTAATATAATTAAAATTTCCTTGTTGTGCCAGTAGAAGCGGAGGAGAATACCTATCACCAAGGCCGCAGCAAAAATTGATGCACTGACCGCTACCTTCCACCTTCTGTCCCAGAAATGCTTAACATGAAAAGCAGAGAGGACTACATAAACTATAATTGATTCAACCACTATGAAAACTCTAGTAAATTGTTCGAAATCTGTACGACTTTTGATTATCAGAAACACATCCGTAGAGAATGCTGTGAATAGAAATGTGCTCCTCAGATCATGTGAAAATTTCATCATAAAAAAATTCAGCATGGCCACCGAGTTGATACCAAAGATTAGAGGGGATACAAATTTCCATCGCCATGGATCGATGTAGAAATGATTAGCCTATATCACTATGATTAAACCCAGGGAAAAAGCTACCATTAAAATCCTCCATTTCGTAGTAGATATTTGGTTAGTTTGGAGAGAACAAACAAGAAAGTAAATCAAGGTTTGAAATATACTAGTTCGTAGATTGACTCGGAATAATTTTGCAGACGATAGGATAAAATAAACTATGATTAAGAAAAGTGCTATGGCTGAGGTTATGATCTCTACTTTTTGCATAGCCATATGATGTTTTTCGCTCCACAATTTTTGTGTTTTTTTTTTCAGAGGTGGAATGGGCTTTACCTTGAAAACAGAGATTAGAGGTAAAACGAGGAACTAAGATACCATACCCACTTGTTAGGTGAGTTTGAATTTTCTCTAAATGGTTAATTAGAAAAGGAAATATCATATTTCATAGTACCCAATTAATCTTTATATATATATATATATATATATATATATATAAGGAGGATTCAAATGCACCATAATTTTTGTGCTCCAATATGTTCCACATCCTTTATCTCTATTTTCAAAGTCCGAATAGTCGATCCGAACCGTTCAACATGCATGATCTTCATAATAAAATATGTTTGGAGACCAAATTTTAACTTTTTTAGAATACTTTTACTATTTTTTTAGATAGGTACAATATCACTTTATCTGATGGTCCATAATCTCCTTAAAAAAATGTTTTTGTACCTATTTAAAAAAATAGTAAAAAAATTCTAAAAAATATAAAATTTGGTCTCCAAGCATATTTTATTATGAATATCATGTTGAGCGGTTCAGATCGACTATTCGGACTTTGAAAATGAAGATAAAGAATGTGGAGCATATTGGAGCACAAAAATAATAGTGCATTTGAACCCTCTGTCTCACGCATTTTTTATTATTACAGGGGCGGGCACGAAAGCCTACAAGCAACAATAGCCTTGATGATCAGAACAAGGACCTGAGAAAAGTCCACAAACAAAAACAGCGGAAATAATCGAGTTATGTAAATGTGAATGAAAATCTTCTTGGATAACGAATACATATAACTCATCTCGCACAAACAAAAACAGCGGAAATAATCGAGTTATGTAAATATTAGCGAAAATCCTCCGGGATAACGAATATATATAACTCGTCCCGCACAAACAAAAACAGCAAAAATAATCGAGTTATGTAAATGTGAACGAAAATCCTCCAGAATAACAAATACATATAACTCATTTCGCACAAACAAATAAGATGAAGTCTATGTTACGAAAAGTCTATGCATGTTAGAGGAAGATGAAGTCTATGTTATTTTTATAAATTTAAAAGTTTTGATGTGATAAATTTAAATATTCTTAATGTTAAAAAAATGGGACCAAGTCAAGTTTCTCCTCCGAAATTTCGTTCCATGCTCGCTCTCTCAGTCAAACAATATTTTTTTTAATAATAAGTGCGGTAGGTACATGATTACTTCGCTGGCGTTGACTTGTCAAGAATCAATTGCTCTATTTTAACCCTTCCCGGACAGCTGTTGACAGAGGAAGAGCATGACCTGGAGAGGTAGGGCCTAGGGCTGTAAATGAGCCGAGTTTGAGCGAGTTACCTCCAACTCGAACTCAGCTCATTAAATAAATGAGCGAGTCAACTCGAGTTGGGTTGGTAATAACGAGTTGTAGAGCCAACTTGAACTCAGCTCATTATCAACTCGAGTTGGTTCACAACTCGTTTATAACTCGTTTAACCAGTTAATTATATACTACTAGTAAAAGAATTTATTAGTATCCAACAATTTTTCATACAGCAATAGTACATAAGCACCAACAATTTTTCATACAGCAACTTAGTACATAAGCACCAACAATTTTTCATACAGCAGCTTAACAAAAATAATTTCTGGGATTTATTGTGACCAATACTATGTAACTCGAGTTATAAATAAGCGAGTTGGAACTGACTCGAGTTGTAAATGAGCTAGATAAAACGAACTATAAATGAGCGAGTTATGAGCGAGTTACGAGTTTGAGCAATTTTGCGCAGCCCTAGGGGCCCATTGACCTGAACGCACACAATAGTTGTAGTGAAAGTTTCAAAGGAAGACAAAAATGAGAAGAGGGAAATGATGCGGCTACCTTAGTATCCTTCCAAAGTAGAAGTGGTAAGAAGGTGGCGTTTCATGTTATGCCGTAACTAATATGTTGTGATTTTCGTCTCGTGCCATGCCGTACCGTGTTGTGCTGTGATTAAGTAAACAGTCACGTGCCGTGCCGTGACCAAAATATTGAGAGATAGTTTGTGACACGAGTCATGCCATACCCAACGTGCTGTGTTCAAATATGACTGGTCACGTTTGTTTGGTCACGTTTAACTTTTTTTTCATAATTTAGGTTAGTTTAATTCAAGATTCACTATTTAATCAAGATATAACGGTCTTAATTACACGTGACTCACGTGACTATATGTCATGCTGTACCGTGACCAGATCTTTCGCATGACGTGTCGTGTCAAATTTTCAAAAGATGACCACGGCACGCGACACGCGAGTCACGGCACGTAACAGTCACACGTGCCGTGTTGTTCTATGTCGTAACCATGCCGTTCCGTGACGGAGCACTTTGCCGTGTCATTTTCCTACTTTACTCTCAAGTACCGTAAAAGATTCCCCTCACTTTACCGTTTGAAATTTACTCTCGGTCACTTTGAGATTCGTGCCAAGTTAAAAAGAACAATCCGGATCCACTAATTGTTAAAGATTCTCTTTTCAGGTACGGATTCCCTTTTAATTGGGTGCACTCATCATATACTTGTTTTCTGGCCAAGAAACTTCTGTCTTTTTTCCGAGATAGCAAGGTTAGTGCTTTTTTTTTCAGCTCAATGATTTAACAGATTGTAAATTTTATGTATAATTACTGGCCAAGAAACTTCCGTTTTTTATAGTTTGTTTTCTTTATTAACGAAGAGTGAGTCTACGGTACTATGTATAGCACACACTGCCCGCACTTGTAATATTATGTAAAATGGGTATATGAAATTAATGACTGAAAATAATATATGAAATGTATGAGTATAGTTTTTCAGATAAATATGTAACAATAAACGAATAAATGGTATTTTCTGAACAAACCAACAAGATAATTTAGTTAATTTAAATTTAAGTATGGTAAACCAATCATCTGAAACTATATCTGACTGAAGTAATACAAAGAATTTTGAAATATTCAAGTTTTATGAAACAGAAATGGAAAATTTAAGAGATCGTAATATTTAATAATCTATCAAATTGTATATATTTAAAGTTTGTTTTTATTTAAATGGGGACTAGTTCACAAATTTTGGAAAATTGGGGGTTAAATATATGAAAATGCAAACTTTCATTACCAAATGGCATAATGCCACGCGGTGGCCGATACGTGAAACACTCACCTGCTTAAATCTTTCTTTAATTAAGGGGATTTCTTATCCCTTCTAAACTTTCTATTTTTATTTTTCTTCCTCTTCTCTCTTTCGTGAGCCAACAGAGAGGAACCACTCTTGAAAAATTTCATGATTGGATGGATAGTTTCTCCTTGCTGCTTGTTGTATTCAACATTGGCACTGGGTATTCCTTCTCTTCATTTGTATTGTTCTTCTTTCAAACTCAATTAGAGTTTTGGTAAAGTTCTGAAATTTAGCAAGTTTAAGCTTGCTCTAGATGTTAAAAGAAATGAAAAGGATTATTGGGTTCATATTTAACAAATTGAAGAAGGCAAGCTAAAATATTGTGTAAATTTAGTTGAAAACTTGTTTAATAGAGTATTTTAATTGATTTGCCTGAGGTCCCTTTTCTACCTATATGATTTCAATCGGATCTGAATTTAATGATTGTTGTAGTAATTTAATTATTGGATTATTGGTTTATAGCTCAACCCGAACGGTACCTTTCGGTATTGAAGTGGTTGAGTAGTAATTTCGACATGACAGAGGTGGTTGAGATCCTGGAACCCGAACGGTAAACCATTTAATTATTCCACTTTTCTTGTTGGGGTTATTTTAGTTATTTTCTAATGTGTGGCTAAGTAGTTTGTGGGGTATTGAAGTCATATGAAAATAGGTACCTATCCGTACCAGTTTAAATGGTTTACCGGTACACCTATATAAACTTTGGAGGCTTGATTGTAAATAAAATTAGACAATGAAGGTATAATTTGTGAAGTACCAATGAATTGGTAAAACCAACTTGTTAGAGGGCCTTAGTGCAAAAACTTACATATATAAAAGCTATCTTGATAAATTGAAGATTGAAATTTATTTGAATGACTGATTGGACTAGGACGTACGGTTGATCTTAGATTGAAATTGAATTGGATATATAGAAATTAATGAACTAGAATTGAATTAAGTAAAGAGAGATTAAAGAAACGGTAAACTAATTAATAAAAAAATGCTATTTATTTTTAATGAGTACTTCTATTTATTAAATAGTGACTGAGAATGATTGTAAAAGTACTTAAAGATATATATTATTTGACATAGGCGTAAAGAGACTGACGAGAAATAATGTTTGGAATGAACAGACTGCTAGCGACCTCATTTGTAGCCCTATAATATCAGGTGTGGGGTTATTGGATTAGTCTGAGATTCATTACTAGGAATTAAATCGTAACTCGCTGTGCATTTTAAATATTTGATTGACTGCATTGATTGAACTGTTGCATCATATGCATAGCCCAATATAATTGAAACTGAATTATAGGTAAGTATGTTGACTGTCATGTTGATATTATTTATCGATTGATTGATTCCTATTGCAAATGATTGATTGATACCGCAGTGACTGAATTAATTGAATATTGATTATTGTAATCCTTGAACCTCCATATGGTAGAGAAAAATAATTAATATATTGTAAAGTCTAGCTAGCTACTAGACTTTATTCCATGACCCTTATGCGCATATGGTGAATGGCCCCAACTGAACCCAGTATCGATTATGTAGGGGAAATTGAATAAATATGAATTGTAACTGTAAGACTAATGAACTGTGATAACTGTTATCAATGATTCTCTTTTCAATAATGACAGTATTGTGATATTGATTTCGTATTGTTTCTTTAACCAATTATCAGGATAGTTAGAACTGTCTTATAATTGATTTTCTTTCCGATAATGACAGTATTGAGATATTGATTATGTATTGTTTTCCGTTAACAAATTGTCAGGATAGTTAGAACAGTATAAACCCTAACACGACAGATACATGTTATGGTACCTGTTAGTGTTACCAGACTAATAAATTGTAAAGTTAAGAAACCAAGCGTTACCAGACTTAGTGGTTGCAAAGATTAGGTCCCAAACATTACCGGACTTTATGGTTTGAAAGATTTTGACCCAAACCATTTATTCTGATAAGATCCTTAGAGTTCTGATTTATTTATGTAATTTTTATTGTTCAATTGGATACTGCTATTGAGCATTTGCATTCGTCATTATGAAATGAACTGTTAGTTTCTTGTGCGGAGATTTCATTCTGAATATGGATTTCCTTCGAATCAAATAACCTGAGTGGCAATTAGCACTGAGGAATAATTTATTATTTCTCACCCGTTTTCTCTTGTGAGATTCACATGATTGTTAGACGAAGACAGAGAAATGCTTTTAAGGTTATAATTGACAGCAGGGCCACCTAAAGGTATGGGATTTTGGTTTATTATAACTGACAGGGTGCAGGGAGTATATCTCTAGCATCCTCCACTATAAATGGTCAGATAATTATTGTAAATAAAATTGGGATGTGGGAAAAATAATGGAAGCTATTGGCAATGCATAAGAAGATCCACGCCTTATGTTATTTATATTGAATGGTAAATAGACGCGGTAGGCTGTCACACCTCCGAATCGGGGTTGTGACAGCACTATGACTTTATATCTTCAATTTTAAAGTTCAAATTGTCGATTCAAACCGCTTAACAAAATCTCCATATAAAAATGTACTTTGATACCAATTTTTACATTTTACAGAATTTATTTACTATTTTTTTAGATAGATAGAAAATCACTTGACTTAAAGTTTATAGACCATTAGAAAGTAGTAATATTCTACCTATTTAAAAAAATAGTAAACAAATTCTAAAAAATATAAAATTTAGTCTTCAAGTAAATTTTCATATGGAGATTACTTAAAAATTAGATATATGAAGCCATATACATACTGATGTGCGTTATGTATATATCGTAGACTCACTCATTAATGAAATACATATTTGATTATGTAGGGCGCAGAAAGTTGCACAACGGTGGAAGGTGTGTGCATGTAATAAATGTCTTATGGTTCAATACTCTCGATTTTTAAGACATGGAGGAGAACATTGAGTTTTGAAACATTTATTTTCTTTCTACAATTCCTTCGGTTCACCCTTGATAGACATATTGTTCATAATCAGTCTATCGAGAGAGTTTATTGATTGTGGGGACGTTTAACTCCCAGCGGGCGCAAGTCCCGATGTTAATTACATCAGATGACCCTTCCAAGCCATACTGAACACCTCGTCCATTCCGGGATTTGGGGCCTATTTTATGGGAATTGAATAATGGGGCTAAAAAAAAGGGGAGAACTCATGTATTTGGTCTTTCTATTTTTATTTTGATTTTTTATTATTTTGGATATTTAATTAATATGTATGCACGAGTTGCAATGAATATTATTAAAATACATTTATTATACCTTCACTACTACAGAAAAAGAGATTGCAGACGGACATTACCGGAAGAGCAACACGGATTTCCCTGCCGTGTATGAGTTGAGGGTGTATAAAAGGTACCCTCTATAAACACGGATATTTACCCGTGTATATCTAACGCTTTCTACACGGATTACCAAATAAACAGCCGTGAACATACACCTGCCTGTGGCGCTCTCCATATAACCGAGCAAAATGGATATTACGTAAATGACCGTGTACGACTACTCTTTATTCACGGACAATGCAACTAAATGTCCGTGTCGGTTACTTTATCTACACGGACATTTAGTTGTATATCCGTGTCCCTCTCTTAACAAATCAATAAAAAATAAAATAATCCTTGTATCTCCGAACTCGTTCTACACGGACATTGGTCAGAACAACCGTGTCGAATTACTCTAGCTACACGGACGTTTAATTTCATATCCGTGTCCTGTCATAACTATCGTACACGGACAAATATAAAATAATCGGTGTAGACTCCGAAAACGATCTACACGGTTTTTGTTAAACAGCCGTGTCAAATTACTTTTTTCTACACGGACTTTTAACTTCATATCCGTGAAGCATTCTTAACTATCATACACGGACTGTATAAAAGAATATCTGTACTCATTTCTACACGGTTGTTTGTTTAACAACGGTGTGGAATTACTGTGTTTTACACGGACGTTTAGTTTCATATCCGTGAAGTTCTCTTAACTACCTACACGGACTATATAAAAGCATCCGTGTAGCTCTCTGTGCACATACACGGGCTTTTGTTTAAAGTAGCGTTTGCTTTGACACGGACTTATAATTCACATCCGTGTAGGTATCGTAACTATACACGGACAAATATAAAATAATCATTGCTCACTCAACTCGTTCTACATAGGCTTTCGTTTAATATCCGTGTAGAATTGTCCCATTTTTTTTCTTGATTTTTTTCATTTCTGGGCTAGCCTCCAGTTTAATTTGCTAGCCAGTTTTCCTACAAAATTCATATACCATTCTGTTTTGCTAGCCAGTTTTCCAGTTTTCCTACAAAATTTGACATTAAGAGTCGGACACAATCTTGTCAGTCTGACAAGATTGTGCCCGACTCCTCATTCGGCTCTTCATCCGGCTCTGAAGGTCCTTCATCCCACCTCTTCCCTTTTTTTCCAAGGTCCTTCATCCAACTTTTTACTCAACTCTTTCTTTATTAAAACATGTATATCTTCATATTACCCTCTGTAAACCCTGGCTACTGGCACCAAAAGCGAAGAGCCATCGTTGCTCACCTGAATGTGACATGGTTCTACAAAAAACAACAATTATTAGAAACAAGCACAATTATACATGCATTAGTAAAATAATCACTAAAATAACTATTATACATGCATCACTGTATTATACATGCATTAGTTGATTATACATGCATTACTCTATTATTAGAAACAAGCACAATTATACATGCATCACTCTATTGTACATGCATTACTAAACAAGCACAATTATCAAGCTAATCATCACTAAACTAACAATTATACATGCATTACTCTATTATACATGCATTAGTTGATTATATATGCATTACTCTATTATTAGAAAAAAGCACAATTATACATGCATCACTCTATTTAATATACTAATTATTTACATTATCTCAACAAATCAAGCATGCATGCACTAATTACTAATAGACCTAAATAAGCAATAACAAGTAACAGAAAATTAGAGTAAGGAAAGATAAATATATACACGACTAACCTTAGCAAGATAGAGAGGAGAAATACAAATTAACTTCCAAGATCTCAGATCCGGCCTCCTTGTGCGCAGAAATCGGACCAATTCGTATACAGAGAGAGAGATTATTAATTGATCAAAACGGCGCTGGAAGGAGAAGGCCTTTAATACCAAAACCCTACACTTTTTTCTACACGGATTTATACTTAACAAAACCGTGTACAATATGCAGTGTATAAAATTGGCAAAACCGTGTATCGATAATCAAAACCCTAGAATAACTTTCTCCACGGATTATTATGTAAACAGCCGTGTAGCTCTGTCAAAGATTTCTACACTGCTGTTTAAACAAACATCCGTGTGAATTTCGCATATTTCTACAATTACCGTTTGTACACGGTTTTTAGGTAAATATCCGTGTATGATTGCCCTATATATTTTTTTAGATATTTTTTTTTCTGGGCTAGCCTCCAGTTTTGCTAGCCAGTTTTGCTACAAAATTCAGTATTGAGATTACCCTCCAGTTTTTCAGATAATTTTGTCATCCAGTTTTCCAATTACAGCACAAAAATTATACTTAGCATTACAAAATTCATAAATTCATATTTAGCATTACAAAATTCATAAATTCAACTCCTTATTTACTATTACAGCACAAAAATTACTAAATTCACTAATAAAACATTACAAGAACATTACTAAATTCACTAATAAAACATTACTAATATGCATAAATTCACATTTTATTTAACACCTTACAAGAGCATGCTTTATCTTGGTTAGGTTCCAAAGAAATGAGTCAGACTAACTTTCACCTAACAAAACATTTTCTGAAAATTAAATTATGTTTGTCCCTTGTTTTTGGCGATGCATAAATGGACATGTGGCAGTGTTCTTACGTTGTTGTTTAAATTCTTTCGCAAACCATATCTTATTCAAAGGGGGTTTGTGTAAGAAATTAAACAACAATGCATGCCACATGCCATTTATACACCGCCAAAAACAAGTGATCAAAACATGATTTAATTTAAAGAACATGTTTTATTATTGAAAGTTAGTTTTACCCATTTCTTTGGAACCTAACCAAGAAAAAACATGTTCTTGTCAAGTGTCAAATAAAATATAGTGAAAATAAAAAGAAAATAAAATTCATCACATGCTGTCCATCGGAAAGTTTATCACAATCTGTAAATAAAAAAAATGATGAGTAAGTAAGCAACAATAAGTAACAGAAAATTAGAGGAAGAAACGGAAAATACATGCCAGAGATGAAGGAGATATTCATGCCCGAAGTGAAGTCCAGATGTAGGTTATCAATTATATCACATCGCTCGTCTTGATAGATGAGCTCCAAAGATAGAGACTTATCTTGATAGATAAGCGATCTGACATAATTGATAAACCTAAATCAAAATTCCAATTATTAACCGTGAAATGATTATCAAAGTTGATCAAAAGCGATATGTAAAGTGACCAGTCTTTCTCTCTTCCTAAGGTTATACAGGAGAACCTACAATTTACCTATGAATTGAAAAAACTCTAACCTTTCCGTTTGTTGAATTACTTGATCAAAACGGCGTTGGAAGGAGAAGGCCTTTTATACGGTGCGGGAAGGAGAAGGCCTTTTATACGGCGCGGGAAGGAGAAGGCCTTTTATACCAAAACCCTACACTTTCTACACGGATTTATACTTAACAAAACCGTGTACAATGTGAAGTGTATAAAATTGGCAAAACCGTGTATCGATAATCAAAGCCCTACAATAACCTTTCTCCACGGATTATTATGTGAACAGCCGTGTAGCTCTGTCAAAGGTTTCTACACTGTTATTTAAACAAAAATCCGTGTGCATTTTACATATTTCTACACGGTTCTCTTCATAAATATCCGTGTAGCTCTCACATGGCTATCTACACTGTTAGTTAAACAATAATCCGTTTACAATTTCTGATAAACGTCCGTGTAGCTCTCTCAAGGCTTTCTTCACTGATTCTTTAATAAATATCCGTGTAATAGATCCCACAGATATTTCGGGCTTCCAAAAAATTACAATAGCACACGGTTTTTGTATAAAATTGTCAAATCCGTATACAATGTGCCGTGTACAATGACCATTTCTGTAGTAGTGCTTTTTATTGATTTTAGAAACATATTTGTGTTTGAGAAAATATATTTGCATTTTATTTATATTTTATTCAAGAGGAAATGATTTAAATGTGAGAAAAAGGGAGAAAAGTGCATTTTGGTCATTTGGCAGGCTGTATGATGTTTGGTTATGTTCAATTTTGGTTTAGAAACATGAAGAATTTAATTTGGGTTCATTTGGAGGTGGTTTGAATTGATTTGGATTTGAAATGAAAAAGTTATGGCCAAAAAGGACTGAAAAGGGCTCATTTGTGAAGTTTTATGTTTTCCAAGGACTTATTTGTAAAGCTGGAGGGACTGAGATTTGTGATTTGGGCTTTTGGCAGGGTTTGGAGAGTAATTTGGGCTTCCGGGGGCTCATTTGAAGAGGTTTTATGCAGTCAGGGGCTTATTTGCGAATATCTGGGGACTGCGCTGTGAAGAAGTTTTGTCAGAGGGGCCTCTTTGTGGAAAGCCTTCTTTTATTATTTTCTGGGCTTTGAGATTGTAGTTTGGGCTTTGAGATATGTTTAAAAGGCTTTGAGATTGGCTTAGAAGGGCTCTGAGATTTGTATTGTGCTTCAGGATTGGGACATGCTTTGAGATTTGGGTGTTTGGGCTTCTAAGATAAGCACTGGGGCTTTGAGATTCGTTCAAGGGATTTTCATTCAACCCGACAGATGGGCCCTAAAGACTGGGCTCGATTAGCCTTAGGATCGAACTTTGCTTTAAGATCCGAGCTTTCATTTAAACTCTTCTCTTGGCGCCTTGATCAATCGGCTTTGATTGCTTCAGAAAGTGTGCAGCTGGGACATGGATCGGGTTTGGGACCCGAACTAGGCTTATATCGGCCACCGCTCCGGCGAGGTTTTCGGTCACAGCAAGGTTGGAGAGGGGGACCACTAAGATCGCCTCGGCTTTGCAAACTTGTTGGATGTATTGTCGGCGGTGGATGATTACCGGATGTGGCGGGCTACGGCTGACCTTCGGTTTCGGTACCGGTTTGAGGCCCCAACTCAATTTCATCGATTCTCTTGATCTCTTCTTTGGTTATTTGTCCTTTTAGTACTGTTTGGGTATAAAGAAGCTTTAGTTGAGGTCAATTTCAACTTCCATCAAGCTTTGAGCACTCTTTTGATTTTAGTTTCTCGGTTCGGTACCGACTTGACATAGGTACATGGCATTGTGACTTGGGGTGTATTTGGAGATGAGGACTTGTGCTTTGAGCATGTTTGGAAGGTATTAGAGGGGCATCAAGCTTGAGAAGGATTGTTATTGGGTATGGATCTGATTTGGGTTTCGGGTTTAGAGACAACATGAAATTCATATCACTTTTCCTCCATCTCTCATGAATTTCATTAATGAACATGTATGATTTTTGTATTATTCTTATAGCATGATATGTTAACAATGAATGTATGAAGTTTGAAGAATTTATGTTTTTTTGTTTCTATTTTAGAAGTAAGAAATGGGCAGAGGGGTATACATGCATATGTACTGCTGCTGCTGTTTTTTTTTATTTTTCTGAAATCCAACTTTGAAAATTGCTAGAAAATAGTAGAAAAATCAGAAAAATGTAAAATTTGAGTCTAAATTGATTGTCTTTTCATCCTCTATCTAACTGTTCAATTGGATTTTGAATTTGATTTTTAGATCAGCCTGCACTGGTTGATCTGTACCAGCAGGTCTTTAAGAGTGATTTGGGCATTGGTATTGTACCAGTACCTTGTTAATTGGACATGGTTGGTACTGTACACTGGTACCATATGGTATTGAGCTTAATTAGACTATATGTAAGTCATTGCATCAAGATTTGGTCATCAAAAATCAAAGGAGATGTTGATATCACATTTGTCACTTACCAACATCATTTCAAATATGCACATAGACCCTATGTCATTTACATAATTACATGAAAGGTCCTCGAGCATTATTTCATTGGGATTGGTTATTTCCCTTTTTTTTATTTGCTCTCTCTTTCAATAATTATGCATCTAGGTCCTTCAAAGATTAATAAAGTTTATAATGCATAAAAAGAGATGTAGTAAAACATCAATCTTCCATGCATTACTCACCCTATTTCTCTTTTTAATGCATTTAAGTCCTTCAAAAGTCCAAAATAGCATAAATAGGGAGATGTAGTTAAACATCAATCCCTAATATACTATTTAATTTTGTTTTAAATTCCTTTTCATTTGTTTTGCACTTTTTAGTTGATTTGTATTAAAAGAATTATATAAGGATTGGATATTCAAAGGATGTAGTTAAACATCAACTTTCAATATCTTTTTCCTTTCATATTTCTTATAATACAAAATTTCCCTTTTATTATATATTTTCTTTTTAAGTGTTTTATGCATTTATACATTTTTTGTCCTTTTTCTTTGTAGTAGAAAATAAAGAAATAAAAAGAAAAAGAAATGGAGAAAAAGGAAGAAAGGAGGCAGAGAAGACAAAGAGGAGCAAGAAAATCACAAAAATCACATTTATCATTTTTTGTTCTTTTTAGAATCATTGGCTTAAAAATCAGCTATAAAGCTATTAATTGCCTCTTCTATTTTTTTTTATTTTTCATTTTTAATCCTTTTAATATAATATTTATTATTACATAAAAGGAGTTCATTTATTTATATGATTTCATGCTTCTAAACTCATTCATATGAATTAGAAGCACTCAATCTCATCAAACCCGAAATTAAAAGAAGGGAGAAAAGAAAGAGATTAACAAAAGAAGCTCCAATTGCATAAAAGGGAAAGAAAGAAAATCTCAAAGCAAGAACATTTCTTTATTTATTCATGATCAATATACATGAACATCAAGCTCTCTAGATTTCTACATTGCATCAAAGAACACAAATTTCTACCTATTCTTTTTGATTTTGGCTAAGAAAGAATTCCTTTTCTTTTTTCTCTCTTTTCCTCTTTTTTTTCCTTCTATTTCTTGTAGTGAGTGGCTTGCTGAAAATTTCGGGTTTTGTATATGTGTAGTTGCTGATCCCTTTCTCTTTGATTTGGTGCTCTTATATAGCTTTTAGAGCAAGGGTTTAGGGTTTAGGGTTTAGGTTGGCCTGTGCTGGCACTAATCTCACCATTCATCTTCACAGTTCTTGATCCAATGATGTATGTTGCTTGCTTAATGATTAAGCTGAGATAGCTAGCATATTTGTCCATTTTTCCAAAGCCATGTTGGCAATCCAGATTTGCAATGTATGAGAGCCACTGGATGCCGGGCTATGGATGGCCAGGATTTGATTATAACGTATAAGAGGTGATCATGCATTCCCACCTCCTTGGAGGTCATATTCCTCTCTTGGCATTATCTATCAATGGTAGGACAGGTGGGCATGTAGGGCCGCTAATGAGCCGAGCCGGCTCTCGAATCCATGAGTTGAACGGCTCAATAATTGATATCGAGTCGGGCCCTAACTGAAAAAAGCCCGGACTCGACTCGACTCAAAATTTGACATATCCACCGAGCCGAATCCGGGCCGAGCCGGGCCGGCTCATGAGCCCATCGAATCGAGTTCTCTCGCCTCTCATGCGTTATTTTGTTGCTGCACCAGTTAATTAATTGTTGTCTTTGTCAGTTATTCCAAAATTATTCTTAGTGAAAGAAAGTTTGGTTAAGGTTTTGAAAATCTGATTCTATTATATTTCGTGATATTGATTTATTTTGAAAGAAAGTATGGTTGCGGAGGCATTAACTCATTATGTAAATCCTTCTAATTACCTTTCTCAACATTAACATTATTACTTCTTCTGTATGGGATAATTTTTATTTTCTTTCTTAAGAAAGAGATCATGCATACTTCTCTTTTGAAGATCAGATCTACTATATATAAATACATCAAAGGTAAAATTTTGCCCCGTGCCAGATGCGCTAGACGTAGATCCACGCACGAATGTTAAAAAAAACGATGGATCAGATCTTTACATGAACTTTTTTTTGCGCGAGAGGATTCGAACTTTAATTTCTTTTGATGTAATTAGTAACATACTCAGGATTGTTGCGTTAATCAAACAAATAGCTGTTGCATTTTGTGAAAAAGCCCAAATATGGTCTGAGCCGGCTCGCGAGCCGGCTCGGCCCGGCCGAGCCGAGTCAATTATTTACATGAGCCGAGCCGAGTCGAGTTTTTTCTTTCAAAATCGAGCCGAGTCTGAGCCGGGCCGTTATGCTTCTCTCATTGAGTCCGAGCCGAGTCTGAGCCGAGTCAAGCTCATTAGCAGCCCTAGCATGTCAGGGCATGGGACAAATACAGCACATAACAGCTGTTAGGTATGGGTATGGTGTGTCTAAGGTGCAGCCGAGCTTAACAGGTGCCCATCAGTTTGTGCATTTTCCAGCCAGTAAGAGTGCGCCAGAGAGAGTGAAGAATATATCTTTAACATGTGCCAATGCCTATTTTATCGAATTAGCAGCTCAATGTCAGGCTTGAGCAACATGAGATCCCGCCATGATGCTGCTTTCGTGTGCAATTCGATTTATAACCCTTCAACTCAAATTGACAGTTCAAACCGTGTCATGGGAGTCCCAGGATACTCTTTGCCCACTCAATTTAGTCCTTCGTATAGAGGATCAGTGAATTAGCCTAGAACGGCCATGGAATGGTTCATCGAGCTTTCTTCCTCTTCAAGTTGTGGGAGTTCGAATTGAAGGTGTCAACCCGTTCTCCTTGTAATTTTGTTGCTGGGGTTAAGAAGGTTTTGAGCGAGGGTGTCTATTGCTCCCTTTTCCGATTTTCCTTTCTCTTTCTGTTGAACGACAAAGTTAGAGAGGAAGGGGAGAGACAAAGCTGAGGGAGCGGACCCACCTATCAGCTTCTGTGGGGATAGAGGATTTTTCACTGATATGTGGGCTGGGCATTCGGTGCCTATTTAATTTCATTATTTTGTAATCCAGCCCAAATGCATCTCATTTCTTCGGCCCAGCTGCTTGGTCTAACCCAGCCCTTTCAATTTTAAATTAATTCGGCCATCAATAATTCGGTCCAGCAACTATTGCCTTTTTAATCATTCTTTAATCAATTCAATATGGCTTAGTTGGATTATTTGACTTCGGCCTTGACCAATTCATTCAAGTCAAAGCTTATTCATTCATTTTAATCCAAACCATACGTATATTAATTTCCAAAATCTCATGTTTTAAATGAGTATGCCCATTCCTCTCCATTTACATCATCAATGGACGCCTCCATTTCTGCTATTTTTATTATTATTATAATTATTTTTTAATCACGACTTTTTAGGATCAAACAGATTAAAACAATAAATATGTCACATTCTATAACTTGCTAATTTTTTTTTATCTAATTCAATTTCACTATTGAATTTCTAGTTTTGTCTCTGGATCTAATATAGTTTATCAATAAGTTAAATAGGAACTCCATGTTGAAAATAAGATATGATTTCAGAATATAATCGCATCATTGATCAACGGTTTAGCAGAGGATTCTTTGCTTCATTTGTTCAAGCAATTCCTCATGAGATACTCTAAACAGCAAAATTTAAATTCATACAGTAGTCTTTAATTCTATGAAATTTAATTCTTGCTAGACCCAATTTAAATAATCAAATGATCCTAGACAGTGGTGCAAGTGTGCAACCGATCATATGTTTGAAAACAAGAATTTTTTTACCAAATTAGATTTGTCCAAAAATAATCAATATGTTTTAGTTGCAAATAACATGAAAATACAAATCAACGGTATATGAACTATCAATATTTTATCAAAAAATATTGAAAATGTTCTATACATCACTAGTAGAAAATGGCTGATTAGTATCGCCTCATCAGGATCGGACTTTACAAAAACGTGATACTAATACTTTTAGAATCGGACAAATAGAATCAGCCGACCTTGAAAGTATGTATCAGGATCGGTCGTAAATAAAGAATCGTTCTTGATAGTCCAGAACATATCAGGAACGGTCGTTTATAAACAACCGTTCCTGATAAGCCACTATCAAGAACAGTCGTTTATAAACGACCGTTCCTGATAGTCCATTCTTTTTAAGAACGACTGTTTATAACCGACCGTTCTTGATAGTGGCTTATCAGGAACAGTCATTTATAAACGACCGTTCCTGATAGTCTGCATTTTAGCGCTACTCATTTTCATTCCGCTCACATTTTCGCCTCTCTCAAATTCTCACCATTAGGGTTCAAAAATCCGTTCAAAAATCTCTCAAATTACACCGCTCACATTTTGGCCTTTCTCGTCCTCACTCCGATCCGTTCTCGCGAATTTGAGGGGAGAAAGAAAGGGGCACCTCGACCTGAGCACTAATTGAGGCGAAGCAACTACGATCCGTGAGGCGAGCACCTCGACCTCGACCTGAGCACCACAATCCGTGAGGCGAGGCGACTCTTCCGGTACCGGCCGTAAGGTGAGGCAACTACTCGGTGCTTGCCGTGAGGCCGTGAGGCGAGGCGACTCTTCTGGGACCGGCCATGAGGCCGTGAGGCGAGGCGCCTCGACCTGAGCACCGGAGGCAGAGGCAATGCGACTCCTTGTGGTGGTGCTTGCTGATTTTGACGGCCGTGAGACGAGGCGACTCTTCCGGGTAATTACTTAAGCACACATCGACTTGTTTGATTGTTCTTTGTTGCTGGTTGGTTATTTACTTATTTGTTGCTTGACTGTATGTTTCATCGATTCTGGTCCTTGAAAAATCCAAGTTACTTCACTTTAGTACTTTACTTGACAACTAAATAGAAGTCAGTAAAACGGAAAACATGTCAGCACAACTGGTACATTAGTTTGGTACTTTACATTTGTACTTCACGTTAGTACTTAATATTAGTTGGGAGCAAAATTGTCATCATATTACCATTCACAAGACCACAACAAAGTAGGCACTTATTGCGAGGGTACTCCGTCGTGAAAAGTATCGTCGCGAAAAGTAGGCACTTATCGCGAGGCACTTTTCGCGACAGAGTACCGTCATAACTGTGCTTTTATTTTTCGCGACGGTACTTTTCGCGACGGAGTACCCTCGCGATAAGTGCCTACTTTTTGTTGTAAGTAAAATGATGCTTAACATGCTTTAATTAAAATTAGACTTGATATGCTTAACAAAATGATGCTTTGTTTATATATTCAAAACTGCCCCTATGTTTGTCATAATTTTACTTAATATGATATGATATTCCATAGGGGCAATACTATTAGTCATTTTCTAGATCTGTAAGTTCAGCCTTGTTGATATTATAATGTATTAGTCATTTACTGGTACAATCTGGTTAACATATGAAAGTAATTTAGTTCAGGGCAAGGACAACTTTGTGCCTTTAAAGCATGTTAAGTGTTTCTACAAAGGCATTCTCTGTATCCTTGAGAAATTGGTGCATCCTTTCCCTTCTTTGCCTATCAGTTGCATTTTGCAATTTAAGTTTGCTTTAATTATTGATACAAGTCGATAAACTTCATTGAATGTTGCAATAAAATTTAAAATATTTTCATGCTCAAAAATCCTTTTCAAACTGTATAGATAATCTCATAGCAACTTAAATATGATCTTTGCTACCTAGCTTCAATCATTACATCTGTATAGGGACAGTTTTGAGTATCAAATGTTATTAATAACACAGCCTAAAATAAGATATTTGGTATATTTTCCAAGTAAAACCCTAATTAATTTATAATTCATTTTGCACTCATCAATTTAATTCATTGATTTCAAGTACAAGTATCATTGTTTCTATCTGAACACAGGATGCCTTGAGAACTTTTCTACTTTTTAAGCTGGATAATTGACAAGAGAAGACAAGTCTCAAATCACTATGATCTCTACATGGGTCACTGAACTTTACTTGGACAAGGTATTGTTAAGATGTATAAAATTAAGTCTTTGGGTGTTAATTCATAAATTTTCTTTTGATTTGGCCTAAACTTATGGTTTAGTTTGAGTATTGTTTGCAAATTAGTGCTTAACCAATGTCTTTCACATAAATGAGGGAGACATGAGGAGGTAGTTTGCATACTTTATAAAAATATTAAATTTAATGGCACAGATTCTAATTTCCACTAATTGCTATCTGTAGGTTGTACTAGGTGAAGTGGCAATGTGAGGTTGATTACGTTGAATAGGCCTCGTCAATTGATTATCATCTCTTCTCGGGTGGTACTATCCTTTATATTAGTTATAGGTTGCAAGAAAGAGAAGCATTTTTTATTTAAGTCAAGTAAATAGATTTTGGATGGCAATTAACTTGGATAATTTGGTGTCTTTTGTGTTTTTTGTGGATTTATGGCATGTAATTTGGATATTTTTTTATGGCAATTAACTTGTTTGGTGTCTTTTGTTTGTGATTGTGGCATATTATTGACCTAAATGTGATATTTGAATTAGCTCATGTGATATGATGCACTGTGTAATGTAACCTACATTTTGCAAAAAAAAACAGAGACAAACATGATCGGTTGTTTATTAAAAGGCCGTCATTGATTGTACAATCAGGAACGGCTATATGTAAACGACCGTCCTTGATTGTATAATCAGGAACGGCTATAAGTAAACGACCGTCCTTGATTATACAATCAGGATCGGCCATAGGACCGTTCCTGATTAGTGGTGCTATCAGTAACGCCTGGGTCAGTATCGCCCGGAGGTCCGTTCCTGATGTACATTTTTACCGTTCCTGATTGATCATTTTCTACTAATGCATAGAATTTTTTTTCTATCAATTTAATTTCAGTTAAAAATTGGCAAATGAATTAAATTGTGATGCAATATTTTCTTAAAAAAAATGGGAAATTTCAAGACCAAGAAACCGTAAAAACAATCAGTGAAAGATTTCTCGAAATTAGGCATTATCTTTTAGACCAAAAATCATTTTTTGTGCTACTACAAAATCAATTAATTATAACATTTGGCACAAAAGACTAAGACATCCTTCCAATAAGATTTTAAAATTATCTTTAAATTTTCCTATAACAAATTGTATTAATTGTGACATTTGTAAATTTGCAAAGCAAACTAAACTTCCATTTTCTTTGTCAATTAGTAAAAATAAAACACCTTTTGATTTAATCCATTCCAATGTATGGGGTCCAGCCCCTATTATCTCATATGATGGATTTAAAGGATTTATTAAATTTATCGATGATTTTTCATGAGCCACTTAGTTATATTTACTTAATTTAAAAAGCAAAGTCTTTAATTGTTTTCAAGAATTTCAAACTCTTGTAGAAAATCAATTCAATGCTAAACTCAAAATATTTAGATCGGATAATAAAACCGAATTTGTAAATAATATTTTTACAACATTTTTTTAGAGAAAATGAATCATACACCAAACTACATGTATGGTGCTGCCATATACTCGGTAGATGGATGGTACTGGTAAGAAAGATACTGAACACTAACGAAAAAATGGTAATGATTTACTGAGATCTGATACTGTAATCCCTCTCAGATTTGAACACAGCATTGTACAATGTCATGTTTGTGTGAAATTCCTAAAAAGAAAAGATACATCCCCTATGAGTCAAAATAGTAGAAGAATATATAATAAAAATGTTGAATTTCTAAAACAAAAGGAGTTCCTTTCACCAAAGGTTGTAACTTTGGTGAGTTTAGAAATTTCTGCTGGTATTTTATCTGGCAATGCTTGTACATGTTAAAGCAATTCAATACAGATGCAGCTCTCATAAAAAATCAGAAACTCAATTTAACACAACAAAACCCACTAGATGAGATTAGAGAAGAGTTAACTTGCAAAATAAAATGTATGACCAGATTAACTAGGAGTAAGATTCCATGTTCAGTTTAGAAATTTACTCGCCTTTGAATGGCATCATCAACAAAGCGTCTGAAGCCCTTGGCTTTCTTTGAAAGGGAGAATCCGTAGAGCCCATGCAATTTCATCCATGACCCAATGATAGAGATTTACTAAAATTTTCTCCTTTTTAAGGGTCAAGGACTCAATGTACCAGCAGTTCTATGTACTGGTATACAGATACTATTTCATTCTCAGGTCAGGGTATATAAAATGTATAAGTCTCTTGTCCCTTTCAAAGTTTGTGATGCCAAAAATCAAGGGCATGGACTTCTTCTAGTACATGTACCATGCAACGAGACTCAGCAGATTTGGGGAAGACCGTTGAAGCAAAGGAGAAGAGAAGAGAAGAAGAACCGAGGGGAAAAACGGTCAGAGAGACTGGGCAGGTGAATTCAAAAAATGCGGAGGCTGACAAAAGGGCCCAGAGTTTAAACAAAAACCCAGAGACGTTAGTGAAGTCTACAGCTACAGAAGAAGGAGAGAGCCGCAATTCAGACAGTTGAAGAGTTTGTTACGACACATCAGACGACAGCTGAGCTGTTATAAGCTGATGTGTCGAAGGAGTATTGATTTGAGCGTTTTTCTTAACCGTTTTCTGTTATTTCTGTTGCGTTGTAATCGCCTTTATAAGGCCAATGTAACTACGGAACATATTATATTGCAATGAATAACGAAGTTAGTTCAATTTCCATCTTATCTCAAGTTCCGTTCTTTCGTATTCTAAATTTCCACCAAATTATATATCCTTTCTCTGTGTTTCAATTGACTCAAATCGAGTTTGATTAGCTGCTGAGATCTAAGGTCGTAGCATACCAACAATTTAAGTACATAAAACTCAGTTTGTAAAATGAATGTCATGTAAATAATGATCTCTGAATTTGCAACTTTAATAGCTCAAATTAGTGCGGTTAACTTCAAATGTTTCTTTTTCTGAGTTAACGAAAGGACTTAGCCCTGATTTTTTCTTTAAAAAGAAAATATGTCTTTGAAAGTTATCCCACAATACTGATTTTGTTCCTCTCAAAGCCACTCTGAAATTTGTCCCGTCACAGCCACTGTACTCCTGTTCTTTTTGCCGAAATAGGTCCTCTTTTTTTTTTTTTTTCGAGTAAAGTTCGAGGTCAAGACATTCAACTATTTTAATATCCACTAAGGATCCTCCATCCAGATTTCGAACATGAAATATCCCATACGGAGGGCATTGCCTTTGACTAGACCAAAGGCGGGTTCTTATTGCCAAAATAGGTCCTAATTTTGAATCAAAATATGGACATCATATGAATCAATTTTATAAAATATGACATCTATGAAATATAATAAGTCAAACGAACAAGCTTTTAGTGAAATTGTTGAAAACTCGTATAAATTACATTGATTTGAGATCCTGACAAACTTTCACAAATTATTGCCATCCTTAATTTCTCTTTCTTGAGAAATATAAATATTAGTATCTTAAAAGGAGAGGAGGAGAAAATTCAGTAGAAACACATGCATAGCATAAGCTACTACTCAAATGAGTGATTTGAAATGAGGTGGTTTCCTGACCTTAGTAGCTTGCTCAAATGCATAAGCAATCTCAATCAATTTAGGTTCAAACCCCTTCAACCCACCAAAACAAATACCGAATGGGACACCTGTTTCATCATACCCAGCTGGTACACTGATACCAGGGTAGCCTCCTATAGCGAGAATGGAAGAAACAATTGAATATGGTGTAACTATTGCATCCAGTTGTTTCTCTCTCATAAGGGTTTCGATCCCTTTGGAGGAGAGTTGCGCCATGTTGGAAATTGCATCTCTCTCTTTTGCGCCAATCCCTTTTGTGCTTTCTGACATGACGAAGAGTTGTTGGCCATATTCTTTGATCTTTTCCTGAAATTCACAATAATAATATGTTAAAACAAGGCTTGCATGTTGGTTGAAGTATTTGTATGAATAAAAAATTATATACTGACACAGAAAATACTGGTCTTGTATCAGACCCCCAATCTCCATGGTTACCAATGAATCAAGAAATATATATCATCACAAAACCCAATTAATTTATACTCTAGTGCAACTGAACTTCCTTACGACTGGTTGTTAATTTTTCCTTTATTTCTTTGTTACTATTATTAATACCTCTTTTTTGTGCTTTTCATTGAAAGATATGACATCAGAAAGTGATCTGACAGGAGAAGAGACCAATTTAGACAAATACTCATTTAGTGCCACTTTAAACTCAGCAGCAAGTGCAAGCGTTTCGCCACTTTGGTAGATTGCACTAACGTTCGTTATTTCAAGATTGTCGATTAGAATTGCACCTTTTTTCCTGAAATTTACATTTAAATTAAGAAAACAATATGAGATCAATCCAACGAAATGATGCGTAAAATAGACAAATCACTATTGAATTTTCAAAGTACCAGGAGGTCCAGAATTGAATCTAATTTAGCCACCAATATTTTTCTCTGCTTTATTTCTTTTGTCTTTGCTTCTTTTTTGCGCCTAATTATGGATTAAGAGTAAATGGATGCTGTCAAAGTTTGATTGAGGCTTGCTTTGCCAGTCCTTATTTAAGTCTTAATTGCATAGCTAAAAATATAAATGGAGAAGAAAAACACTGATTGAAACTTGGATGTATGCTAGAATTAACCAATTTGAAAATTGAAATTTTAATTCTCATGTTACGTACACATTTTGATACTAATTTTTCATGCCATACCTCATTATACTGAAGTGCTGTTCAAATACTTTTCCCTGCAGAGAATTCTTTAGAAGATCAAAGAAATCTTTTCTAAGAATTCCAATTCTTTTACCCTTTAACCCCTCAATTTTTAAAAATTGCATGTAGCCCCCCTGAGGAATATACTTTGCTGCTTTTCCGGTCGCTTCAGCATCATATCGGTCATATCCTGCAATGGCATTAATACATACACTGCATCTGCCACTGTTTCGACAAATCGGGCTGCATTGGTATATATAATGACAGTAATATTCCTCTATATTTATACTGCACCAAAAAAGAATAATATAAACAAAGATTTAAACAAAAAAATAAGAAATTATATGCGTACCCAATGGTGTCTTGTCTAGGGGAGATGGGAATGACCCCACTCCGGCTGGTGAGCCCCACAGTCGGCTTAATCCCCACCACTGAATTGACAGATGACGGGCAGAGGATTGAACCATCGGTTTCTGACCCTAGAGTCACGGTAACCAGGTTGGCTGCCACTGATATAGCGGGCCCACTGCTTGATCCGCATGGATTCTCCGACACCACATATGGATTCTTTACCCAGATCAAAATTACAAAAATTAAAAAACTGATGGCATAATGCAAAGCACAGTTGGTGTGTGTGTGTGTGTGTGAGAGAGAGAGAGAGAGAGAGGCAAATTAACTAACTTTGCCTTGTCCAGACCGTGCACACCAACCACTTGGTGCGTTATCCGACCGAAAAGCAGACCATTCACTCAAACTAGCCTTGCCTAAAATCACGGCACCTGCTTCTCTCAGCCGTTTAACCACGCCTGAGTCTCGACTCACAACGGAACCAAGTAATGCAAAGGAACCAGCTGTAGTGTTAAGCTTGTCAGCAGTGCCAATGTTATCCTTTAACAAAACTGGTATACCATGCAATCTGTTTTGGTTGATAGAACAGTTCCTTTGCCGGTCGAGATCGGCACGGGCAGCTTGAGTCAACGCATCTGGGTTGACTTCAATGACTGCACGAAGAAGCGGGTTGAGGCTTCGGATCATAGAAAGGTAATGTTGAACGAGTTGCACGGAGGTGAGAGAGCGGTTTGTGAATGCTTCATGGATGGAGTCTACAGTGGCTTCAGTGAAGTGGAAGGAGTGTGTAGAGAAGGGGAGGAAGAAGGAGAGGAGGATTACAACGGTAAAAGTGAAGGAGAAGCGATGAAGGTAGAGGAAAGACATTGGGAAGGAGTGTTTGTTGATGACTGGTGAAAGTTCGACGGTTGTTTGCCTTTTTGAAGGGAAGGATTGGAGTTGGCGAGAAGGGAGAGAATTTTTTATATGTAGAAAATAATAAAAAAGAGAAAAAGAAATAGTACAACTAAATTTTTATAAGTAGAATGATTAGTATAGATTCTACCGATTCAAATATTCAAAGTTGGGATCGGTATAAATTCTACCGATCTAAACTAATTTTTTTTTTTTTTTTTGCACATGTTTACATATGTTCGGATTTTTATGTAGTTTCATTATCCATGACTCTTTGATTTATGCTATGCTACTCATAATCCAGACATATTTATGTTTTTCTGAAGAAAAAAAAATATGTGGTTTGAATCGGTAAAATCTATATTGATCCTTTTACTCATAAAAATTCAGTTATACTCTTTCTGTTTCTCTCTCTTCTTTTTGATATTTTTTATAGATAAAAAATTCACGAAAAGGGAGGGAGTAATGCTTAGACGGTAATAAGTTGAATCTTATCAGTCTTAAACACAGTGATAATTAATATTAGCAACTTGTAACATGTTTTGAACCGTTCAAAAGAGAGAGGGATGCACGACCTATAATTTTTTACAAAAAAAAACTAACGCCTATCTAAATTTATGTGTTGTGTCTTAACTTTTTATAACCAAAATATAAATTTGAAATTCAAAGGAGTATTTTTGTCAGTTACTATTTTATTAGCTGAAGAAAAATAAAACATGATTCCTTAGGAGTGTATACCAGAAATATCTTGAGCGAGGAATAAGGATGAACCATATTAATTTAACATTTCTAATTTTATTATATGTTTTTAATTTTAGCAATTGAATATTTGTTCTCTCTTTGACAGATATAAGGTGTATAATATAGCTACTACTATAATAACTTGAATTTGCACACGTTATTTCTCATTGAACTTTATTATGCTAATTGACTTTTTATTTATAATTTGGATTTAGAACCAATCTATTTTAATATCATTCATAGATATTGTTGAATTATTATTCTTTTCATTGGTCTATCTTTTTATGAAAATATGTCATTTTGTATGAGAATTTTTTTCGTTATCTTATAATATGTTCCTGTTGCAACACACGGGAACAACACTAGTAAGTAGTAATGTCTGTAGTGTTGTACGAATTATTCAGATTTGAACCGTTGGCGAATCAATCCACGTATTATTCGGTATACCGAAATATTCCCAAATTATTCGAGAATTTTACGAATTATATCCGAATCATTCATGAATTATATTCGAATTATTCCCTGGGCCAAAAAACTTCCTTATATATATAGATATTTTTTTACTCTCTTGTGGGACTAAGATCTCCATTCCGAATTTTCTCCAAATTATATCTGAATTATTTTCGAATCATGAATTTTTGATCCCACCAACCTTTCCCAAAATTAATCATTAAATTGTCACTATATATGCCTGAGATGGCCTCTCTAGCTAAGCCCCACAACCTCTGCATGAAGAGGCACCGAGTAGGAATGTGTGTAGCGTTCGTGCAACGAATCAAATGAGATTTACCTGTAGCTAGCGTTCGTACAACGAAACGAATAAAATGGTGTTCACAAATCAAGCAAACAGAATGCACGCGAGAGATGGAGACCTCCACTATATATATTCCTGCTATATGCTTGAATTTGACCCTTTAACCACCCAATTTTGGGAGTGATCGATACTTTAAAGTGCCACTTAGTGCTTGTAAAGACCTGCTGGCCTATATATGGTTTTTGTGCGCGTAGTATACCAAATCTTATATTCTCATCACTTTAATTATATATGCGGAGATTCATTTTAGTACTTTAAGGTGACCACATATATATATATATACTGGATTTCTACTATTCATGATGTATGGACAATAACCAATTCATTAATTCAACACGTATATATAATGTTATTCCCATATCCTAACCCTATAAATTAGTTTCTATTAACAATTTAAAATTTGAACCATTTTGTTTTATTTTTATAGAAATATATTCAAGTCCAAGATAGATCAAATGTTGAAAAATCAACAAATTTGTTTTTACTTTTTCATTTGGACATAAATTTTGGTTTGCTTCATAATTCAAAATTTGTTAGATTTGGTTATTATAAAAATTTTGGACATAATTATTATTGCTTCATATAATAAAAAACCTTGAATTCAAGTACACGAAATGTAAAAAATATAAATTAATTAGCTAATTATGATCGACTGGTTTTTGGCAAATGATAAGAGAATATAGCTCAAATGAAAATAATAACTCCTAGATTGACAGATTTTGATATTGGTTTTAGAGCATCTACAAAGGTGATTTCTTTTAAATTGCTAATATGATGTGTTAATTGCTAATATAATTGCTGGAATGTACCACTGTTTTTAAATTAGCAAGTTTGCTTTAAAAGCAACTCTTTAGATCTCTTAAATAAGCAACTCTAATTAAATTTTTGGGATAGAGTGATTTAGAAATTATGGATCTCTTTAATTGCTAAACTCAGTGACGTGGTCCAAATTAATTGCTAAACATTTGCTGGAATGGAGATGCTCTTAGTTATATAAATTAGGATTTAACAAACCGACACTACTACATAAAAGACATTCACCGACCCCACATTGCCATAGGTTTTTTAAGTAACCGATCGATTGAGATTGTAAACAAAGGCAAAACGGTAAATACTTTGTGATTAACACCGAACACATAATAATTAATATTTGACAAGTTGTAACATGTTTTGAAGCATTCAAAAGAGAGAGGGGTGCACGACCTACAACTTTTTTTTTTTTACAAAAAACTATCACCTATCTAAATTGATGTGTTGTGTCTTAACTTTTTATAACTAAAACATAAATTTGAAATTCAAAGTAGTTTTTTTAATTGTAAGTTACTATTATATTAGCTGAAAAAATAAACGTGATGCTCCAGGAGTGTATACCAAAAAATATAGTTTATCAGGAGATCTTGAGCGAGAAATAAGGTGTAAACTATATTAATTTAACATTTCTAGTTTTATTATATGCTTTCAATTGTAACAATTGAATATTTGCTCTCTTTGACAAATTAATACAAGGTGTATAATATAGCTACTAATATGACAAATACAAGTGTAGTAATATAGCTACATAATATTTGCTCTCTCTCTTCGATGTTATTTCTCATTTAACTTTATTATACTAATTGATTTTTATTTATAATTTGGACTTACAAGCAATCAATTTTAATATTATTCATGAATATTGTTGAATAAATTATTCTTTTCATTCATCAATTTTTTTTATTAAAATATGTCAGTTTGTATGAAATTTTTTTTTCTCTTATAATATATTTATGTTGAATGCTCATGAGTCATGATCACATCTGAGATGGTCTCTCTCTAAGCACCACAACCTCTGCACCGAGTAGGAATGTCTATAGCGTTCGTACAACAGATCAAATGAGATTGAGACACACTGAGTAGGAGTACCTATGGCGTTCGTAATTGATAGGGCCATGTACCAAAGGCCTCATGAGCTCTCCATAGGTTGAGTACCGAGCCCAGTGACGAAAACTTTCGAGCCCATCTACACAATTGGGCTCGGGAAGAGCTTGCGACGGCCTAATAAAGCCCACTCCGTGAGTCTCCCTGGAGCGAGCCCCATGGGAGCTCGGAATGGTCCTCACTTCTATGCGGACAATACCGTGTCTACATGGCTACTATGCGACGACCTGTCAAGCCACGTAGTCGCGGTTCCGTCACCGCTCTATGTTATAGTCACCGGATAACCTATATAAGACCTCAAACTCAACTGAATTAGATGACACACCTTTTCTTAAGCGAGGTATCATTATAGAGAAGAGTCCAAATACTTCAATCCTTTCGAAACCAACCAGATTATTCTCACATATATACGTCAGTAACAAATAAAATGGTGTTCACAAATCAAGGAGACAAAGAATGGACACGAGAGATCGAGACCTGCACTATATATTCCTGCTATATGCTTCAATTTGACCCAGTAACTACCCACTATATATTCCTGCTATATGCTTTAATTTGACCCTGTAACCACCCAATTTTGGGAGTGATATACTATTGGAAGTGGCACTTAGTGCTTGTAATTAAAGACCTGCTGGCCTATATATGGTTTTTGTGCGCGTAGTACCAAATCATATATTCTCATCATCACTTTATATATACGGTGAATCATTTTAGTTCTACAAGGTGAACACATACTGAATTGATGTATGGACAATAAAAGCAACTTGCAAATTAAATAGTGGCGTAATTCAGGTAGCATAGTAGCCATGTAGACACGGTACCGTACATGCGAAACAAGTCTATTACGATAACAATGGTGGTATTGAAGTTGATGGTGCATGATCCTTTCATATTTGCCAAACAAGTCATTCAAATCTTCTACGTTGAGAATCCCTGTGATAGTAATCTTAATGTGGTCCATCACAGTAAAAGACGGATAGTTAATGTCGAAACATAATCGACGATCATCACTTTGATAAAATACCTTCACTTTCTATTGGCATGCCAACTGTCGAAAGGTCAAGTAAAGATGATGATGATAATGCGGAAGGAGAATTTTACTGACCAAAACTCTCGAAGCATTTAAAGTATCAAATTATTTAACTAAATCACCTAATTTTTGCATTATTAAAAATGAAAATTATAATTATAATTTGAAATATATTTTATTGCATAATGAAAACTCATGTCTAAATGAAAATATCAATTGTATAATTTTAATCAAATTTTTATTGTCAATTTGGGTTAACAGAGCCAAAGTCACATTTTCACATTTTCATGCGCCAAGATTTGGCTCTGGTGCGAATGTAGAAAGCCAAAAATTTCACATATTATCTTGTCCAAATTTTCGAATCCGGTTTCTCTAAAGTAACACAAAGTTTGAATATGGATCCGACCGCCCAATTTGAGCTAGCACGAATAATAAAATCACATGATTCTTGATCAGACGGTCCAGTTCTAAACTCAAAATTTGAATTACTTTTGACCTAACTCCGGAGTACATGCCAACAACATCGGTTGCACTGTTGAACCCATGGTGGTGATAAAAAAACAGATTTAGACCGTACTTAAGTCTCAATTTTCGAATCCGAATTTCCTAAAGTAACACAAAGTTTGAATTTCAAACTGGCCATCCGAAGGTTGCAACTACCCTCTTCTCTTACTATCTAACAACACAACTAGAGAATGACCTTCAATTACAGTTTTGCATTAGAGTTGCAACTACCATCTTCTCTTGCCATTTAACGACACAACTAGAGTGCTTCAATGACCTTCAATTAGAGTGTTGTCTTAGGGTTGCAACTACCTTCTTCTCTTGTCATCTGGCGACACTACTAGAGTACTGCAAAGACCTTCAATTAGAATGTTGTATTGGAGTTGCAACTTCCCTCTTCTCTTGACATCTAATGACACAACTAGATAGTGGTACAAAGACTTTTAATTAGAGTGTTTTAGTAGGGTTGCAACTACCCTCTTCTCTTGCCATCTAACAACAATAATAGAGTGTTGCAAAGAACTTACATAAGAGTGTTGTAGTAGAGTTGCAACTACCTTCTAATTTTGCCGTTTGGAGATACAACTAGAGTGCTACAAAGACCATCAATTAGAGTGTTGTCTTAGGGTTGCAACTACCCGCTTCTATTTTCATCTGGCGACACTCCAACAGTGCTGCATAGACCTTCAATTAGAATGTTGTATTGGGGTTGCAACTACCCTCTTCTCTTTCCAATTAATAATACAACTGGAGTACTGCAAAGACCTTCAATTAGAATGTTGTCTTAGGGTTGCAACTATCATCTTCTCTTGTCATCTGGCGACACTACTAGAGTGTTGCAAAGATCTTCAATTAGAATGTTGTATTGGGGTTGCAACTACCCTATTCTCTTGTCATCTAATGACACAACTACGGAGCACTGTAAAGACCTTCAATTAGAGTGTTGTAGTGGGGTTGCAACTACCCTCTTTTATTGCCATCTAACGACACAACTCGAGAGTGTTGTCAAAACCTTCAATTAGAGTGTTGTCTTAGAGTTGCAACAACCCTCTTCTCTTTCTATTTGATGACAGTACTAGACTGCTGCAAAAACCTTCAATGAGAGTGTTGTATTGTGATTGCAACTACCCACTTCCCTTGCCTTCTAATTACACAACTAGAGAGTGATACAAAGACCTTCAATTAGAGTTTTGTAGTATGGTTCTAACTACCCACTTCTTTTGCCATCTAATGACACAACTAGAGAGTGCTACAAAGACCTTCAAGTAGAGTTTTGTAGTAGGGTTCTAAGTATCCTCTTCTCCTGCCATCAAACGACACAACTAGAGAGTGCTGCAAATACCTTCAATTAGAGTGTTGTAGTAGGGATGCAACTACCATCTTCTCTTGCCATCTAATAACAATACCAGACTGTTGTAAAGACCTCCAATTAGAGTGTTACAACTACCATCTTCTCTTGCCATTTAACGACAAAATTAGAGTGCTAAAAGACCTTCAATTTCAGTGTTGTCTTAGGCTTGCAACTACCCTCTTATTGGCCATCTGGCGATACTTTTAAGAGTGTTGTAAAGTCCTTCAATTACAATGTTGTATTGGGGTTGCAACTTCCCCCTCTGTTTGCCATCTAATGACACAACAAGAGAGCGCCATAAAAACATTCAATTATAGTTTTTTAGTAGGGTTGCGACTACCCTCTTCTTCTTCCATCCGATGACAAAACTAGAGTGCTGCAAAGACCTTCACACAGGGTGTTGTCTTAGAGTTGCAACTAATCTCTTCTCTTGCCATCTAGCGGCACCACTAGAGTGCTGCAAACACCTTCCATTAGAATGTTGTATTGGGGTTGCGACTACCCTCTTCTCTTGCCATCTAATAACACAACTAGAGAGTGTTGCAAAGACCTCAATTAGAGTGTTATAGTAGAGTGGCAACTACCCTCTTCTCATTCCATCTTATGAAACAACTAGAGTGCTGCAAAGACCTTCAATTTGCCTATTGTAGTAGGGTTGCAACTAACCTCTTCTCTTGCCATCTAGCGACACTACTAGAGTGCTGCTAACACCTTCCATTAGAATGTGGTATTGGAGTTGGAACTAACCTCTTCTCTTGCCCTCTAATGACACAACTAGAGAGTGCTGCAAAGACCTCAATTAGAGTGTTATAGTAGGGTTGCAACTACCCTCTTCTCAAACTATCTAATGACACAACTAGAGTGCTGCAAAAACCTTCAAACAGAATGTTGTCTATTGGATACAACAACCTCTTCTGAAGCAATAGTACTAGACTGTTGCAAAGACCTTCAATTAGAGTGTTCTAGTAGGGTTGCAGCTACTCTCTTCTCTTGCCTTCTAATAACAATACTAGATTGTTGCAAAGACATGCAATTAGAGTGTTGCGTTAGGATTGCAACTACTATCTTCTCTTGTTATTTAACAACAAAATTATAGTGCTAAAAAGACCCTCAATTAAAGTGTGGTAGTAGGGTTGCAACTACCCTCTTCTCATTCCATCTGATGATACAACTAGAGTGCTGCAAAGACCTTCAAACAAAGTGTTGTCTTTTGGTTACAACTACCTCTTCTCTAGCCATTTGGCAATAGCACTAGATTGTTGCAAATACCATCAATTAGAGTGTTTTATTAGGATTGCAACTACCCACTTCTCTTGCCATAATGCGACACTAGTATACTACTGCAAAGACCTTCATTTACAATGTTGTATTGTGTTGCAACAATCCTCTTCTCTTGCAATTTAATGACACAACTAGAGAGTGCCAAAAAGACCTTCAATTAGAGTGTTGTAGTAGGGTTTCAACTACCCTCTTCTCTTACCATCTAACAACAATATTAGAGTGTTGCAAAGACCTTCAATGAGAGTGTTGTAGTAGGGTTGCAACAACCCTCTACTCTTGCCAACTAGCAACAATACTAGAGTGATGCTAAGACCTTCAATTAAAGAGTCATCTAGCGTTGCAACTACCATCTTCTCTTGCCATCTATGACACAACTAGAGAGCATTGTAAAGAACTTCAATTAGAGTGTTGTAGTAGGGTTGCAAATAACCTATTCGCTTGCCACCTCACGACACTACTAGAGTGCTACAAACACCTTCCACTAGAATGTTGTATTGGGGTTACAACTACCTTCTTCTCATGCCATCTAATGACACAACTAGAGAGTGTTGCAAAGACCTCAATTAGAGTGTTGTCGTAGGGTTGCAACTACCTTCTTCTCTAGCCATTTTACGGTAGTACTAGACTGTTGCAAAGACCTTCAATTAGAGTGTTGTATTAGGGTTGCAACTACCCTCTTCTTTTGCCATCATGTGACACTAGTACAGTGCTGCAAAGACATTCAATTAAATTGTTGTATTAGGGTTGCAACTACCCTCTTCTCTTTCTATCTAATTGACACAACTAGAGACTGTAAAGACCTTCAATTAGAGTTTTATAGTAGGGTTGCAACTATCCTCTTTAATTGCCATCTAACGACACAACTGGAGAGTGTTGCAAAGACCTTCAATTAGAGTGTTGTAGTTGGGTTGCACCTACCCCATTATCTCGCCATGTAACAACAATACTAGACTGCTGCAAAGACCTTCGAGTGGAGTATTGTATTGGGGTTGGAACTACCATCTTTTCTTGCCATTTCACGACTCGACTAGAGTGCTGAAAGATATTCAATTAGAGTGTTGTAGTAGGGTTGTAACTACCCTCTACTTTTGCCGTCTAGCGATACAACTAGAGTGCTGCAAAGATCTTCAATTAGAGTGTTGTCTTAGGGTTGCAACTACCCTTTTCCTTTGTCATCTGGTGACACTACTAGAGTGCTTCAAAAACCTTCAATTAAAGTGTCGTATTAGGGTTGCAACTATCCTCTTCTATTGTCATCTAACGACACAACTAGAGAGCACTGTAAAGACATTCAATTAGAGTGTTGTAGTAGGATTGCAACTACCATCTCCAATTGCCATCCAACGACATAACTAGAGAGTGATGCAAAGGCCTATAATTAGAGTGTTGTAGTTGGGTTGCAACTACACTATTATCTTGCCATGTAACAACAATACTAGACTGCTGCAAAGACCTTCGATTAGAGTGTTGTATTGCGGTTGCAACTACCATCTTATGATGCCATTTGACGACTCGACTAGAGAGCTGAAAAACCTTCAATTAGATTGTTGTAGTAGGGTTGCAACTAACCTCTTCTCTTGCCATTTAGCGATAGTACTAGATTGTCGCAAAGACCTTCAATTAGAGTGTTGAATTAGTGTTACAACTACCCACTTCTCTTGCCATTTAATGACACAACTAGAGAGCGCTACAAAGACTTCAATGAGAGTGTTGTAGTAGGTTTTCAACTGCCCTCTACTCTAGTCATCTAACAACAATACTAGAGTGCTGCTAAGACCTTCGATTTGAGTGTAGCATTAGGGTTGCAACTACCATCTTCTATTGCTATTTAACAGCTCAACTAGAGTGCTGCAAAGACCTTCAATTGGAGTGTTGTATTAGGGTTGTAACTACTCTCTACTTTTGTCGTCTAGCGATACTACTAGAGTGCTGTAAAGACCTTTAATTAAAGTGTTGTATTATGGTTGCAACTACCATCTTCTTTTGCCATCTAATGACACAACTCGAGATCACTGTAAAGAACTTCAATTAGTGTGTTGTAGTGGGGTTGCAACTACCCTCTTCCATTGCCATCTAACGACACAACCAGAGAGTGTTGCAAAGACCTTCAATCAGAGTGTCGTAGTTGGGCTTGCAAACTACCCTCTTCTATTGCCATCTAATGACACAACTAGCGAGTGTTGCAAAGACTTTCAATTAGAGTATTGTAGTGGGGTGGCCACTACCCTATTATCTTGCCATGTAACAACAATACTAGACTGCTGCAAAGACCTTCAATTAGAGTACTATATTGGGGTTGCAACTACCATCTTATGTTGCCATTTGACGACTCGACTAAAGAGCTGAGAGACCTTCAATTAGAGTGTTGTAGTTGGGTCGCAACCGACTTCTTCTCTTGCCACTTGGCGATTGTACTAGACTGCCGCAAAGACCTTCAATTAGAGTGTTGTATTAGTGTTGCAACTACCTATTTCTCTTGCCATCTAATGACACAACTAGAGGAAAAAGACTTTCAAGTAGAGTGTTGTAGTAGGGTTGCAACTTCCCTCTACTCTTGTCCTCTAACAACAATACTAGAGTGTTGCATTAGGGTTGCAACTACCATCTTGCTATTTAACGACTCAACTAGAGTGCTACAAAGACCTACAATTAGCGTGTTGTATTAGAGTTGTAACTACCCTCTACTTTTGTCGTCTAGCGATACTACTAGAGTGTCGCAAAGAACTTCAATTAGAGTGTTATCTTAGGGTTGCAACTACCCTCTTCCTTTGTAATATGGTGAGACTACTAGAGTGCTGCAAAGACCTTCAATTAAACTGTCGTATTAGGGTTGCAGCTACCCTCTTCTCTTGACATCTAATGACACAACTAGAGAGCGCCGTAAAGACCTTCAATTAGAGTGTTGTAGTAGGGTTGCAACTATCCTCTTCTATTGTCATCTAACGACACAATGATAGAGTGTTGCAAAGACCTTCATTTAGAGGGTTGTATTTGGGTTGCAGCTACCCTCTTTTAATGTCATCAAACAACACAAATCAGAGTGTTTTATTAGGGTTGTAACTCCCCCTACTTTTGTTGTCCGACGATACTATTAGGGTGACACAAACACCTTCAATTAGAGTCTTGTCTTGGGGTTGCATCTACCCCCTTCTCTTTCCATTTTGCGACAAAACTAGACTACTGCAAAAGCCTTCATTGAGAGTGTTATATTGTGGTTGCAACTACCCACTTCTCTCGCCTTCTAATGACACAACAAGAGGGTGCTACAAAGACCTTCAATGAGAGTGTTGTAATAGGGTTGCAATTGCCCTCTACTCTTGTCATCTAACAACAATACTATAGTGCTGCTAAGACCTTCGATTACAGTGCTGCATTAGGGTGGCAACTACCATCTTCTCTTGTTATTTAACGACTCAACTAGAGTGCCGCAAAGACCTTCAATTAGAGTGTTGTATTAGGGTTGTAACTACCCTCTACTTTTGCCGTCTAGCGATACTACTAGAGTGCTGTAAAGACCTTCAATTAGAATGTTGTAGTAGGGTTGCAGCTACCATCTTCTATTGTCATCTAACAATACAACTAGAGAGTGTTGCAAAGACCTTCACTAGAGTATTGTAGTAGGGTGGCAACTACCATCTTCTATTGCCATCTAACGACACAACTAGAGAGTGTTGCAAATACCTTCAATTAAAGTGTTGTAGTTGGGTTGCAACTACCCTATTATCTTGCCATGTAACAACAATAATAGACTCCTTCGATTAGAGTGTTGTATGGGGGTTACAACTACCATCTTATGTTTCCATTTGAGGACTCGACTAGATAGCTGAAAGACCTTCAGTTAGAGTGGTGCAGTAGGGTTGCAACTAACCTCATCTCATGCCATTAGGCGATAGTACTAGATCGCCGCAAAGACCCTCAATTAGACTATTGTATTAAATTTGCACCTTATCCACTTCTCTTGCTATCTAATGACACAACTACAGAGTGCTACAAAGACCTTCAGTGAGAGTGTTGTAGTAGGGTTGCAACTGCCCTCTGCTCTAGTCATCTAACAACAATACTAGAGTGCTGCTAAGACCTTCGATTAGTGTCCTGCATTAGGGTTGCAACTACCATCTTCTCTTGCCATTTAACAACTCAACTAGAGTGCTGCAAAGACCTTCAATTAGAGTGTTATATTACGGTTGTAACTACCCTCTACTTTTTTCGTCCAGTGATACTACTAGGGTGCTGCAAAGACCTTAATTATAGTGTCGTATTATGGTTGCAACTACCATCTTCTCTTGCCATCTAATGACTCAACTCGAGAGCGTTGTAAAGAACTTCAATTAGAGTGTTGTGGTAGGGTTGCAACTACCCTCTTCCATTGCCATCTAACGACACAACTAGAGAGTGTTGCAAAGACCTTCAATCAGAGTGTTGTAGTTGGCTTGCAGATTACCCTCTTTTATTTTCATCTAATGACACAACTATAGAGTGTTGCAAAGACCCTCAATTAGAGTGTTGCAACTACCCTATTATCTTGCCATGTAACAACAATACTAGACTGCTGGAAAGACCTTCGATTAGAGTGCTGTACTGGGGTTGCAACTACCATCTTATGTTGCAACCGACCTTTTCTCCTGCCATTTGGCGATAGTACTAGACTGCCGCAAAGACCTTCCATTATAGTGTTCTATTAGTGTTGCAACTACCTACTTCTCTTGCCATCTAATGACACAACTAGAGAGAGTGCTAAAAAGACTTTCAAGTAGAGTGTTGTAGTAGGGTTGCAACTTCTCTCTACTCTTGTCCCCTAACCACAATACTAGAGTGCTTCTAAGACCTTCAATTAGAGTGCTGCATTAGAGTTGCAACTACCATCTTCTCATGCTATTTAACGACCCACCTTCAATTAGGGTGTTGTTTTAGGGTTGTAACTACCCTCTACTACTTTTGCCGTCTAACGATACTACTAGAGTGTCGTAAAGATCTTCAATTAGAGTGTTATCATAGGGTTGCAACTGGCGTCTTCCTTTGTATTCTGGCGACACGACTAGAGTGCTGCAAAGATGTTCAATTAAAGTGCCGTATTAGGGTTGCAGCTACCCTCTTCTCTTGTTATCTAATGACATAACTAGAGAGCGCCATAAAGATCTTCAATTAGAATGTTGTAGTAGGGTTGCAACTATCCTCTTCTATTTCCATCTAACGACACAATGAGAGAGTGTTGCAAAGACCTTCAATTAGAGTGTTGTAGTTGGGTTGCAACTAGCCTCTTCTATTGCCATCTAACGGCACAATCAGAGTGTTTTATTTGGGTTGTAACTACCCTCTACTTTTGTCGTTTGATGATACTACTAGGACAAACACCTTCAATTAGAGTCTGGTCTTAGGTTTGCATACCCTCTTCTCTTTCCATTGGCGACAATACTAGACTACTGGAAATGCCTTCAATGAGAATCTTGTATTGTGATTGCAACTACCCACTTCTCTGGCCATCTAATGACACAACTAGAGGGTGCTACAAAGACCTTCAATGAGAGTGTTGTAATAGGGTTGCAACTGCCCTCCTCTTGTCATCTAACAACAATACTAGAGTGGTGCTAAGACCTTCGATTAGAGTGCTGCATTAGGGCTGCAACTACCATCTTCTATTGCCATCTAGCGATACTACTAGTGTGCTGCAAAAGACCTCCAATTAAAGTGTCGTATATTGGTTGCAACTACCCTCTTCTCTTTCCATCTAATGACACAACTCAAGAGCGCTGTAAAGGCCTTCAATTAGAGTGTTGTAGTAGGGGCAACTACCATCTTCTATTGCCATCTAACGACACAACTAGAGAGTGTTGCAAAGACCTTCAATTGGAGTGTTGTAGTAGTGTTGCCAATGCCCTTGTCATGTAACAACAATATTAAAGTGCTGCTAAGACCTTCGATTAGAGTGCTGTATTGGGGTTACAACTACCATTTTATGTTTCCATTTGATGACTCGACTAGATAGCTGAAAGACCTTCAGTTAGAGTGTTGTAGTAGGATTGCAACTAACCTCATCTCTTGCCATTTGGCGATAGTAAAAGACCTACCATTAGACTGTTCTATTAGTGTTGCAAGTACCCACTTCTCTTGCCATCTAATGACACAACTAGAGGGTGCAACAAAGACCTTCACTGAGATTGTTGTAGTAGGGTTGCAACTGCCGTCTACTCTAGTCTAGCGTGCAACAACAATACTAGAGTGCTGCTGAGACCTTCGATTTGAGAATTGCATTAGGGTTGCAACTACCATCTTCTCTTGCTATTTAACGACTCAACTAGAGTGCTGCAAAGACGTTCAATTAGAGTGTTGTATTCGGGTTGTAACTACCCTCTACTTTTGCCGTCGGGCAAAAGTACTAGAGTGCTGCAAAGCCCTTTAATTAAAGTGTCGTATTTTGGTTGCAACTACCATCTTCTCTTGCCATCTAATGACATAACTCGAGAGCGCTGTAAAGTCCTTCAATTAGAGTGTTGCAGTTGAGTCGTGACCGACATCTTCTCTTGCCATTTGGCGATAGTACAAGACTGCTATAAAGACCTTCAATTAGAGTGTTGTATTAGTGTTGCAGCTACCTACTTCTCTTGCCATCTAACGACACAACTAGAGAGTGCTAAAAAGACTTTCAAGTAGAGTGTTGTAGTAGGGTTCCAACTTCCCTCTACTCTTGTCCTCTAACAACAATACTAGAGTGCTGCATTAGAGTGCTACAAAGACTCAACTAGAGTGCTACAAAGACTTTCAATTAGGGTGTTGTATTAGGGTTGTAACTACCCTCTACTTTTTCCGTCAAGCAATACTACTAGATTGTCGCAAAGATCTTCAATTAGAGTGTTATCTTAGGGTTGCAACTACCATCTTCCTTTGTAATCTGGTGAGACTACTAGAGTGCTGCAAAGACCTTCAATTAAACTGTCGTATTAGGGTTGCAGCTACCCTCTTCTCTTGACATCTAATGACACAACTAGAGAGCGCCGTAAAGACCTTCAATTAGAGTGTTGTTGTAGGATTGCAACTACCCTCTTCTATTGCCATCTAACGACACAATAAGAGAGTGTTGCAAAGACCTTCAATTAGAGTGATGTAGTTGGGTTGCAACTACCCTCTTCTATTGCCATCTAACGGCACAAATCAGAGTGTTTTATTAGGGTTGTAACTACCCCCTACTTTTGTTGTCTGACGATACTATTAGGGTGACACAAACACCTTCAATTAGAGTCTTGTCTTAGGGTTGCATCTACCCTTTTCTCTTTCCATTTGGCGACAATACTAGACTGCTGCAAAGGCCTTCAATGAGAGTGTTATATTGTGGTTGCAACTAACCACTTCTCTTGCCATCTAATGACACAGCTAGAGGGTGCTACAAAGACCTTCAATGAGAGTGTTGTAGTAGGGTTGCAACTGCTCTCTACTCTTGTCATGTAACAACAATACTAGAGTGCTGCTAAGACCTTCGATTAGAGTGCTGCATTAGGGTTGCAACTACCATCTTCGCTTGTTATTTAACGAATCAACTAGAGTGCTGCAAAGACCTCCAATTAGAGTGTATTAGAGTTGTCACTACCCTCTACTTTTGCCGTCTAGTGATACTGCTAGAGTGCTGCAAAGACCTTCAATTAGAGTGTTGTATTAGGGTTGCAACTACCCTCTTCTCTTGCCATCTAATGACACAACTAGAGAGCGCTGTAAAGACCTTCAATTAGAGTGTTGTAGTAGGGTTGCAACTACCCTCTTCTATTGCCATCTAACGACACAACTAGAGAGTGTTGCAAAGACCTTCAATTAGAGTGTTGTAGTTGGGTTGCAACTACCCTATTATCTTGCCATGTAACAACAATACTAGACTGCTGCAAAGACCTTCGATTAGAGTGTTGTATTGGGGTTGCAACTACCATCTTATGCTTCCATTTGACGACTAGATTAGATAGCAGAAAGTCCTTCAGTTAGACTGTTGCAGTAGGGTTGCAACTAACCTCATCTCATGCCATTTGGTGATAGTACTAGACTGCCGCAAAGACATTCAATTAGACTATTGTATTATTATTGCACCTTCCCACTTTGGCGATAATACTAGACTATTGCAAAGGCCTTCAATTAAAGTGTTATATTGTGGTTGCAACTATCCACATCTCTTGCCATATAATGACACAGCTAGAGAGTGCTACAAAGACCTTCAATGAGAGTGTTGTAGTAGAGTTGCAACTGCCCTCTACTCTAGTCATCTAACAACAATACTAGAGTGCTGCTAAGACCTTCGATTAGAATGTTGCATTGGGGTTGCAACCACCATCTTCTCGACTCAACTAGAGTGCTGCAAAGACCGTCAATTAGAGTGCTGTATTAGGGTTGTAACTACCCTTGTAATTTTGCCGTCTAGCGATACTACTAGAGTGCTGCAAAGACCATTACTTAAAGTGTCGTATTATGGTTGCAACTACCATCTTCTCTTGCCATCTAATGACACTACTCGAGAGCACTGTTAAGACATTCAATTAGAGTGTTGTAGTAGGGTTGCAACTAACCTCTTCCATTGCCATCTAACGACACAACTAGAGAGTGTTGCAAAGGCCTTCAATCATAGTGTTGTAGTTGGATTGCAGATTACCCTCTTCTATTTTCATCCAATGACACAACTAGAGTGTTGCAAACACCTTCAATTGAGTGTTGTAGTTGGGTTGCAACTACCCTATTATCTTGCCATGTAACAACAATAGTAGACTGCTGCAAAGACCTTCGAAACAGTGTTGTATTAGGGTTGCAACTACCATCTTATGTTGCCATTTGACGACTCTACTAGAGGGCTGAAAGACCTTCAATTAGAGTGTTGTAGTAGGGTTGCAACAATGCTCTTCTCTTGTCATTTGGAGATAGTACTAGACGGTCGCAAAGACCTTCAATTCGAGTGTTGTATTAGTGTTGCAACTACCTACTTCTCTTGCCATCTAATGACACAACTAGAGAGTGCTAAAAAGACCTTCAAGTAGAGTGTTGTAGTAGGGTTGCAACTTCCCTCTACTCTTGTCCTCTAACAACAATACTAGAGGACTGCAAAGACCATCGATTAGAGTGCTGCATTAGGGTTGCAACTACCATCTTCTCTTGTTATTTAATGACTCAACTAGATTGCTGCAAAGACCTTCAATTCGAGTGTTGTATTAGAGTTGTAACTGCCCTCTACTTTTGCCGTCTAGCGATACTACTAGAGTGCTGATAAGATCTTCAAAGTGTCGTATTAGGGTTTTGCAGCTACGCTCTTCTCTTGACATGTAATGACACAACTAGAGAGCGCCGTAAAGACATTCAATTAGAGTGTTGTAGTAGGGTTGCAACTACTCTCTTCTATTGCCATCTAACGATACAATGAGAGAGTGTTGCAAAGACCTTCAATTAGAGAGTTGTAGTCAGGTTGCATCTACCCTCTTCTATTGCCATCTAACGACACAAATCAGAGTGTTTGGTTGTAACTACCCTCTACTTTTTTCGTCTAGCGATACTACTAGAGTGCTGCAAATTATAATGTCGTATAATGGTTGCAAGTACCATCTTTCTCTTGCCATCTAATGACACAACTCGAGAGCACTGTAAAGACCTTCAATTAGAGTGTTGTAGTAGGGTTGCAACTACCATCTTCCATTGCCATCTAACGACACAACTAGAGAGTGTTGCAAAGGCCTTCAATCAGAGTGTTGTAGTTGGCTTGCAGATTACCCTCTTCTATTTCCATCTAATGACACAACTAGAGTGTGTAGCAAACACCTTCAATTAGAGTGTTGTAGTTAGGTTGCAACTACCCTATTATCTTGCCATGTAACAGCAATAGTAGACTGCTGCAAAGACCTTCGATTAGAGTGTTGTATTAGGATTGCAACTACCATTTTATGTTGCCATTTGACGACTCTACTAGAGGACTGAAAGACCTTCAATTAGAGTGTTGTAGTAGGGTTGCAACAAACCTCTTCTCTTGCTATTTGGCGATAGTACTAGACTGTTGTATTAGTGTTGCAACTGCCCACTTCTCTTGCCATCTAATGACACAACTAGAGGGTGCTACAAAGACCTTCAATGAGAGTGTTGTAGTAGGGTTGCAACTTCCCTCTACTCTTGTCCTCCAATAACAATACTAGAGTGCTGCTAAGACCTTCGATTAGAGTGCTGCATTGGGGTTGCAACTGCCATATTCTCTTGTTATTTAATGACTCAACTAGAGTGCTGCAAAGACCTTCAATTAGAGTGTTGTATTAGAGTTGTAACTGCCCTCTACTTTTGCCGTCTAGCGATACGACTAGAGTGCTGATAAGACCTTCAATTAAAGTGTCGTATTAGGGTTGCAACTCTTCTCTTGACATGTAATGACACAACTAGAGAGCGCCGTAAAGACCTTCAGTTAGAGTGTTGTAGTAGGGTTGCAACTACCCTCTTCTATTGCCATCTAACGACACAACGAGAGAGTATTGCAAAGACCTTCAATTAGAGTGTTGTAGTCGGGTTGCAACTACCCTCTTCTATTGCCATCTAACGACACAAATCTGAGTGTTTTATTAGGGTTGTAACTACCCTCTACTTTTGTCATCTGACAATACTACTAGGGTTACTAGAGTGCTACTAAGACCTTCGATTAGAGTGCTGCATTAGGGATGCAACTACCACCTTCTCTTGCCATCTAGCGATACAACTAGAGTGCTGCAAAGACATTCAATTAAAGTGTCATATATTGGTTGCTACTACCCTCTTCTCTTGCCATCTAATGACACAACTCGAGAGCGCTGTAAATACCTTCAATTAGAGTGTTGTAGTAGGGTTGCAACTACCCTCTTCGATTGCCATCTAACGATACAACTAGAGAGTGTTGCAAGGACCTTCAATCAGAGTGTTGTAGTTGGGTTGCAAACTACCCTCTTCTATTGCCATCTAACGACACAACTAGACAGTGTTGCAAAAACCTTCAATTAGAGTGTTGTAGTTGGGTTGCAACTACCCTATTATCTTGCCATGTAACAACAATACTAGACTGCAAAGACCTTCGATTAGAGTGTTTTATTTGGGTTGCAAGTACCATCTTATGTTGCCATTTGACGACTCGACTTGAGAGCTGAAAGACATTCAACTAACCTCTTCTCTTGCCATTTGGCAATAGTACTAGACTGCCACAAAGACCTTCAATTGGAGTGTTGTATTGTGGTTGCAACCATCCACTTCTCTTGCCATCTAATGACACAACTAGAGAGTGCCACAAAGACCTTCAATGAGAGTGCTGTAGTAGGGTTGCAACTGCCCTCTACTCTTGTCATCTAACAACAATACTAGAGTGCTGCTAAGACCTTCAATTAGAGTGTTGTATTAGGGTTGTAACTACCCTCTACTTTTGCCGTCTAGCGATACTACTAGAGTGCTTATAAGACATTCAATTAGAGTGTTGTCTTAGGGTTGCAACTACCCTCTTCTCTTGCCATCTAATTACTCAACTCGAGAGCGCTGTAAAGACCTTCAATTAGAGTGTTGTAGTAGGGTTGCAACTACCATCTTCTATTGTCATATAACGACACAAATAGAGAGTGTTGCAAAGACCTTCAATTAGAGTGTTGTAGTTGGGTTGCAACCACCCTATTATCCTGCCATGTAACAACAATACTAGACTGCTGCAAAGACCTTCGATTAGAGTGTTGTAGTAGGGTTGCAACTACCATCTTATGTTTCCATTTGACGACTCAACTAGATAGCTAAAAGACCTTCAATTAGAGTGTTGTAGTAGGGTTGCATCTAACCTCATCTCTTGCCATTTGGCGATAGTACTAGACTGCCCCAAAGACCTTCAATTAGAATGTTGTATTAGTGTTGCAACTACCCACTTCTCTTGCCATCTAATGACACAACTAGAGGGTACTACAATGACCTTCAATGAGAGTGTTGTAGTAGGCTTGCAACTGCCACCAACTCTAGTCATCTAACAACAATACTAGAGTGCTGCTAAGACCTTCGATTGGAGTGCAGCATTAGGGTTGCAACTACCATCTTCTCTTGCTATTTAACGACTCAACTAGAGTGCTGCAAAGACCTTCAATTAGAGTGTTGTAACTACCCTCTACTTTTGCCTTCTAGCGATACTACCATCTTTAATTAGAGTGTTGTAAAGACCTTCAATTAGAGTGTTGTGGTAGGGTTGCAACTACCCTCTTCCATTGCCATCTACCGACACAACTAGAGAGTGTTGCAAAGACCTTCAATCAGAGTGTTGTAGTTGGCTTGCAGATTACCCTCTTCTATTTTCATCGAATGACACAACAACAGAGTGTTGCAAAGACCTTCAATTAGAGTGTTGTAGTTAGGTTGCCACTACCCTATTATCTTGCCATGTAACAACAATACTAGACTGCTGCAAAGACCTTCGATTAGAGTGTTGTATTGGGGTAGCAACTACCATCTATTGTAGCCATTTGACGACTCTACTAACGGGCTGAACGACCTTCAATTAGAGTGTTGTAGTAGGGTTGCAACTAACCTCTTCTCTTGCCATTTGGTGATAGTACTAGACTGCCGCAAAGACCTTCAATTAGAGTGTTGTATTAGTGTTGCAACTACCCACTTCTCTTGCCATCTAATGACACAACTAGAGAGTGCTGCAAAGACCTTCATTGAGAGTGTTGTAGTAGGGTTGCAAATGCCCTCTACACTTGCCATCTAACAACAATACTAGAGTGCTGCTATGATCTTCGATTAGAGTGCTGCATTAGGGTTGCAACTATCATCTTCTCTTGCTATTTAACGACTCAACTAGAGTGTTGCAAAGACCTTCAATTAGAGTGTTGTATTAGGGTTGTAACTACCATCTACTTTTGCCGTCTAGCGATACTACTAGAGTGTTGCAAAGACCTTCAATTAATGTGTCGTATTATGGTTACAACTACCATCTTTCTCTTGCCATCTAATGACACAACTCGAGAGTACTGTAAAGACCTTCAATTAGAGTGTTGTAGTTGGGTAGCAACTACCCTCTTCCATTGCCATCTAACGACACTACTAGAGAGTGTTGCAAAGACCTTCAATCAGAGTGTTGTAGTTGGCTTGCAAATTACCCTCTTCTATTGCCATCAAATGACATAACTAGAGAGTGTTGTAGTTGGGTTGGAACTACCCTATTATCTTGCATGTAACAACGAGACTAGACTGCTGCAAAGACCTTCGATTACAGTGTTGTATTGGGGTTGCAACTACCATCTTATGTTTCCATTTGATGACTCGACTAGAGAGCTGAAAGACCTTCAGTTAGAGTGTTGTAGTAGGGTTGCAACTAACCTCATCTCTTGCTATTTGGCGATAGTACTAGACTGTTGTATTAGTGTTGCAACTACCCACTTCTCTTGCCATCTAATGACACAATTAGAGGGGTGCTACAAAGACCTTCAATGAGAGTATTGTAGTAGGGTTGCAACTGCCATCTACTCTAGTCGTCAAACAACAATACTAGGGTGCTGCTAAGACCATCGATTAGAGTGCTGCATTTGGGTTGCAACTACCATCTTCTCTTGCTATTTAACGACTCAACTAGAGTGCTGAAAAGACCATCAATTAGAGTGTTGTATTAGGGTTGTAACTACCCTCTACTTTTGCCGTCTAGCGATACTACCATCTTTAATTAGAGTGTTGCAAAGACCTTTAATTAATGTGTCGTATTATGGTTGCAACTACCATCTTTCTCTTGCCATCTAATGACACAACTCGAGAGCGCTGTAAAGACCTTCAATTAGAGTGTTGTAGTACGGGTTGCAACTACCCTCTTCCATTGCCATCGAACGATACAACTAGAGAGTGTTGCAAAGACCTTCAAACAGAGTGCTGTAGTTGGCTTGTAGATTACCCTCTTGTATTTCCATCTAGTGACACAACTAGAGAGTGTTGCGAAGACCTTCAATTAGAGAGTTCGTAGTTGGGTTGCAACTACCCTATTATCTTGCCAGGTAACAACAATACTAGACTGCTGTAAAGACCTTCGATTAGAGTGTTGTATTGGGGTTGCAACTACCATCTTATGTTGCCATTTGACGACTCTACTAGAGGGCTGAAATATCTTCAATTAGAGTGTTGTAGTAGGGTTGCAACTAACATCTTCTCTTGCTATTTGGCGATTGTACTAGACTACCGCAAAGACCTTCAATTATAGTGTTGTATTAGTGTTGCAACTACCCCCTTCTCTTGCTATCTAATGACACAACTAGAGAGTGCTACAAAGACCTTCAATGAGAGTGTTGTAGTAGGGTTGCAACTGCCCTCTACTCTTGTCATCTAACAACAATACTAGAGTGCTGCTAAGACCTTCGATTAGAGTGCTGCATTAGGGTTGCAACTACCATCTTCTCTTGCTATTTAATGACTCAACTAGAGTGCTGCAAAGACCTTCAATTAGAGTGTCGTATTAGGGTTGTAGCTACCCTCTACTTTTGCCGTCTAGTGATACTACTAGAGTGCTGCTAATACCTTCAATTAGAGTGTTGTTTTAGGGTTGCAACTACCCCTTTCCTTTGTCATCTGGCGACACTACTAGAGTGCTGCAAAGACCTTCAATTGAGGTGTTGTATTAGGGTTGCAAATACCCTCTTCTCTTGCCATCAAATGACACAACTAGAGAGCGCTGTAAAGACCTTCAATTAGAGTGTTGTAGTAGGGTTGCAACTACCCTCTTCTATTGCCATCTTCTGTTGCAATTTGAGGACTCGACTAGAGTGCTGAAAGACCTTCAGTTAGAATGTTTTAGTATAGGGTTTCTACTACCCTCTTCTCATTCTATCTGATGACAGAACTAGAGTGCTGCAAAGACCTTGAAACAGAGTGTTGTCTCAGGGTTGCAACTACCCTCTTCCTTTGTCATCTGGCGACAATACTGGAGTACTGCAAATACTTTCAATTAAAGTGTCGTACAAGGGGTTGCAACTACCCTCTTCTCTTGCCATCTAACGACACAACTAGAGAGCGCTGTAAAGACCTTCAATTAGAGTGTTGTAGTAGGGTTGCAACTACCCTCTGCTATTGCCATCTAACGACACAAGTAGAGTGTTACAAAGACCTTCAATTAGAGTGTTGTAGTTGGGTTGCACCTACCCTATTATCATGCCATTTAACCACCATACTAGACTGCTATATTGGGGTTGCAAGTAGCATCTTCAGTTGCCATTTTACGACTCGACTAGACTGCCGCAAAAACCTTCAATTATAGTGTTGTATAGTGTTGCAACTACCATCTTCTCTTGTCATCTAATGACACAACTAGAGAGTGTTGCAAAGACCTTCACTTAGAGTGTTGTAGTAGGGTTGCAACTACCCTTTTGTCATTAGTGTTGTAGTAGTGTTGCAACTACCCTCTTCTCTTGTCATCTAATGACACAACTAGAGAGTGTTGCAAAGACCTTCAATCAGAGTGTTGTCTTAGGTTTGCAACTACCCTCTTCTATATCCACTCGGCAACTGTACTAGATTGCTGCAAAGACATTCAATTAGAGTGTTGTCTTAGGGTTGCAACTACCCTCTTCTCTTTGCATTTGGCGACAGTACTAGACTGCTGCAAAGACCTTTAATGAGTGTGTTGTATTGTGGTTGCAACCATCCACTTCTCTTGTCATCTAATGACACAACTAGAGAGTGCTACAAAGACCTTCAATGATAGTGTTGTAGTAGGGTTGCAACTACCCTCTACTCTTGCCATCTAACAATAATACTAGAGTGCTGCTAAGACCTTCGATTAGAGTGCTGCATTAGGGTTGCAACTACGATCTTCTCTTGCTATTTAACAACTCAATTAGAGTGCTACAAAGACCTTCAATTAGAGTGTTGTATTAGGGTTGTAACTACCCTCTACTTTTGCCGTCTAGCGATACTTCTAGAGTGCTGCAAAGACCTTCAATTAGAGTGTTGTCTTAGGGTTGCAACTACCCTCTTCCTTTGTCATCTGGCGACACTTCTAGAGTGCTGCAAAGACCTTCAATTAAAGTGTCGTATTAGGGTTGCAACTACCCTCTTCTCTTGCCATCTAATGACACAACTAGAGAGCGCTGTAAAGACCTTCAATTAGAGTGTTGTAGTAGGGTTGCAACAACCCTCTTTTATTGCCATCTAAAGACACAACTAGAGAGTGTTGCAAAGACCTTCAATTAGAGTGTTGTAGTTGGGTTGCAACTACCATATTATCTTGCCATGTAACAACAAAACTAGACTGCTGCAAAGATCTTCGATTAGGGTGCTTACTGTTGCCATTTGACGACTCGACTAGAGAGCTGAAAGACCTTCAATTAGAGTGTTGCAGTAGAGTTGCAACTATCCTTTTCTCATTCCATCTAATGACACAACTAGAGTGCTGCAAAGGCCTTCAAACAGAGTGTTGTCTTAAGGTTGCAACTAACATCTTCTTTTGCAATTTGGCGATAGTACTAGACTGCCGTAAAGACCTTCAATTGGAGTATTGTATTGGGGTTGCAACTACTCTCTTCTCTTGCCATCTAATGACACAACTAGAGAGTGCTGCAAAGAACTAAATTAGAGTGTTGTAGTAGGGTTGCAAAGACATTCAAATAGAGTGTTGTCTTTTGGTTACAACTACCTCTTCTCTAGCCATTAGGCGATAGTACTAGACTGCCGCAAAGACCTTCAATTAGAATGTTGTATTGGGGTGGCAACTATCCTCTTCTCTTGACATCTAATGACTCAATTAGAGAGTGCTAAAAAGACCTTCAATTAGAGTGCTGTAGTAGAGTTTCAACTACCCTCTTCTCTTGCCATTTAATAACAATATTAGAGTGTTGCAAAGACCTTCAATGAGAGTGTTGTAGTAAGGTTGCAACTACCCTCTACTCTTGCCATCTAACAACAATACTAGAGTGCTGCTAAGACCTTTGATTAAAGTGTTGCATTACGGGTGCAACTATCATCTTCTTTTGCTATTTAACGACTCTACTAGAGTGCTGCAAAGACCTTCAATTTGACCTTCAATTGCAACTATCATCTTCTCTTGTGTCATTGATAGAAGTAGGATAATCCACAATTGCATTCTACAATCTGTAACCTGCAATGGGGCAATCAAACAAAATTGATCATAAACAACAACTAATACTTAATGATTGAATTAGAAAACTTACTCTAGGTGGCACATGAACTATACAAAAATTTTAGTAGATTTATCTAAAATTAGTCATCAATAGATCAGGACCATTACTTATGCAGTCACTCTATGTAATAACCATGATGAAACATTATAGAAGAAAATATTACATGTAAGGATCAATTGGCAATCCAGACAATTATTTTAAAATCAAGCCAACAAAATAATATTAGCAAACAAGGATAAGAGAATTCTATTTTAAATCTTGTTTACCTAATGAATTTCTATTTTATTTTCATGTGTTGTTAACAAAAAGGAAATGGGAAATTTCATCATTAGATGGAATTGAAATTAGAGCACATAAATGAACCCATTAAGTATATGTTAGGACATGACGCTTCTCAAGTTTGCAAACGACAGTAGAGAATATAGTTATCTCTATCAAAATTGATGGAAGGAAACAAAATATATATATGCATGTACCTTTTGGTACAGCTCCTCTTGCCAATCATCATGGAAGGTAATGACAATGGCATTCCTTAGCAGAAACAAAATAACTAAAATTAAAAGGTGCACAAGTAATTGAATTTACTTAGAATTATACATACATATATAATCCCCAAAGGATTGTGGGAAAGGATGGAACAACCAAGAAATTCAAACCGAGATAGAGCACCATCTTCAAACACATATGCAATTACAAAAGATGCAATAGCCAACACCCAAATACCTGAGAGGAATAACATATTAAGCATCTCAATATATAACAACTGTAGCACTACAACAAAACCGGTATTCAGCGACCGGCATCAGCGACCGGTAAGATCGCCGGTCTCTGAAGACCCCATAAAAAAAATAAAAAAATAAAAATTTAATTTGTTTCGGCGACGAACCCTTCAGCGACCGGCGCTCATACCCTTCAGAGACCGATTTGGTCCGGTCGCTGAAGGGTGCACCCTCAAAAACCCGCCAAGTCTTTCTTCTTCTCTGCCGCCCGACCCGCCATTTTCTAGGTTTAGCCAAAAATTAAAAAAAACACCGCGCGACCCTATGCCCGCGCCACGCAACCCCTCTGCCGCCCGACCCCTCTGCAAACCTAAGATCGATCTCATTTTCACCCTGCCTCTCTCTCTACTCTTAATCGATCTTTCCCCTCTATTCGCCACACTCTCTGTTCGCCTCTCTCTCGCTCGCGCCGGCGCCGCCTCTCCTCTGTCGCAACACTACACCTCCGTCCCGCTGCCTCTTCGCCTTCGCGTCTCAGTTGCGTCGCCTATTTGCCTCTCAGGCCCCAATCAGCCGCTCGATCCTAGGTATACAACTGATTCCGCTTAGGCCCCAATCAGCCGACCGATCAAGACCGTCTTGGTGCCAGTGAAGCCTGCCGAGCCACTATTCGGTAAATTGACCCTTTTCTAAGTTTTTTCTCTTTCTCTGTGTTGTTTGAAATTGAACGATCAAGCCTTGTTGGATTCTCATTGTTGGATTCTGGTAAACTTATTTGCTGGAACATATAAAAGCAAAGAACTTGTTTTGGGTCAGTACTTATTTGCTGGAGCATTTATTTAACTGATCGATAATATGTCTTTCTCATGCATGCACTTCAGGTGCTACTACAAAGCAGCATAGATACTGATATCGCCGGTCATGTCATTCCAAACCTAATTTATGTTTCTAGAGAGAAGAGTCCGAAATCTCCTCACAATTTCAAGGCTGGCGCACTTAGTGCTCTTGTAAGACAAACTATTAACAGTAGAACTTGACATAAATAGTTTCATTTGTATTTTTATGACATAAATAGTTTCAATTTCAAGGCTGGCGAACTTAATACTGAGATGGATGCGTTGGGTCTGCCGGTCTCTTTCATTTCCTCCAAGGTTAGAATAAATTCAATCTATTTTGGATGTGTTTGCTAACTAAACAGGGAATTTTATGTTTAAAAGTAACACCAATCATTTTCTATATTGGGGATTTGGCTGTTTGCATGTAGCAGCAAACCAGATTAACCTTATCAAAGTTGTATTCCATTAAATATTGACAGCTTTGCCAGTATAAAGAAGCCCTCCCCCCTCCTTAAAAAAATAGAAGAGTTCAAAATGAAACTAAAATCAACCATGAAGAATCAGAATTTGGGTTATGATAAGAGAGGTCAATGGAAAGTATACTAATCTTTTACTCAGCGCGATTTTCTAGTCCTTCCTATGTAAATAGTTTTGAGAAGGTCAGGTGCTACTTGAAGACAGCATATATGTTGGGTTTATTTTTCAGGAGTCTGGAGATAACAAATGCCAGTGTCCCTCTGGATTCAAAGGGGATGGCACCAAGACTTGTGAAGGTAACATATTGTGCTTCTATATACTTTTTTGTTTCCTTTTGATATTGTATTTTATTTATAACATATTGTGCTTCTCAGATCGGAACCGCCTACTGATTTCGTTGTTTGCTGACATAGACTGGTCAAGAGGCGAGGCAGGAAAGGCAATCGCGGTATTTCTCCGTTGGTGTGATGCAAATTCGCTGATTTTGGTGTTTCCCGTTTCCCGTTTCCTCAGTATGGTATGTGGGTTATTATGTTAGGTTTGCTAGGCATCTTCTTCTTCTACAACGATTTTTTAACTTTGGGAATACCATAGTGCTTTTTTCTATAGTTGCATTTTTGTTTTATAATATGGAATTATGGATATCAATCACTTTTGTTTGGAAATAAGTTTGTTTAGTCCTCAATAGAGGATTGTTCTCAACTTTTTGTCAATCTTTACAAGCGTCTCTAGTCTGACAAGTTAGGCATCTTGTTCTATATATATTATAAAATAAATTTAATTTTTGTTTTATAGTTACAAATTAAGTCAGAATTGCAATTAGCCAAGTCTAAATGTCGACATGCATATTATTATTTATGCATATTATTATTTCTATTTCTCATACATAATTAAGCAAGTTGAGTCTGGAATACAGTTGAGTCTGGAATAATGGCATTTTGTCAATACAGTTGAGTCTGGAATATGTTAGAACATGGTTATAATATGATGCTTCAGTTTGATGACATGAAAGTATGTTTATAACAGTCTAAAATGTTTTAAACTGTTGCTTTATGGCAGGAGGAGGAAGACGATGATTAAATGATTTGATGAAAGTAGGTGGAACAGTGGCGGGGCCAATTAAGAAGTTGGTAGCTTCCTCTAGTATTGTAGTTATCTTTTTCTTTTTTCATTTTGATATTCTGTCTGGGAAAGAAATGGGTGAAGAAAATTCATTAGAGCTATAAATGGATGATTACTGTGAGAGATGTTGGCTAAAGTTGGCTGTGATATTGTTCTGCCTGTATATCTCTCTTTGTATCTAGGTTCAGTTTCTGGGTCCAATTTCTAACTGCAGATTCAAAATGTCTCTTGGTTCATATGATTTACCTTTTGGGTGTTATATTTGCAAATTAGGTTTTTTCTGAATTGTCTGATGTTATTTTGGCTTTGACTGCGATACATTATATTGACCAGTCATTGTGCGATCTGAAAAGAAAAATAACAAAAAAAATATTAAAAAAAAAATAACCATCTGCTACCTGATTTTGAACCATCAGAGACCGGTCAATCGGTCGCTGATGACCCTGTGCCACGTCAGCACGCAGCATCAGCGACCGAACGAATCGGTTTCTAAAGGGGTCATCAGCGACCGGCGCCTGACCCTTCAGAGACCGGTGACGTCAGCGAGGTGGTCATCAGCGACGAAGCATCTGCGTCCGAGTCATCTGCTACCGATTTCGGTCATCAGAGACCGATACATCCATCAGAGACCGGCGAAAAACCCTTCAGAGACCGATTTGGCCGGTCGCTGATGGGTGTAAATGCTGTAGTGTAGGTAACATTATTAACATTGCAAAGTTTTGAAGTAAGTTAAAGTGACACTAGTCAATGTGCCATCAGCAAGTGTAATAAGCAACTGGGTATACTTTAACCGATGAAGCTATAAATATCATTCTATTTGTGTGAGTTTGAATTCTTTAACCCAAATTTGCCTCAACAAATTTTATTAATTATTTGTGTATTAAATTTAGAATTGTGATCTAACCTCCAAATGGAAACAGATCAGAGTCAAAATAATGATGAATTACGTAGAGTTTTGGCTTAGGTTTTACATATTTTCTCACACTTATGTTTAATTTATTAGAGAAAAAGGCTACTGTCACCCCTTCTTTGTGTTTTATTATAGAAAATAGTTTTTGGGACTATTTTACACAAAATGGAGCAAGAATCGGGTCAATCGGATCAGCGACGCTCATTGACTAAGTCTCTGTTACGGTCCGTATTACCTAATACAAACTGAGCCTAATACGGACCAGAAGATAGAGTGATACGCATTAAAACCCTCAGCGATAAGGTCTTAATACGGACTGTATCACCTGATACGGATCGTAATCGAAGGCGTCTCTTAGGGAATAACTGCTGACAGCTGTATCCAGATCAGTTTCTTAGCTCCTACTCAACCACCAGACGTCCCTCCACTCCTATATAAGGCCCCTGGGCAGAATAAGAAGTTATCTTTGTAATTAGCGTTAGATTTGATTAAAGAGAGAAGAGAGACATGATTGTAACCATGCCGTTCCGCGGCTAAGTCCTTTTCTTAGGGCTAGGTAGTAAACCTTGTTACTCTGAATGTTTTGATATATATATTTTCTATTGATTATGATTTCTTGTTGTTTAATCGAAATACTTTTGTGATTTATTATCTCTTCATCTAACTTCGATGATCTAGTTTAATCCGTTAGGGTAGTGACAGTACTTTAATGGTAAAAGAAACTATTTGTACGAATTAGTCTCGTTGAGATATATTAGGTTTATGTGAAGAAAACCTTAGCGGAGAAACCATAAACCAGAACAACAAAATGCGAACCAAGTTCCATCATTTGCGTAAGAAAAATCGTAGTGATCTGTGTAGTAACTTGTGTTTAAGAGATCAGTCATTTGCGTAAGATAACTTGTAGTGTCATATGTAGAATCTCGATGAAAGATCTGTCATTCTTGCATAAAATAACTCGCAGTGACCTATGTGGTGTCTTTCATAAAACAACAACAGGAAATCAGATCCGACAGGAATATATTATCAAAGCGGATTGAGTGACAATGGTGTGCCGAAACGCTAGGAATTCTCATTTCTATCTTTATTTTAATTACTTTTAATTGCTTTCTAATTTACATTGACACAACAACAACTCTCAATTTTCAGATTTCGTCTAGCCTTTCGAAAGATTGTGATTCGATCGCTCAAAACTCTGAACTAATATTCCCTGTGGATTGACCTCGAATATACTATTTGATAGGACTGTGCGCTTGCAGTCCGAACCGATAGTATTTTCGAGTTTATAAATATTAAAAGAAACATCGCTCTCTTTTGAGTGATCAAAACACTCCTGTGCAAAAAATTGTGTAGCAACTCGCTGCACAGCTGGCTTCAAGCATTAAATTACATCATTCTCCCAAACCGAAAATGATCCCTAATGTGCAAATGGTGTATCATTTCATACCTGAGGGGAAGCAATTGTAGAAACTCAATAGAAAAGCTAATGGCACAAGGAGAGAACACAAAACCAGCACGACAATCCCCTTTAACAGAGAAACCCTATTAGCAACACAGAAAAAAAATGAAAAAGCAAAGACAAAGCTTACAAACCTAGGGTTAGCGGGAATGGCGGCTGACTTCGGGAGGGAGCGTCGGGAGTGGCCGGCCGGTGTCGGAAGAGGTCGCAGGAGTGGAGACACTAGGAAGGCCTAAGGCGTGCCAGATCGGCAACGATCGCGGGGAGAAGCGGTCACGTGGAGGGAAAGCACCGGATCTGTCACGGAGGAGAGCACTACGAAGAGAGACCATGAGAGAGTGAGAGATAGTCAGTGTTGGTTGAGCAGCGGCAGGGAGGAGAGACGCCGAGAGCAGGATTTGGGTGAGTTCGAGTGTTTGAGAAGAGGGAAGTGTAAGGAGAGGGAAGGAGAGGAGAGCGATAAAGGAGGCAAATAAAGATTTAGGACTTAGCGTTAAAATTTGATTTTTTTTCATTAAAGCTGTCGGTACATTCACTCAGCCGATGGCGTTCAAATGAATTTTTTGGATCTTAAGTTAGCGCCAGAACAAATTTTTTTTTCACTTTTGATTTCTAATTTAGTGTCAGAACGAAATTCTCTTCCAGAGAAAAAAATTGGAATTTAAAATTTTGGCTCTTAAATTTTGTGCCAGAACGAAATTTGTTCGTAAATTTTTTTAATAATTATTGTTGTCAATTTAATAGAAATTTATTAATATTTGTCTATTTAATATATGTTATTATTTGTGAACCGTTTATTTTCAAATAAGATTATCAACAGTGGATCTACAATGAAATAATACTAAATCTAATTTGAAATGATCTAGAGAAAATATTGAACATAACCAATAAATAATTTCTGAAAAATAATTATGTTTGAGCTTTGAGCAGCACGTGAAGTGTTTATAGCCCTTCGATGTTTCAATATTTCATGAACAGGATGGATAGATAAATAAAAATAAAATTTCTTCAAAATTTGCTACAAGAAAATAAATTCAATGTTCTTTAATTTCAACAGTTCAGATCGACCAATGGGCGACATATTTCCATACGCCTTCATTAACTCACAAAACTAGAGTTTATGACTCATGCCTTATATGAATGAACATGCAACATGAATTCTTGTTGTGCGAGTTAATGAAGACACACATAAATATGTCCGTTCAAATTAAAGAGCATCACATTCATTTTATTGTAGCAAAGTTTGATCAAAATTTATTTTCATTTACCTATCCATCCTGTCGACGGAATATTGAAACATCGAAGGGTTATAAACATTTCACGTTGGATCGAATCTCAGACATAATCAGACTTCATAATTGTTTTGTTGCTTATTTAAATGTTTTTCATTGATCATTCGATAACAAATTTGGAATCATTTCATTGCAGATCGACCGTCGATCGCTCATGTGAAATTGAATGGTCCACAAATATAGGCACACGTTGAAGGGGAAAATAACGATGAAATTCTATAAAATTGATAATTATAAGTATGATTTGGCCATAAAAGTTTTAAAAAATTTGAAAATATTTTTTTGAATTTTTTTCTTATTATTTGTAGTACATGCATAATCTAATATGTACATATGTAAATTTGAGTCGTCTGATGATAGGTGATGTGTTGTCTTGATTATCAATGGATGTATGTCATCTGTTCAATACAGTAAACAGTTGGTGTTGATTTACCCAACACCAACTGCTCATAGAACCAACCATTGGCAAAGGTGACCCATCAACACCATCGGTTGGTTTATATCAACCGATGGTGTAGTTATCCAATGAACCGATGGCAAAGGAGGGGGCTATCAACGCCATTGGTTGGTTAGATCCAACAGTTTGTAAAAAGTTCAAAGTAATTACAGCGCTGCCACTGGTTACATACACCATCGGTGCCAAAGGACACCAGATGGTAAAAGGGCGATAGTAAATGTATTTTTTGTAGTAGTGACCATAGCCTCACTCTGGAGAGAATACTTTCGAGATCCAAGCAAATGTTTGGATTGATGTTCAAAATTTATTGTACTTTCCAATTTGTAAATAGGAAATAAAAAAGTGAGACATGAACATTCAATTATTTTAATTTCTGATAAGTACTAATTTTAATTTTAATTGAGTCTAGAACTATAAGTTACCTTTGTACCATCCTCATATTATTATTATTATTATTATTATTATTATTATTATTATTATTTTATAATATCTATAACCTATTAATTCTACAACATACTATTAGTAAATGAAGATGTCGTCAATATCGGAGTCATATTTAATTATATCATGAATCTGGAAACAATCATCATTACTCAATTACTCAGCTAGAGATATATATAAGAAATATTCAAGTCATTCATGTCTGCTTCATTAATTGTCATAACCAGTTCATATATAAATTTCGGAGATATGCAAATAGTTCGTCCAGAGTGAAGGTTTGAACTCCCGAGAATACCTCAAGAGCACTTATCATTGACTTCCATCTCGGTTTCCTAAGCATCACACACAAAATCGTTCCTACAACTTTGTTGTTAGAAATAGGTTCTCCTAATTCGATAAATTCATTTTGAATTTGTAAAATTATATTATACATGTCTTCAATTGACTCAGCATCTCCTATATTAAAGCTTTCAAATCTAGTCTCTAGGCCAGTGAGTTTTGTTTGTTTGATTTGGACATTACCTTCATATTTGTTTATTAAAGCATCCCACATTTCTTTGGCAGTGGTCATATTACCAAATATCATAGCAACCGATTCACTAACAGAACTATATATAGCATTACATGCATTATCATTCTCTTTCTTTTTAGTTTTGAATCGGCAGCATGTTGGGTTGAGTTGGTTTCAATTGTAGCAGTATAACCACTTTGAACAATATCCCATACTTCAATTATAGTCAAATAATTGATCATTTGCTTTTTCCAATGACTAAAGCTTTTGGTTGAACTAGTTAGCATTGGAGGTTCCTTGACATATCTTGGGGCCATTGGTGCCATTTATAGATCCAAAAATAAATGATTCAAATTAAGTGTGCCTTAATTTGAATTACCTACTCTGATACCACTTGTTGTCCCTAACAGTACCTACAGGGAGTGAATATGGTGCCTTTTAAAATTTTAACCCTAAAAGATTGATATTTAATGTAAAAGTATATCTACGTGTATGTGAGTTGTTCTTGGCGGAAAAAAGAAAACTTAAACTAAGCAAGTGTATGTAAAATAAATAGAAAAGTAAAGAGACACTTAACACGAGATATATTCACGGAGTTCGGCACTAATGCCTACGTCTCCGGGGCTTCGCGACCATCTTGATGGTGCACTTTTCTTTACCTAATGAGAAAGGAGTACAAGGTGGAACCGTTGAGCCCTTACAAACTTTGAGAAGTCACACGGTCCGAGCACATAATTGGCTCTTGAGCACTAAAGGACTCTAGTGTTTAAAACAAACAAGAGATCTCACACAAATCACTCTAATTCTTACACAATATTGAGTTTGGTGGAGTATGCTTGAGATTGTTGTAAGGATATTGAAGTTTGATGCACCAAGCAACAATGGAGAATTCTAGATCAGAAAAGAATACGAAATATTGCAATTGGGGGTGGCTAGATTGTTATCTCAAACTAGATTTTGTTTCTATTTATAGAGAAAGAAATAAAATTTGATAACTGACGTCAACCGTTGCAACAGTTAGTAAAGCGCTGTAACGGTTAGCCTTAGTTAATAGGTTTGGATGCGCTGGAAACTCTAATGCTTGTTAAGCGTTTCAACGGTTGCTACAATCGAACTCTTTAGAAGTTTTGGGGTCCGAAAATGATTTATTCCGTTGTAACGTTTGATTAACCGTCTTAACGAAATCGATTACACTGTGGAATTTTTGCATATGACTTAATCCTGTTGTAACGCTTCCTTAACCGTTCTAGCGGTTTATGTGATTACCTCAATCTCAAGCATATTTTACCAATTTACAGATTTCTAATTAATGCTAATCTTGAGCTAAGTCTTCTTAGTTCATTCCTTGGTTCATTGCAGCACATCCTTGATATGTGTAGCATTTGTACAAATTGTTCTTGATGTTTATTGAAACTTTATGTCATCATAAGCCTGCATAATATCTCAAGACAAGAACTTATAAAATTCAATAAATATATGTTTTGCAAATCTAGTCAAATAGACTAAGTGAATTATTGCATAGTCCAACACTTAAGATGTATGAAATACAAATAACAAATATGTGAAAATATTTACTTATTTTATTAAATATAACTTTTAGTGAAAACAATATATAATAATGTATGAGAGACATATTTTTAAACGTAAACTTTTAAAAAACGAAAATCCTATATGATAATATATGAAACATAACAATTTTTAAAGGAAATAATTATTGATGGATAAAATTTTCCATATATTAAAATATTTAGATAATATTTTGTTAATAAAAAAATGAGTAGTGCCAATATCATCAGCTAGGTGTGCTCCTTTGATAGCGTTCTTTCTTCTCAGGACACCTCTTAATTTGAATTTTTAATGACAAATTTAGCGTTTACTTAGTACATCAATGTTTTGTTTCCAAATTCACCTAAATAAATATTCCTAGATTTATTCTTTTGCTTATTTTATTGTCTCTATTTTTAAATTTAAAGTAACAATTTGTGTCTGGATTGAACCTCAAAATAAACAATAGTGTATATATTTGACTATTGTGAGCAGAAAATATAATTAGAAAAATACGAAAGAAAATACGAAAATATAGAATTCTTAAGAATAACAAGTTCATAAATTAACAAAAAAAACTATAAATATGAACTATTATTTATGCCATAAACTTATCGTTAATGCTAACAAAAGTTTGATTAATATAAATTTAGACGACAAAAGTATAATACAAACCCTAAAAAAGGGCCCACTAATAGAGTTCAAAATTTAAATATATAAGAAGAATGCTTTGCCTTTTTAGAACCTGAATCCAGTTTCTTCCATTAAGATCTTCTCTCTCTCTCCTTTCCGTTAAAATTGCTGTCTTTTAATCAACAAGCTCTGCTTCCCGTCTCATCTGAAGGTATTAATATAATAACTCATGATATATTGATAATTTCATATGAGCCCTCACTGAATATCTGTCTATTTCTGTTGTTATTAAGGATTAATTTCTCATTAATCACCTAAATCTTTTTGACTACTTTATTATATATCTCTCATCTCCTATGGTTTTTCTTTTTATCCATCATATAATATATTGGAGTAATGTCTACTTAAAAGTTCATTAGTGTGATTAGGGAAGACTAAAAGTTTTCAATTTGCTTACAGAAGCAGTGCAGAATATTTATAAGAGCAAAACTAGGGTGTGATGTGCTCACACCGTGAGCGCACCTCCTATAGAGTGCATTTTCAAAGTTCAAATAGTCGATTCGACTCTTCCAACGTGTTCTTCATATTAAAATGTGCTTGGAAATCAAATTTTACATTTTTTGGAAATTTTTTACTATTTTTTCAAAATCATTTGTTTTTCAAATGTAAAATTATTGTTTAGTTTAATCAAATGATTTTGAAAAAATAGTAAAAAATTTCCAAAAAATGTAAAATTTGGTTTCCAAGCACATTTTAATATGAAGAACACATTGGAAGAGTCGAATCGACTATTTGAACTTTGAAAATGCGCTCTATAGGAGGTGCGCTCACGGTGTGAGCACATCACACTCTAGTTTTGCTCTATTTATAATATATACCTAACATGTCATTTTTTATGTTCCTTATATATATATCACTAATTATTTTTGTATTTAAGTCATGGATTCTTTAAGCATCGTGGCGGCTACGGGATGCTATCAGTTCAAAATCAACTACTCAAAAACTAAAGACATGGGCATTGGTATGCGGATCACCTCACCAAAATTCCGAGTTGGTCAACATGATTGGGTTATTTATTACTACCCTCAAGGCAATAAGAAGGATTACAATGGAAAATATGTGTCGATCTATCTAAAGCTTGAAAGAGAACTTGTAGATGTCACAGCAGAATTTTATTTTGAACTGTTGGATAAGCATGGAAATGTTTCACTAACCACTTCGAAATTGTTACATAACAAATTTACATCAAAGAAAATCAACTGGGGGTTGTGTGACTTTTTTGAAAGGACCAAATTAGAACAAACATATATCAAAGATGATTGTTTTATACTCCGTCTTTCAATCACCATAGATAGTGCTAGTAATATAAATTCCAGGGGCATTCTTTACGAATGCCTTCAAATGTTCAGAGAGGAGAATAGACATACTGATGTCACTTTTGATGTCGGCGGCAAGCATTTTGTTGCGCATAGACTAATCTTGGCAGCTCATTCACCAGTATTTGAAGCAGAACTCTTTGGCTCGATGGTAGAATCTAATATGGACTGCAACATAAAGATAAATGAGATGATTCCTTCTGTTTTCAAGGCAATGCTTGATTTTATGTACAATAGTTCGTTCTCGGTTAACGAGAAACTCGTTGATTGTGAAGTGTCGATGTCATCTACAGCCTTCCTTCAACATTTGCTAGTGGCAGCAGACCGTTATGCAGTGGAGACGCTAAAAGTTCTATGTCAACGTAAATTAGGTGAGAGTATCTCTTTGGACACTGTTCTTTCCACTCTAGAATTAGCCGAGATACACAATTGTAGTAAGCTCAAGAATGAATGTCTCCAATTCCTTGATAATGGCAATTTGGTTTCCTTACGGCTAACTGAAGGGTATATTAAACTAATGCAAAATTGCCCCTCTCTTAGGGCTGAGCTTAAGGATGGAGCAGAAGATTTAGATTTAGTTCAATTTTTTACTATTTTATTATTTGTTTTAATTACCTTCTATCTTTTCATTATTTAGATGTTAATTTTGAAATAAATCTAAATTTAGTCTTATATATATATTATATTATTTTAATATATATTTTGTAGTAATTAGATCATACTATTTTCATTACTCGCATTTTAAATTTACACCTATATTTTTAGGATTCAGATATTGCATTATAACATTCAACCCGTATTTAGCGATTCACGTTACATTTATGTAGGTTTAGGTTGTATTGTTAGGATTCAGATTGTATTCTAAGAATTCACTCAAGTTAGATAGCGTAGATTATTACTAATTGATATGTCAATGTTTTTATAGTACATTTTTTTTGTTCTAGAACCTATACGGTAAGATTGTGCACTTGCGACTGAATTGTGTCTAGAACCTATCACTTGTTTCTTGAGATACTTTCGGACCATCATATATTCATATTATTATTTTAAAATTTCTGAACCATTCATTTTAAAACATACTATTAGTCGTAATTGAAGATTTCGTAAATATTATCCCAGTTATATTTAATTATATGATAAAACTGGAAAATAATCATCATTATTCAGCTAGATTTCACTAATTGTCATAACTAGTGCACATATATAAATTTGACAAAGTAAATCGTTCATCACATTTTATTTTAAACAACAAACAAAAAAAAAAAAAATAGGCGGCGATGACTTAGGGACCTGTTCTAAGCGCACCTGATTGAATATTGTACATGCTATATGGAACTATGTTTACATGTTTGAAAGAGGTATATATATACACACACACACACACACTTAATTAGTTGTTGAGCTGTACGTGGGTCCCATTTTGTCATATTACATGCATGCTTGAGTCCTGGCCTGGCTGACTGGGCCCAGACCTTTTAATATAGCGAGCATAAATTGTTCGGTAGATGGAACCATGGAGACACAGCCATGCACCTAAAAAAATAAAATTACGAAACCAAATAAAAATGAAGCACAGGACTAAAGCATATAAATTTATAAATTGGTAGGTGGAATCATTGAGACAGCCACCTCAAAATTTTCTTTAGATCAAGTGATGTATAATTATAATCATTGAGAAAGCTTGTGGATTATAATCATTGAGATTATAATCATTGAGAAAGCTTGTGGATTATATTTTTACGAATTAGAGCAGCTAGTGTACGTATAATTCTCTTCAGATAATATCTGAGTTTAATCTCCAAAACATATTTTCTCTTATTTGTGACACATCTTGTCTGTATTTAATGTGTCTAACACTTCACCTCTGAATCCGTCGACTTTAATTAATCTGGCGATATACAATTTGCAACTAATTTCATTACTTAAAGTGTTTAGTACTATAATATTCATTATGGAAACTTTGACTGCATTCCAGTTTGTAATTTGTCATACAATAATTTTATGAGAGGAGGATGTGTTGAGATGTAAAAATAGCTGAAGGCGTATGCTTACTATGCAGTGGAAGCTAGTAGTGCTTCTATATATATAGTTGAGTTTATTAAAAAAAACAAAAAGTATTTCATGAGGTTGGTTTCAGTGCATGAATGTTTGACAAAAAATACGCAGCCAGTTCAAAGAGGACCTTTTCTATATAGGCACCTGATAAAATATTGTGTACGGTATATGACACTATGTCTCCATGTTTCAAATATGTATATATATATATATATATATATATAGAGATGGGCTATTGTACTTCGCGAAGTAAAACCCCCGTTTACTTCACGCTCATATTTTCATTTTGAAAATCCAAACAACCGATCCGAACCGTTCAACATGTTCTAAATATTGAAATGTGCTTGGAGACTAAATTTTACATTTTTTGGAATTTTTTTTACTATTTATTAAGCCACTTTGAAAGTTTCTGATATGGTGGTTCAGAAAATTTTACTGTTTTTTACTGTTCACCGTTGGATCAGAAACTTTCAAAGTGGCTTAATAAATAGTAAAAAAATTCCAAAAAATGTAAAATTTAGTCTCCAAGCACATTTCAATATTTAGAACATGTTGAACGGTTCGGATCGGTTGTTTGGATTTTCAAAATGAAAACATGAGCGTGAAGTAAACGGGGGTTTTACTTCGCGAAGTACAATGGCCCATCTCTCTCTCTCTCTCTCTCTATATATATATATATATATGACACGCTTGTGGCAATTATTGTGGATAAGGTCATATATACTATCAAAAATTACGGTTTGTCCGGAGCATAGAGTCGCTGGCTGGCTTGGCCCAGGTGTTTTAATATATATACTAAGCATAAATTGTTAGGTGGAACCTCTTGGAGACAGCCACCTCCAAATTGTTAGGTTTGAAAGAGGTATATATACACACACACACACACACAAAATTAGTTGTTGAGCTGGACGTGGGTCCCATTTTGTCATATTACATGCTTGAGTCCTAGCTGGCTGACTTGGCCCAGACCTTTTAATATAGCGAGCATAAATTGTTCGGTGGATGGAACCATGGAGACACATGCAGCCATGCACCTGAAAAAAATAAAATTACGAAACCAAATAAAAATGAAGCACAGGACTAAAGCATATAAATTTATAAATTGTTAGGTGGAATCATTGAGACAGCCACCTCAAATTTTTCTTAAGATCAAGTGATGCTTGTGGATTATATTTTTACGAATTAGAGCAGCTACTGTACGTATAATTCTCTTTAGATAATATCTGAGTTTAATCTCCAAAACATATTTTCTCTTATTTGTGACACATCTTGTCTGTATTTCTGATTAGTACTAATTTTAATTATTTTAACTTCTGATTAGTACTAATTTTTATTTTAATTGTATCTAGAACTATAAGCTACCTTTGTACCATCCTCATATTATTATTATTTTATAATTTCTAACCTAATAATTCTATAACATACTATTAGTAAATGAAGATGTTGTCAATATATATCGGAGTCATATTTAATTATATCATGAAAATGAAAACAATCATCATTACTAAATTACTCAGCTAGAGATATATATGTAAGACATATTCAAGTCATTCATGCCTACTTCATTAATTATTGTCATAACCAGTTCATACATAAATTTGACAAAAGTAAATCTCTTATCATACATTTTAATTTGCAAAGTGCACAAAAAGGTCAAAAAATAATAAAGAATTGAAGTATATATGATATATATATTAGGTTTCAGAATATCAAGAGGAATCCAAATCCCACTAGTAGTGATAAACTGATTGCGCCTCCTCGAAGCATTAGCGTTGACTCGGATCTAACCACAGGCACATATGCTCGGTCACCCCTCCTACCAGAAATCACAACAATCCTTTGTGGAGGTGGAGGAGGAGGAGGACTATAAACCGAAGGTGATATCTCGAAATCAGCAAGTTTATTTGACATGTCGTTCTGTAGATGGATCGCGCGATCGTCACCGCTTGCAAGTTGAAGTAGGAAAATTATTGATACAACTCCAAGTAGTAGCTTCATTTGTGCAAATGAAATTAATGAGGAGCTGCTTTTTTTCCTTTTGTCTAGGAGAGGCGGATGTGTTGAGATGTAAAATAGATGAAGGCGTATGCTTACTATGCAGTGGAAGCTAGTAGTGCTTCTATATATATAGTTGAGTTTATTAAAAAAAACAAAAAGTATTTTATGAGGTTGGTTTCAGTGGATGAATGTTTGACCAAATACGCGGTGGGTTCAAAGAGGACCTTTTCTAGGCACCTGATAAAATATTGTGTATGGTATATGAGACTATGTCTCCATGTTTCAAATATGTATATATATATATATATATATATATATATATATATATATAGGATTTTGCTAATATGCTACGCGTAGCATAGAGCCCCTCCGTGCTACGGCTCACTTTTTGAGTTTTCAAAATCCTAACGGTCGATCCGAACCGTTCAACATGATCTCCATATGAATATGTACTTGCAAACCAAATTTTACGTTTTTTAGAATTTTTTTACTATTTATTAAGCCACTTTGAAAGTCGCTGATCCAATGGTCCAGAAAAATTTACTGTTGTGTACAAATTAGTGTTTTTTCAATGTGGCTTAATAAATAGTAAAAAAATTCTAAAAAATGTAAAATTTGGTTTGCAAGTACATATTCATATGGAGATCATGTTGAACGGTTTGGATCGACCGTTAGGATTTTGAAAACTCAAAAAGTGAGCCGTAGCACGAAGGGGCTCTATGCTACGCGTAGCACCGTAGCACTGTCCTATATATATATATATATATATATATATATATATATGACACGCTTGTGGCAATTATTGTGGATAAGGTCATATATACTATCAAAAATTACGGTTTGTCTGGAGCATAGAGTCGCTGGCTGGCTTGGCCCAGGTGTTTTAATATACTAAGCATAAATTGTTAGGTGGAACCTCTTGGAGACAGCCACCTCCAAATTTTCTTTTGATCAACTGATTTGTTTATTGTTGACCTCTGTTTTTACTACCTTGAACAACATGTTATTGTTCTTATTTGATCTGAAATGCTAAATTTTTATTATATGACGTATAAATGCAATCTAATATCCTTGAGTGCATTTATCTAGTTATTTAAATTATGTTTGTGGTTTATTAAGTTGATTTATTGTATGTGCTTGAATTATTTGATGTGCATATTTTTTTAAATGTAATTCCCCCCCATTTAGACAAAACACCAAAAGATTGAGTTCATTGCTAATTAAAGTTCTTGCTAAAGAAGATCGATCTCATGAAATGTTATTTGACCATAAATGATCTTAATATTTAGGTGATTAATTGCAAGTTGATTCTTAAAATCTAATTAAAAATATAAAACGATATTTGAGATCCGAAAGTTGTCCAATATCATTCGAGAAAAAGGATTATCAGGTTCAAGTTGAAGTAATTCACCATCAAAATTGGAGACAAATTATTGACTTCTACACGGTATGATGCTATGAAAGGTAAAAATATTTACCTTACGATAAAACCATCTCCATTACCACAATCTAAGTTTATGTAAAAGAACTAGAGATATTTAATTAGATCTTATCATTTTCATTGGTCACTTGCATATTAAATTTACACCTATATTTCTCGGATTCAGATTGCATTTTAGCATTCAACCCGCATTTAGCGATTCACGTTATACATTTATGTACTTTAGGTTGTATTGTTAGGATTCAGATTGTATTCTAAGAATTCACTCAAATAGTCAAATTAGGTATTTCTTAGTATTTATTTTTATTCGACAACATCTGTAAAACTACACAATAAGCTTGTATACTTGCGATTGAATTGTGTCGAAAACCTATCACTTATTTCTTGAGATAATTCGGACCTTCATATTATTAATTTATGATTTCTGAACCACTAATATTGAAACATACTATTAGTCTTAAATGAAAATTTTATAAATATTCTCTGAGTTGTATTTATTATAAGATGAAACTGGCAAACAATCATCATTATTCAGCTAGATTTAAGTAATTGTCATAACAAGTGCACATATATATATATTGACAAAGTAAATCTTTCATCACATTTTAATTTAAACAACACACAAAAGGGAAAAAAACAAAAGAATTATAATCTACACTCGAAGTATGTCCTATTGGATTTTCAGAACACCAAAAGAAACCCAAATGCCATTACTACTAGTGACAAAATGATTGCTCCGCCTGGAAGCACCGGAGTTGATGCAGATCTAACCACAGGCACATATGCACGGCCTCCCCTCCTACCAGAAATAACAACAATCCTCCCTGGAGGAGGAGGAGGAGGAGCATAAACGGAAGGCGATATTTCGAAATCAGCAAGTTTATTAGACATGTTGTTCTGTATATGGATCGAGCGACCGTCACCACTTGTAAGTTGAAGTAGGACAATTATTGATACAACTCCAAGAAGTAGCTTCATTTGTGCAAATGAAATTATTGCAAAGCGCGCTGCTGATTCTTTTCTTTTTGTCTAGGAGAGGCGGATGAGTTGAGATGTGAAAATAGATGATGGTGCTTACTATGCAGTGGAAGCTAGTATTGATTCTATATATATAGTTGAATTTATTAAAAAAGACATCAAATGAAGTTGAATTCGGTGGATGAATATTTGACCAGATACGCGACATAGGACTTCAAAGAGGACCTTTTCAAGGCATGCACATGATAAAATATTGTGCATGATTATATGGCAGAATGCCTCCATGTTTAATTGAAATAGTCATAATAATTTGTTGTTGAATTGTAGGTCCCAATTTCAATCTCTGGAGCATAGAGTCGCTGGCTGTCGGGCCACTGGTATTTTAATATACTAAATTATATAATTTTATAAATTGTTAGGTGGAATCATGAAGACGCAGACACCTTTAAGTTTTCTTTGGATCAAGTGATGCGTACGTTGCTTGTGGATCTGTATTTTTACGACTTAGATAATATGTGACGAAAGCTTTCAATTAAATTTCTAATCTGAGTTTAATCTACAAAACATATTTTATCTTATTTGTGACACATCTTATCTGTATTTAATCTATGGCTTATATATATAGGAACAATGTTTCTGAATCCATCATTAATCTTACGATTGATATACGGCCGAAAATTTTTATTTATGCCATTTAAAAAAAAATAAACCAAAACACCCTCATTTCGTGGGAATTCTGCATTTACCCAGGCTGCAGAACACAGAAGCGGACCCTTCCCAGGGGGATGTCACAATGCCGAAGCGGACCCTTCCCAGGAGCCGCACAATGCCGAAGTGGACCCCTGGGGGCCGTTGGTCTCATTTTTGGTGTCCATTCAAATAAGTTTTTCAATCCCTTCGACCTCAGGTAAGTTTTCTTCTTCTTTTCTAGTTTTAATTTTTAGTTTAGGGTAGTAATTAGATTTAGGGTTTAGGTTTAGGTTTAGGATTTATATTTAGGGTTTAGAATTAGATATTATTAGGATTTAAATAGAATTGTACCAAAATTTAATTAGAATAAATCCAAAATTAATTGTTTGAGACTAAAATTAAACTAGACTTACACCAAAATTTAATTAGGTTTATTTTACCAAAATTAATTGTTTTAGCACCAATATTAAGTTAGGTTTATTTTTACCAAAATTAATTGCTTGAGCACCAAAATTAAATTAGACTTGTACCAAAATTTAATTAGATTTATTTTACCAAAATCCTCATATTTGACCAAAATTGGTACCAACACTAATAGCAAAAAAAATTCAAATACAACATGGCATTAGTAGAGATATACCGTCTTCTAGTAGGGGTGTACCATCTTCCAGTAGAGGTACACAGCATGGCCCCATAACCATTCCCTACGATATGTCCCAGTATATCGAGGGTGCGTTGGTAGATGTTCTGGGTATCTAGAGTCGCACTGACAGGGTCAACGACTCTTTGTGCATGGTACCTGAATGCCGAGCACTGTATTCTAGAGGCTGCTACTGGAGTAAGTTTAAACTACTACTTTGTGCATGGTACCTTAGCAAATTAATTTCATAATATTGATGGTTACATTTAATATAAGATGAGTCCGAATTGAACTACTACTTTCAGTATAAATTAATATACCTTTTAACTCTAATGTCTACTTATGTTCAGATCACAAGCGCATGATCCTATCGTGTAGTATAATTGGGGTGTCGATCGACAGGGATAGTGTATTAATTATCTAACTTTTCACTAGTCTATGTGTTTCGGGTCATTTTGAAAACAACTATAAAATAGTTTTTAATAATAAAAAGGTAGGGTTCAATACCCTCAAGGTTTATGCTGTGGCGTTAATGTGCTAAGGTTTGGGTTAAACAATTAAATAGAGATTCTCTAGGGTTCAGGTTTTCTAATTCTAAATTATGCAAAATATAAGTTCAGATGTCTTTCTACCCCGCATGCGGCCTGTCACCTCGTATGCGGCATAGATTGTCCCAAAGCTACCCCGCACAAGTGTAGATTATAATCCTTCTGTTTTTTTTTTTTTTTTTTTTGTTGTTTAAAATAAAATGTGATGAATGATTTACTTTGTCAAATATATATATGTTCACTAGTTATGACAATTGGTGAAGTCTAGCTGAATAATGATGATTATTTTCCAGTTTCATCATATAATTAAATATTTCTGGGATAATATTTACGAAATCTTCAATTGCGACAAATAGTATGTTTTAATATGCAAGTGACCAATGAAAATGATAAGATCTAATTAAATATCTCTAGTTCTTTTACATAAACTTAGATTGTGGTAACGGAGATGGTTTTATCGCAAGGTCAATATTTTTACCTTTCATAGCATCATACCGTGTAGAAGTCAATAATTTGTCTCCAACTTTGATGGTGAATTACTTCGACTTGAACCTGATAATCCTTTTTCTCGAATGATATTGGACAACTTTCGGATCTCAAATATAGTTTTATGTTTTTAATTAGATTTTAAGAATCAACATGCAATTAATCACCTAAATATTAAGATCATTTATGGTCAAATAACATTTCATGAGATCGATCTTCTTTAGCAAGAACTTCAATTAGCAATGAACTCAAATCTTTTGGTGTTTTGTATAAATCAACTTAATAAACCACAAACATAATTTAAATAACTAGATAAATGCACTCAAGGATATTAGATTGCATTTTTACGTCATATAATAAAAATTTAGCATTCAGATCAAATAAGAACAATAACATGTTGTTCAAGGTAGTAAAAACAAAGGTCAACAATAAACAAATCAACAATAAACAAATCAGTTGATCAAAAGAAAATTTGGAGGTGGCTGTGTCCAAGAGGTTCCACCTAACATTTTATGCTTAGTATATTAAAACACCTGGTCCAAGCCAGCCAGCGACTCTATGCTCCAGACAAACCATAATTTTTTATTGTATATATGACCTTATCCAAATAATTGCCACAAGCGTGTCATATATATATATAGCACAACTTGGGACCTACAGTTCAACAACTTATTAGATAAATATACATATTTGAAACATGGAGACGTAGTCTCATATACCATACACAATATTTTATCAGGTGCCTATATAGAAAAGGTCCTCTTTGAACTCACCGCGTATTTGGTCAAACATTCATCCACTACAGAAACCAACCTCATGAAATACTTTTTGTTTTTTTTAATAAACTCAACTATATATATAGAAGCACTACTAGCTTCCACTGCATAGTAAGCATACGCCTTCATCTATTTTTACATCTCAACACATTTTCCTCTCAAAGACAAAAGGAAAAGAAGAAGCACCTTCGCATTAATTTCATTTGCACAAATGAAGCTACTATTCGGAGTTGTATTAGTAATTATCCTACTTCAACTTGCAAGCGGTGACGATAGCCCGATCCATCTACAGAACGACATGTCAAATAAACTTGCTGATTTCGAGATATCACCTTCGGTTTATAGTCCTCCTCCTCCTCCACCTCCAAAAACGATTGTTGTGATTTCTGGTAGGAGGGGTGGCCGAGCATATGTGCCTCTGGTTAGATCCGAGTCAACTCCAATGCTTCGAGGAGGCGCAATCATTTTATCACTAATAGTGGGATTTGGATTCCTCTTGATATTCTGAAACATAATATGTCATATATACTTCAATTCTTTATTATTTTTACCTTTTTGTGCACTTTGCAAATTAAAATGTATGATAAGAGATTTACTTTTGTCAAATTTATATATGAACTGGTTGAGACAGTTAATGAAGTAGGCATGAATGACTTGAATATTTCTTAGACATATATCTCTAGCTGAGTAATTGAGTATGATGATTGTTTTCCAGTTTCATGATATAATTAAATATGACTCCGATATTGACGACATCTTCATTTACTAATACTATAACAGAATTAATAGGTTATAGATATTATAAAATAATAATAATATGAGGATGGTACAAAGGTAACTTATAGTTCTAGATACAATTCAAATTAAAATTAGTACTTATCAGAAATTAAAATAATTGAAACATGAACAATGTTCATGTCTCACTTTTTTATTTCCAGTACGGTCTTCTATTCACCTTTATATCTTGTCAGTATACAAAATACCTATCACAAACATTAATAGAGTAGATAAGATTAGGAGACAATTTCTTTCCCAAGGAAGTGATAGGTCCAAAAAGAAATATAACTTAATGAAATGGTCTGTTGCTTGTCTAGCAAAACAGTTTGGAGGTATGGGGATCTTAAATCTTAGAGACATGAACATTGCTTTATTGTTGAAATGGTGGTGGAAACTGAAAAATGCAGCATATAACAGTACCTGGAAAACCTTACTTGTCATAAAGTATTGTGCATAACCTAGTTTACATAAATCTTTTTTCTGGCTAGCCATAAGTAATTTAGAAAACTTAGGACATACTAGTATATAGAGCAGGTTTCAAATGCCTCCATTTTAATTTCATGCCTCCACCATGCCTTCATTTTTAAAAACTTTAATAACTCAAAATTTAAAACTCAAAAGTCAAAATAAAACCGTTGGATATGATCTACATCATTTTATTTATGCACGTGTAAAACATTATGATATTTTAATTTTGTTTTGGTTGTCGCCAAGAGCTTTTAAAAAAACATACAACTAACGTGGATAATTTCCAGAAGTTGATTTTTCAACTTATTGATTCACATAAAAACAAAATCAAAATGTGATAATTTTGTATGAGCACATAATAAAATGGTGTAGATCATATCTAACGGTTTTATTTTGACTTTTAAGTCTTAAATTTTAAGTTATTAAAGTTTTTAAAAATGTAGGTATGGTGGAGACACAAAAAATAAAGGCATTTGAACCCTCTTTCAAACATGGAGGTATAGATATATAATTATATATCATGATATGCATGCATGCACAACACTTCTCAGGTGCCTAGAAAAGGTCCTCTTTGTAGTCATCGCACACATTTTTGGTCAAACATACATCCACCTAACCAACTTCATGAAGTGTTTTTTTAATAATTAAATTCAACTATATATATAGAAGCACCTTCATGAAATGTTTTCCAAACAAACTTCCACGGTTCCATTGCATAGTAAGCCTTCATCTATTTCCGCATCTCAACACATCCGCCTATCCTAGACAAAAGAAAAGAAAAGCATCAGCTGTGCATTAATTTCATTTGCACAAATGAAGCTACTACTTGGAGTTGTATCAATAATTGTCCTAATTCAACTTGCAAGTGGTGACGATCGCTCGATCCATCTACAGAACGATATATCAGACAAACTTGCTGATTTTGAGATATCGCCTTCGGTTTATAGTCCTCCTCCTCCTCCTCCAGGAAGGACTGTTGTGATTATTTCTGGTAGGAGGGGTAGCCGAGCATATGTGCCCGTGGTTAGATCTGCATCGACTCCAACACTTCAAGGAGGAGTAATCAGTTTATCTCTAGTAATGGGATTTGGATTTATCTTGATGGTCTGAAATCTAATAGAACAAACTTCAATTATTTAATATTTTTACCATTTTGTGCACTTGTAAATTAAAATGCGAGAAGAGATTTACTTTGTCAATCTTATATATGAACTGGTTGACAGTTAATGAAGTAATTATGAATGATTTGAATATTTCTTGATATAATTAAATGGGAAAATTATTTCATGTATTGCCCCTCTAAATTCAAATAACTAGATAAATATAATCAAGAGTATTGGAATGTATTTATACAATTCAGACTAATAATTTAGCCTTTCATGAAATAAGAAAGGACATTTTAATTTCAAACATATAAAAAAAGTAAAGAAAGAGAAAAGACAATCCATTTCTCTAATCTTCTTGTTGATTTTGCGCGGATCAAGGATCTTCTTTTTAATTAGATTTTAAGAATCAACTTGCAATTAATCACCTAAATATTAAGATCATTTATGGTCAAATAACATTTCATGAGATCGATCTTCTTAAGCAAGAACTTTAATTAGCAATGAACACAATCAATGGGGACGGAATTACTTTTAAAAAAATATGCACACCAAATAATTCAAGCACATACAATTAATCAACTTAATAAACCACAAACATAATTTAAATAACTAGATAAATGCACTCAAGGATATGAGATTGCATTTCTACGTCATATAATAAAAATTTAGCATTTCAGATCAAATAAGAACAATAACATGTTGTTCAAGGTAGTAAAAACAGAGGTCCACAATAAACAAATCAGTTGATCAAAAGAAAATTTGGAGGTGGCTGTCTCCAAGAGGTTCCACCTAACAATTTATGCTTAGTATATTAAAACACCTGGGCCAAACCGTAATTTTTGATAGTATATATGACCATATCCACAATAATTGCCACAAGCGTGTCATATATATATATATATAAATATCTATATATATATATATCACGACTTGGGACCTACAGTTCCATATATATATATATAAATATCTATATATATATATATCACGACTTGGGACCTACAGTTCAACAACTTATTATATATATATATATATACATTGAAACATGGAGACAGTGTCATATACCACACACAATATTTTATCAGGTGCCTATATAGAAAAGGTCCTCTTTGAACTCACCGCGTATTTGGTCAAACATTCATCCACTGAAACCAACCTCATGAAATACCATTTTTTTTTTAATAAACTCAACTATATATATAGAAGCAATACTAGCTTCCACTGCATAGTAAGCATACGCCTTCATCTATTTTTACATCTTAACAGATCCTCCTCTCATAGACAAAAGGAAAAAAAAGAAGCAGCTTCGCATTAATTTCATTTGCACAAATGAAGCTACTATTTGGAGTTGTATTAGTAATTGTCGTACTTCAACTTGCAAGCGGTGACGATAGCCCGATCCATCTACAGAACGACATGTCAAATAAACTTGCTGATTTCGAGATATCACCTTCGGTTTATAGTCCTCCTCCTCCTCCACCTCCACAAACGATTGTTGTGATTTCTGGTAGGAGGGGTGGCCGAGCATATGTGCCTGTGGTTAGATCCGCGTCAACTCCAATGCTTCGAGGAGGCGCAATCATTTTATCACTACTAGTGGGATTTGGATTCCTCTTGATACTTTGAAACATAATATGTCATATATACTTCAATTCTTTATTATTTTTACCTTTTTGTGCACTTTGCAAATTAAATGTATGATAAGAGATTTACTTTTGTCAAATTTATATATGAACTGGTTGTGGCAGTTAATGAAGTAGGCATGAATGACTTGAATATTTCTTAGACATATATCTCTAGCTGAGTAATTGAGTACGATAATTGTTTTCCAGTTTCACGATATAATTAAATATGACTCCGATATTGACGACATCTTCATTTACTAATAGTATGTTATAGAATTAATAGGTTATAGATATTATAAAATAATAATAATATGAGGATGGTACAAAGGTAACTTATAGTTCTAGACACAATCAATTAAAATTAGTACTTATCTGAAATTAAAATAATTGAAACATGAGCAATGTTCATGTCTCACTTTTTTTTATTTCCAATTAACAAATTGGAAAGTACTATAAATTTTGAACATTAAATAAGTCAGTCCAAACATTTGCTTGGATCTCGAAAGTATTCTCTCCATTCGACTTTAAAATGGCCCAGTGGTTTTGTTGTTAAAATAATATGATTTAGTTAACAGATAATTAACAAAGGTTCTGAAATATAATATAACAGACAATTATAATGTACTTGTATCATTTTGTCCCGTGGTTAATTTTTTTATTTAATTAATTTCGTGATATTATTTCTTCGTCATAAACAAGCGAAAATATGTTTAATTTGGAGATTAAACTCAGATTAGAAATTTAATTGGAAGCTTTCGTCATGCATGGTTTTGTAATTTGATTTCCAATATTGAAATGTGGTCAGATTTTCAATATAAAAAAATTATATATAGTATTAAACACTTTTCAAAATGACATGAGTAGCAAAATTATTGTACGTACATATCGTAAATTAAGGACAGATTCATAAGTGTTAGCTAGACATATGTTATCATATGCTATGGATTAAATTAATAAAGATTATAAGATATGGACAGATATTGTAAATTATCTAAAGAAAGTTTTTAGGTGCATAGCTGTGTCTCCATGGTTCCATCCACCGAACAATTTATGCGCGCTATATTAATTAAAAGGTCTGGACCCAGTCAGCCAGGCCAGGACTCAAGCATGTAATATGACAAAATGGGACCCACGTACAGCTCAACAACTAATTAAGTGTGTGTGTATACATATACCTCTTTCAAACATGTAAACATAGTGCCATATAGCATGTACAATATTCTATCAGGTGCGCTTAGAACAGGTCCCTAAGTCATCGCCGCCTATTTGGTCAAACATATGCATCCGCCGAAACCAACTTCATGAAATGGTTTTTGAATAAATTCAACTATATATTTATATATAGAAGCAATACTTCTCAACTGCATAGTAAGCACCTTCGTCTATTTTCGCAACTCAACGCATCCGCCTATCCTAGACAAAAGAAAAAAGAAGAAGCCTTGCATTAATTTCATTTGCACAAATGAAGCTACTACTTGGAGTTGTATCAATAATTGTCCTAATTCAACTTGCAAGTGGTGACAATCGCTCGATCCATCTACAGAACGATATATCAGACAAACTTGCTGATTTTGAGATATCGCTTTCAGTTAATAGTCCTCCTCCTCCTCCTCCAGGAAGGACGACTGTTGTGATTATTTCTGGTAGGAGGGGTGGCCGAGCATATGTGCCCGTGGTTAGATCTGCATCGACACCA
>JAJGRW010000297.1:472060-510281 GCA_025461045.1 Carex parvula | reverse complement strand
AGAGGAGAGGTCTTTGGCGGCTCCGTGTTTTTTTTTTTAGCTAAACCTAAATCGGCGGGAATCAGAGAGAAGAAAGAGGGAAGAAAAACTTTGGCGGGGGCTTTTCAGGGTTACCTTTCAGCGACCGGGCCAAAATGGTCGCAGAAAGTCACGTCGCCGGTCGCTGAAGAGCTCTTCGTCGCCGCTGATATACTTAATTTTTTTTTTCCTTTTTAGATCTTCAGCGACCGGCGATCCTACCGGTCGCTGATACCGGTCGCAGATGCTCCTTTTTGCTGTAGTGCAAAAACAACGGAAATAATTGAGTTATGTAAATATTAGCGAAAATCCTCCGGGATAACGAATATATATAACTCGTCCCGCATAAACAAAAACAGCAAAAATAATCGAGTTATGTAAATGTGAACGAAAATCCTCCAAAATAACAAATACATATAACTCATTTCGCACAAACAAATAAGATGAAGTCTATGTTACGAAAAGTCTATGCATGTTAGAGGAAGATGAAGTCTATGTTATTTTTATAAATTTAAAAGTTTTGATGTGATAAATTTAAATATTCTTAATGTTAAAAAAATGGGACCAAGTCAAGTTTCTCCTCCGAAATTTCGTTCCATGCTCGCTCTCTCGGTCAAACAATATTTTTTTATCGGCCACTCAAACAAAAACTGCAATAGAATTTAAATTTCTCAGGATTACTCCGCACTTATTCCACTGGAAAAGTCATGTAAATAGTATTATTATGAAGTCGACGAAGTGTCCTTATCAAACATATATAGTATAATAATAATAATAATAATAATTAATGAAAAATAATAATAAGTGCGGTAGGTACATGATTACTTCGACTACTACAGAATTTCAAATCAATGCCGGTTTTTTTTTTTCCATTGAAAACCAGTTTTTCTACTGGTGTTGATCGGGCCGGTGCTGATTTCACGTTTGATTAGCACCGGTTTTAAACCGGTGCTAAAAGTAGTATACAACACCGGTTGTTTCATAAAAACCGGTGCTAAAAGAGGTATACAACACCGGTTTTTTCATAAAAACCGGTGCTAAAAGTGGTATACAACACCGGTTTTTTTATAAAAGCCAGTGCTAAAAGTGGTATACAACACATGTTTCTTTTCAAAACTAGTGCTAAATATACAACACCGGTTATTTTGAAAAACCGGTGCTAAATGTCTGATATACAACACCGGTTATTAGTAATAAACCGGTGCTGAATGTTTAGCACCGGTTTTGACAAATAAACCGGTGTTGTATGTCAGACATTTAGTACTTTTAATCTGTGTTAAAATACATACAACACCGGTTTCATCAAATCCGGTGTTGTTTAACCGGTGCTGATTTAAATTCTGTAGTAGTGTTCGCTGGCGTTGACTTGTCAAGAATCAATTGCTCTATTTTAACCCTTCCCGGACAGCTGTTGACAGAGGAAGAGCATGACCTGGCGAGGTAGGGGCCCATTGACCTGGACGCACACAGTAGTTGCAGTGAAAGTTCCAAGGGAAGACAAAAATGAGAAGAGGGAAATGATGCGGCTACCTTAGTATCCTTGCAAAGTAGAAGTGGTAAGTGTCAAATTGTTAGAAAATATAAACGCAGTACTTCCAAGAAACTCCCTTCCCTCTCATGTTTTGTTTTATTCAAGAAAAAGATTACAGAATATAGTATTTTCAGATTTTTTTCATAGAGATAGACATGATGCCAAAACTTAATATTAACTCCATCTCCTACTTTCCATTTCATGTTTGTATTGAGTAGGGCTTTGGTGTTTTGAAAGGATTGCTTGAAAAACCTGCAGTTCGGAGTATCAGTTAGCCTTCCACTATGTGTTATTAAGATGGCCGATTTCCAAAGTCTCATTTCTGGTTTATCAGTTAGCCTTCCTTATTCTATTTCATAAAACTTAAATCTAATTAATGTTAGATTTTAATTTGCAGCATTAAATCAACATAATCAAAGAAATGGGCGCAGCTTAATATGATACAGAGTAAGGAAAGATCAGTTCTAAATTTGTATTAAGTCCATTCATTCATCACAAAAAAAGTTAAGAACTAAAGGAAAACATGATTATGCACAATCAAAATCAAATTACATATATATACACAATAATTACAGAGAAACTGCATACACAATCAAAATCAAACTAAAGGAAACCATGATTATACATATATACATATATATACAATAATTACATATATGAGCAACCATGTCTCCTATGGCACTGACTTGCTTGGGTACAAAAAGAACATGAGATCCTACTTTGATTTTTTTTTTTGTTTCTCTTTACTCCACAGAAAAGTTGTGTTCTACCCAGCCAGTGCACCTGTAATTATATTATTGTATTTCCTAATCACTCAATTAATTGAATCAATACACACCAACAATTATACCAGCAATAGTAGTTCTGGTTCAGAAAACTGATCTTGAAAACAAAATTTTGACTTAGCGAAATTTTTTTCTATCTGCCAGATTGAATGGAAATGGACAAACTATTGGCCGATATTAGAGCGGCCTCATCCACCTGAGCTCGGGCGAAGCTACCAGACTGCGATTCCACATCCATAAAATTCACTACAAACATCGAGGTTTCGGGAGGCACATGCACAGGCGTGCGATGTTCCAGGATCTCAACCACCTCTGTCATGTTGGGTCTTCGCATTGGGTTCTCTTGAATGCACCAAAGAGCCACTCGAGTTAAGACCGTCACTTCTTCTTCTCTTATCTCTTCATTCTTGATCAAGCTCTTGTCGACTACCTCCATTAGCTCACCTTGCGTCATTTTCTCTTGGACGATCTTAGGGAAATACGTGTCACGTCTTTGTTGAGTCTCTCCATCCACCACCATCATAAAGTTCCTTCGCCCACCAACAAGCTCCAAAACCACCATTCCGTAGCTATATACGTCAGACTTGGTCGAGATAGCATTTGGCATCAGCATCTCAGGAGGTAGGTAACCGACCTATTGGTGGTACAATGGAGATATATATTAATAATAATTGAAGAATACATCTTCAAACATCAAAATTGAACAATGGAGTATTTATCAATAATAATTACCGTTCCCCTTGCTCGGGTCATGACACTACTCTCATCCATCCCTATTAATTTTGAGATACCAAAATCTGATAGCAGGGCCCTGAAGTCTCCATCAAGTAGAATATTTGCGGGTTTTACATCGAGATGCAAGATCCGCTCATGGCATTCATGGTGGAGATATGCAAGTGCCTGGGCTATATCAATTGCAATGCGATACCTTAATGCCCACGTTAAATGGCTTCTCTTTCCGTTATCCGTGAAAATCCATGCATCAAGAGACCCATTTTCGAGAAATGGATAGATCAGGTAGTGATCCCCTCTCGGTGAGAGACAAAACCCTCGAAGGCGCACTAAATTGACATGTTGCCGACTTGCAATAATTGTCATCTCTGTTCTAAACTCTGTTTCACCACTAGGCTTCCATTTGATCCTCTTTACCGCAATGGTAGAACCATCTGCTAGTGTCCCCTTGAACACTGCACCAGAAGCACCTTCTCCAATTGGTGCTTGAAACTTTTCTGTTGCTGTTTCAAGATCTTTGATTGTGAACCTTGCGGGTAATCCGGCCATCTCGAGGAAATCGTATTGCTCGTCTTGGATTGTTTCTTTCTCAATGTAGGCTTGCCACCATGCCTTTACTTTTGGGGCAAACATTGGCCAAAGCCACGGAACAAGGGATAAACAAGCATTAATGCTTGAAATTAATATAATTAAAATTTCCTTGTTGTGCCAGTAGAGGCGGAGGAGATTACCTATCACCAAGGCCGCAGCAAAAATTGATGCACTGACCGCTACCTTCCACCTTCTGTCCCATAAATGCTTAACATGAAAAGCAGAGAGGACTACATAAACTATAATTGATACAATCACTATGAAAACTCTAGTAAATTGTTCGAAATCTGTACGACTTTTGAATATCAGAAACACATTCGTATAGAATGCTGTGAATAGAAATGTGCTCCTCAGATCATGTGAAAATTTCATCATCAAAAAATTCAGCATGGCCCCCGAGTTGATACCAAAGATTAGAGCGGATACAAATTTCCATCGCCATGGATTGATGTAGAAATGATTAGCGTATATCACTATGATTAAACCCAGGGAAAAAGCTACCATTAAAATCCTCCATTTCATGGTAGATATTTGGTTAGTTTGGAGAGAACAAACGAGAAAGTAAATCAAGGTTTGAAATATACTAGTTCGTAGATTGGCTCGGAATAATTTTGCAGACGATAGGATAAAATAAACTATGATTAAGAAAAGTGCTATGGCTGAGGTTATGATCTCTACTTTTTGCATGGCCATATGATTTTTTTCCCCCCCACAATTTTTATGTTTTTTTTCAGAGGTGGAATGGGCTTTACCTTGAAAACAGAGATTAGAGGTAAAACGAGGAACTAAGATACCATACCCACTTGTTAGGTGAGTTTGAATTTTCTCTAAATGGTTAATTAGAAAAGGAAATATCATATTTCATAGTACCCAATTAATCTTTATATATATATATATATATATATATATATATATAAGGAGGATTCAAATGCACTATAATTTTTTGTGCTCCAATATGTTCCACATCCTTTATCTCTATTTTCAAAGTCCGAATAGTCGATCCGAACCGTTCAATATGCATGATCTTCATAATAAAATATGTTTGGAGACCAAATTTTAACTTTTTTAGAATACTTTTACTATTTTCTTAGATAGGTACAATATCACTTTATCTGATGGTCCATAATCTCCTTAAAAAAATGTTTTTGTACCTATCTAAAAAAATAGTAAAAAAATTAAAAAAAATTTAAAATTTGGTATCCAAGCATATTTTATTATGAAGATCATGTTGAGTGGTTCAGATCGACTGTTCGGACTTTAAAAATGAAGATAAAGGATGTGAAGCATATTAGAGCACAAAAATAATAGTGCATTTGAACCCTCTATCTCACGCATTTTTTATTATTACAGGGGCGGGCATGAAAGCCTACAAGCAACAAAAGCCTTGATGATCAGAACAATGACCTGAGAAAAGTCCACAAAGAAAAACAACAGAAATAATCGAGTTATGTAAATGTGAATGAAAATCTTCTTGGATAACGAATACATATAACTCATCTCGCACAAACAAAAACAGTGGAAATAATCGAGTTATGTAAATATTAGCGAAAATCCTCCGGGATAACGAATATATATAACTCGTCCCGCACAAACAAAAACAGCAAAAATAATCGAGTTATGTAAATGTGAACGAAAATCGTCCAGAATAACAAATACATATAACTCATTTCGCACAAACAAATAAGATGAAGTCTATGTTACGAAAAGTCTATGCATGTTAGAGAAAGATGAAGTCTATGTTATTTTTATAAATTTAAAAGTTTTGATGTGATAAATTTAAATATTCTTAATGTTAAAAAAATGGGACCAAGTCAAGTTTCTCCTCCGAAATTTCGTTCCATGCTCGCTCTTCTCTCAGTCAAACAATATTTTTTTATCGGCCAGTCAAACAAAAACTGCAATAGAATTTAAATTTCTCAGGATTACTCCGCACTTATTCCACTGGAAAAGTCATGTAAACATTATTATTATGAAGTCAACGAAGCGTCCTTATCAAACATATGTAGTATAATAATAATAATAATAATTGATGAAAAAATAATAATAAGTGCGGTAGGTACATGATTACATCGATTGCTCTATTTTAACCCTTCCCGGACAGCTGTTGACAGAGGAAGAGCATGATGGCGAGGTAGGGGCCCATTAATTGACCTGGACGCACACAGTAGTTGCAGTGAAAGTTCCAAGGGAAGACAAAAATGAGAAGACGGAAATGATGCGGAAACCTTAGTATATATATATATATATATATATATAGGAAGTGTTTACGGTGCTATGCGTAGCATAGAGGTCTCCGTGCTAAGGCTTAATATTTGAGTTTTCAAAATCAAAACGGTCGATCCGAACCGTTCAACATGATCTCCATATGAATATGTACTTGCAAACCAAATTTTACATTTTTTAGAATTTGTTTACTATTTATTAAGCCACTTTGAAAAAACAGTAATTTGTACACAACAGTAAAATTTTCTAGACCATTGGATCAGCGATTTTCAAAGTGGCTTAATTAATAGTAAAAAAATTCGAAATAAAATGTAAAATTTGGTTTGCAAGTACATATTCATATGGAGATCATGTTGAATGGTTCGGATCGACCGTTTTGATTTTGAAAACTCAAATATTGAGCCGTAGCACGGAAGCCCTCTATGCTATGCGTAGCATATTAGCCAGATTCTATATATATATATATTTATATATATATAGAGAGAGAGAGAGAGAGAGAGAGAGAGAGTGGCTAATATCAAAACGTTTGCACCAAGCCTCTCGTGCAACCAAGTCGTTTTCGGATTTTTAAAGTCCAAACGGTCGATCCGAGCCGTTAGATGTGATCTCTATATTAAAATCTACTTGGAGACCAAATTTTATATTTTTTGGAATTTTTTTACTATTTATTAAGCCACTTTGAAAATTACTGATCACATGGTCCAGAATTTAGTTGCACTGTTTTTACTGTTCACCCGGATCAGCAATTTTCAAAGTGGCTTAATAAATAGTAAAAAAATTCCAAAAAATGTAAAATTTGGTCTCCAAGCAGATTTTAATATAGATTGAACATCTAACAGGTCGGATCGACCGTTTGGACTTTAAAAATCCGAAAACAACTTGGTTGCACGAGGGGCTTGGTGCAAACATTTTGATATTAGCCACTCTCTCTCTCTCTATATATATATAGAGTAGAACTAGGGTGCTCTCGAGTTCACCAAGTCCTTGGTGAACTCAAGTCCAAAACTCATCGGATCGGCTTCAAACGATGAATCCGACCGTTGAAACCCGTCTACCTTACGAGTGATGCGTTTACATGCAAAAATTTGAAAATTTGAAATTAATTTTGCATAGAGTCAAGTGGTAAAAAAACGTCAAAAAATGAATGCATTAAAATTAATTTATTAACCTTCTAATTTTGACCACTTGACTCTATGCAAAATTAATTTCAAAATTTAAAAATTTTGCATGTAGATGCATCACTCGTAAGGTAGACGGGTTTCAACGGTCGGATTCGTCGTTTGAAGCCGATCCGATGAGTTTTGGACTTGAGTTCACCAAGCCCTTGGTGAACTCGAGAGCACCCTAGTTCTACTCTATATATATATATCCTCCCAAAGTAGAGCGGTAAAAACGTACCGTGTCATGCTGTGTTGTAACTAATATGTTGTGATTTTAGTTTTGTGTTGTGTCATGCTGTGTCGTGTTATGATCAAGTAAACAGTCACACATGTCGTGCCATATTGTGATTCAAATATCGAGGGGTGGTCACGGCACGCGAGTCACGCCGTGCTTAAACGTGCCGTGTCCAAACGTGATTGATTACGTATCACGTTTGGTCACGTTTAACTATTTTTTTATAATTTAGGTTAGTTTATTCAAGATTCACCATTTAATCAAGATATAACGGTCCTAATAACACGTGACTCACGTGACTATGTGTTGTGATCAGATATTTTGTGTGACATGCTGTGTCAAATTTTCAAAAGATGGCCACGGCATGCGAATAGTTATGACACGTACGCAAGTCATGGCACGACATGTAACAGTCACATGTGTCGTGCCGGTTCCGTACCGTTCCGTGATAGAGCCGGCTCCGCCATACTATTTTTCTCACTCTACTCCCAAGTACCGTAAAAGATTCCCCTCCCTTCAAGATTTGAGATTTACTTCAGTCGTTTGACAAGTTAAAAAGAACGGTCCGGATCCACTAATTTTAAAAAATTATCTTTTCAGGTACATGAGAGGATACGGATTCCCTTCTAATTAAGTTCTAATTGGGTGCACTCATCATATACTTGTTTTCTGGCCAAGAAACTTCCGTCTTTTATAGTTTTTTTTTATTAATGAGAGTCTACAAAATCTCCATAGTACTTTGATATCCAATTTTACATTTTACATAATTTATTTACTATTTTTTTAGATAGATAGAAAAGCACTTGACTTAAAGTTTGTAGACCATTCGAAAATAGTAATATTCTACTTATCTAAAAAAAATAGTAAAAAGAATATTAAAAAAAAAATTTAGTCTTCAAGTAAATTTTCATATGGTGTTTACTTAAAATTAGATGTATGAAACCATAGTACGGACTGATGTGCGTTATGTATATACCATAGACTCACTCATTAATGAAATATATATTTGGGACAATGCTACGGTGCTACGCGTAGCATAGAGCCCTCCGTGCTACGGCTCACTTTTTGAGTTTTCAAAATCCTAACGGCCGATCCAAACCGTTCAACATGATCTCCATATGAATATGTACTTGCAAACCAAATTTTACATTTTTTAGAATTTGTTTACTATTTATTAAGCCACTTTAAAAAAACACTAATTTGTACACAACAGTAAAATCTGCTGGACCATTGGATCAGCGATTTTCAAAGTGGCTTAATAAATAGTAAAAAAATTCTAAAAAATGTAAAATTTAGTTTGCAAGTACATATTCATATGGGGATCATGTTGAACGGTTCGGATCGGCCGTTAGGATTTTGAAAACTCAAAAAGTGAGCCGTAGCACGGAGGGGCCCTTATATACGCGTAGCATATTAGCAAAATCCTATATATTTGATTGAAATAATAAATATGTCAAATTCTATAACTTGCTAATTTTTCTTTATCTAATTCAATTTCACTATAGAATTTCTAATTTTGTCTCTGGATCTAATATAGTTTATCAATAAGTTAAATAGGAATCCATGTTGAAAATAAGATATGATTTCAGAATATAATCTCATCATTGATCAACGGGTTAGCAGAGGATTCTTTGCTTCATTTGTTCAAGCAATTCCTCATGAGATACTCTAAACACCAAAATTTAAATTCATACAGTAGTCTTTAATTCTATGAAATTTAATTCTTGCTAGATCCAATTTAAATAATCAATGATCCTAGACAGTGGTGCAAGTGTGCAGCCGATCATATGTTTGAAAACAAGAATCCTTTTACCAAATTAGATTTGTCCAAAAATAATCAATATGTGTTAGTTGCAAATGACATGAAAATACAAATCAACGGTATATGAACTATCAATATTTTATCAAAAAATATTGAAAATGTTCTATACATAGAATCTTTTTTCTATCAATTTAATTTCGGTTAAAAAATTGGCAAATGAATTAAATTGTGATGCAATATTATCTTCAAAAAAATGGGAAATTTCAAGACCAAGAAACTGGAAAAACAATCGGTGAAAGATTTCTCGAAAATAGGCATTATCTTTTAGACCAAAAATCATTTTTTGTGCTACTACAAAATCAAATAATTATAACATTTGCACAAAAGACTTAGACATCCTTCCAATAAGATTTTAAAATTATCTTTAAATTTTCCTATAACAAATTGTATTAATTGTGACATTTGTAAATTTGCAAAGCAAACTAAACTTCCATTTTCTTTGTCAATTAGTAAAAGTAAAACACCTTTTGATTTATTCCATTCCAATGTATGGGATCCAGCTCCTACTATCTCATATAATGGATTTGAAGAATTTGTTATATTTATCGATGATTTTTCATGAGCCAGTTGGTTATATTTACTAAATTTAAAAAACGAAGTCTTTAATTGTTTCCAAAATTTTCAAACTCTTGTAGAAAATCAATTCAATGCTAAACTCAAAATCTTTAGATCGGATAATAAAACCGAATTTGTAAATAATATTTTTACAACTTTTTTTAGAGAAAAAGAATCATACACCAAACTGCATGTATGGTGCTGCCATATACTCAGTAGATGGATGGTACTGGTAAGAAAGATACTGAACACTAAAAAAAAATGGTACTGATATACTGAGATCTGATAATGTAATCCCTCTCAGATTTGAACACAGCATTGTACAATGTCGTGTTTGTGTGAAATTCCTAAAAAGAAAAGACACATCCCCTATGAGTCAAAATAGTAGAAGAATATATAATAAAAATGTTGAATTTCTAAAACAAAAGGAGTTCCTTTCACCAAAGGTTGTAACTTTGGTGAGTTTAGAAATTTCAGCTGGTATTTGTTCTGGCAATGCTTGTACATGTTAAAGCAAGTCAATACAGATGCAGCTCTCATAAAAAATCAGAAACTCAATTTAACACAACAAAACCCACTAGATGAGATAAGAGAAGAGTTAACTAGCAAAATAAAATGTATGACCAGATTAATTAGGAGTAAGATTCCATGTTCAGTTTAGAAATTACTCGCCTTTGAATGGCGTCATCAACAAAGTGTCTGAAGCCCTTGGCTTTCTTCGAAAGATAGAATCCGTAGAGCCCAATCTCATCCATGACCCAATGATAGAGATTTACTAAAATTTTCTCCTTTTTAAGGGTCAAGGACTCAATGTACCAGCAGTTCTATGTACTGGTATACCAGATACTATTTCATTCTCAGGTCAGGGTATATAAAATGTAAAAGTCTTTTGTCCCTTTCAAAGTTTGTGATGCGAAAAATCAAGTGCATGGACTTCTTCTAGTACATGTACCATGCAACAAGAGTCAGCAGATTTGGGGAAGACCATTGAAGCAAAGGAGAAGAGAAGAGAAGAAGAACCGAGGGGCAAAACGGTCAGAGAGACTGGGCAAGTGAATTCAAAAAATGCAGAGGCTGACAAAAGGGCCCAGAGTTTAAACAAAAACCCAGAGACGTTAGTGAAGTCTACGGTTAAGAATCTCGACTCAAATCGATTACAAGTGAATTCAATCGACTCAAATCGAGTTTGATTAGCTGCTGAGATCTAAGGTCGTAGCATACCAACAATTTAAGTACATAAAACTCAGTTTGTAAAATGAATGTCATGTAAATAATGATCTCTGAATTTGCAACTTTAATAGCTCAAATTAGTTCAGTTAACTTCAAATGTTTCTTTTTCTGAGTAAACGGAAGGACTTGGCCCTGATTTTTTTTTTAAAAAGAAAATATGTCTTTGAAAGTTATCCCACAATACTGATTTTGTTCCTGTCAAAGCCACTCTGAAATTTGTCCCCTCACAGCCACTGTACTCCTGTTCTTTTTGCCGAAATAGGTCCTCTTTTTTTTTTTTTTTTTTGAGTAAAGTTCGAGGTCAAGCCATTCAACTATTTTAATATCCACCAAGAATCCTCCATCCAGATTTCGAACATGAAATATTCCACACGGAGGGCATTGCCTTTGACTAGACCAAAGGCGGGTTCTTATTGCCAAAATAAGTCCCAATTTTGAATCAAAATATGGACATCATATGAATCAATTTTATAAAATATGACATCTATGAAATATAATAAGTCAAACGAACAAGCTTTTAGTGAAATTGTCAGAAAACTCGTATAAGTTACATTGATTTGAGATCCTGACAAACCTTCACAAATTATTGCCATCCTTAATTTCTCTTTCTTGAGAAATATAAATATTAGTATCTTAAAAGGAGAGGAGGAGAAAATTCAGTAGAAACACATGCATAGCATAAGCTACTACTCAAATGAGTGATTTGAAATGAGGTGGTTTCCTGACCTTAGTAGCTTGCTCAAATGCATAAGCAATCTCAATCAATTTAGGTTCAAACCCCTTCAACCCACCAAAACAAATACCGAATGGGACACCTGTTTCATCATACCCAGCTGGTACACTGATACCAGGGTAGCCTCCTATAGCGAGAATGGAAGAAACAATTGAATATGGTGTAACTATTGCATCCAGTTGTTTCTCTCTCATAAGGGTTTCGATCCCTTTGGAGGAGAGTTGCGCCATGTTGGAAATTGCATCTCTCTCTTTGGCGCCAATCCCATTCGTGCTTTCTGACATGACGAAGAGTTGTTGGCCATATTCTTTGATCTTTTCCTGAAATTCACAATAATAATATGTTAAAACAAGGCATGCATGTTGGTTGAAGTATTTGTATGAATAAAAAATATTTACTGACACAGAAAATACTGGTCTTGTATCAGACCCCAATCTCCATGGTTACCAATGAATCAAGAAATATATATTATCACAAAACCCAATTAATTTATACTCTAGTGCAACTGAACTTCCTTACGACTGGTTGTTAATTTTTGCTTTATTTCTTTGTTACTATTATTAATACCTCTTTTTTGTGCTTTTCATTGAAAGATATGACATCAGAAAGTGATCTGACAGGAGAAGAGACCAATTTAGACAAATACTCATTTAGTGCCACTTTAAACTCAGCAGCAAGTGCAAGCGTTTCGCCACTTTGGTAGATTGCACTAACGTTCGTTATTTCAAGATTGTCGATTAGAATTGCACCTTTTTTCCTGAAATTTACATTTAAATTAAGAAAACAATATGAGATCAATCCAACGAAATGATGTGTAAAATAGACAAATCACTATTGGATTTTCAAAGTACCAGGAGGTCCAGAATTGAATCTAATTTAGCCACCAATATTTTTCTCTGCTTTATTTCTTTTGTCTTTGCTTCTTTTTTGCGCCTAATTATATATTAAGAGTAAATGGATGCTGTCAAAGTCTTGCTTTGTCAGTCCTTATTTAAGTATTAATTGCATAGCTAAAAATATAAATGGAGAAGAAAAACACTGATTGAAACTTGGATGTATGCTAGAATTAACCAATTTGAAAATTGAAATTTTAATTCTCATGTTATGTACACATTTTGATACTAATTGTTCATGCCATACCTCATTATACTGAAGTGCTGTTCAAATACTTTTCCCTGCAGAGAATTCTTTAGAAGATCAAAGAAATCTTTTCTAAGAATTCCAATTCTTTTACCCTTTAACCCCTCAATTTTTAAAAATTGCATGTAGCCCCCCTGAGGAATATACTTTGCTGCTTTTCCGGTCGCTTCAGCATCATATCGGTCATATCCTGCAATGGCATCTAATACATACACTGCATCTGCCACTGTTCGGCAAATCGGGCTGCATTGGTATATATAATGACAGTAATATTCCTCTATATTTATACTGCACCAAAAAAGAATAATATAAACAAAGATTTAAACAAAAAACTAAGAAATTATATGCGTACCCAATGGTGTCTTGTCTAGGGGAGATGGGAATGACCCCACTCCGGCTGGTGAGCCCCACAGTCGGCTTAATCCCCACCACTGAATTGACAGATGATGGGCAGAGGATTGAACCATCAGTTTCTGACCCTAGAGTCACGGTAACCAGGTTGGCTGCCACTGATATGGCGGGCCCACTGCTTGATCCAGCATGGGTTCTCCGACACCACATATGGATTCTGTACCCAGATCAAAATTACAAATAAAAAAAACTGATGGCATAATGCAAAGAGCAGTTGGTGTGTGTGTGTGTGTGAGAGAGAGAGAGAGGCAAACTAACTTTGCCTTGTCCAGACCGTGCACACCAACCACTTGGTGCGTTATCTGACCGAAAATAAGACCATTCACTCAAACTAGCCTTGCCTAAAATCACGGCACCTGCTTCTCTCAGCCGTTTAACCACGCCTGAGTCTCGACTCACAATGGAACCAAGTAATGCAAAGGAACCAGCTGTAGTGTTAAGCTTGTCAGCAGTGCCAATGTTATCCTTTAACAAAACTGGTATACCATGCAATCTGTTTTGGTTGATAGAACAGTTCCTTTGCCGGTCGAGATCGGCACGGGCAGCTTGAGTCAACGCGTCTGGGTTGACTTCAATGACTGCACGAAGAAGCGGGTTGAGGCTTCGGATCATAGAAAGGTAATGTTGAACGAGTTGCACGGAGGTGAGAGAGCGGTTTGTGAATTCTTCATGGATGGAGTCTACAGTGGCTTCAGTGAAGTGGAAGGAGTGTATAGAGAAGGGGAGGAAGAAGAAGAGGAGGATTACAACGGTAAAAGCGAAGGAGAAGCGATGAAGGTAGAGGAAAGACATTGTGAAGGAGTGTTTGTTGATGACTGGTGAAAGTTGAACGGTTGTTTGCCTTTTTGAGGGGAAGGATTGGAGTTGGCGAGAAGGGAGAGAATTTTTTATCTGTAGAAAATAATAAAAAAGAGATAAAGAAATAGTACAACTAAATTTTTAGAAGTAGAATGATTGGTATAGATTCTACCGATTTAAATATCCAAAGTTGAGATCGGTATAAATTCCACCGATCTACACTAACTTTTTTTTTTTTTTTGCACATGTTTACATATGTTCAGATTTTTATGTAGTTTCATTATCTATGACTTCTTGATTTATGCTATTACTCATAATCCAGACATATTTATGTTTTTCCGAAGAAAAAAAAATATGTGGTTTGGATCGGTAAAATCTATACCGATCCTTTTACCCATAAAAATTCAGTTATACTCTTTCTGTTTCTCTCTCTTCTTTTTGATATTTTTTATAGATAAAAAATTCTCGAAAAGAGAGGGAGTAATGGTTAGACGGTAATAAGTTGAATCTTATCAGTCTTAAACACAGTGATAATTAATATTAGCAACTTGTAACATGTTTTGAACCGTTCAAAAGAGAGAGGGATGCACGACCTATAATTTTTTACAAAAAAAAACTAACGCCTATCTAAATTTATGTGTTGTGTCTTAACTTTTTATAACCAAAATATAAATTTGAAATTCAAAGGAGTATTTTTGTCAGTTACTATTTTATTAGCTGAAGAAAAATAAAACATGATTCCTTAGGAGTGTATACTAGAAATATCTTGAGCGAGGAATAAGGATGAACCATATTAATTTAACATTTCTAATTTTATTATATGTTTTTAATTTTAGCAATTGAATATTTGTTCTCTCTTTGACAGATATAAGGTGTATAATATAGCTACTACTATAATAATTTGAATTTGCACACGTTATTTCTCATTGAACTTTATTATGCTAATTGACTTTTTATTTATAATTTGGATTTAGAACCAATCTATTTTAATATCATTCATAGATATTGTTGAATTATTATTCTTTTCATTGGTCTATCTTTTTATGAAAATATGTCATTTTGTATGAGAATTTTTTTCGTTATCTTATAATATGTTCCTGTTGCAACACACGGGAACAACACTAGTAAGTAGTAATGTCTGTAGTGTTGTACGAATTATTCAGATTTGAACCGTTGGCGAATCAATCCACGTATTATTTGGTATACCAAAATATTCCCAAATTATTCGAGAATTTTACGAATTATATCCGAATCATTCATGAATTATATTCGAATTATTCCCTGGGTCAAAAAAACTTCCTTATGGGACTAAAATCTCCATTCCGAATTTTCTTCAAATTATATCTGAATTATTTTCGAATCATGAATTTTTGATCCCACCAACCTTTCCCAAAATTAATCATTAAATTGTCACTATATATGCCTGAGATGGCCTCTCTAGCTAAGCCCCACAACCTCTGCATGAAGAGGCACCGAGTAGGAATGTGTGTAGCGTTCGTGCAACGAATCAAATGAGATTTACCTGTAGCTAGCGTTCGTACAACGAAACGAATAAAATGGTGTTCACAAATCAAGCAAACAGAATGCACGCGAGAGATGGAGACCTCCACTATATATATATTCCTGCTATATGCTTGAATTTGACCCTTTAACCACCCAATTTTGGGAGTGATCGATACTTTAAAGTGCCACTTAGTGCTTGTAAAGACCTGCTGGCCTATATATGGTTTTTGTGCGCGTAGTATACCAAATCTTATATTCTCATCACTTTAATTATATATGCGGAGATTCATTTTAGTACTTCAAGGTGACCACATATATATATATATATATATATATATATATATATATATATATATATACTGGATTTCTACTATTCATGATGTATGGACAATAACCAATTCATTAATTCAACACGTATATATAATGTTATTCCCATATCCTAACCCTATAAATTAGTTTCTATTAACAATTTAAAATTTGAACCATTTTGTTTTATTTTTATAGAAATATATTCAAGTCCAAGATAGATCAAATGTTGAAAAATCAACAAATTTGTTTTTACTTTTTCATTTGGACATAAATTTTGGTTTGCTTCATAATTCAAAATTTGTTAGATTTGGTTATTATAAAAATTTTGGACATAATTATTATTGCTTCATATAATAAAAAACCTTGAATTCAAGTACACGAAATGTAAAAAATATAAATTAATTAGCTAATTATGATCGACTGGTTTTTGGCAAATGATAAGAGAATATAGCTCAAATGAAAATAATAACTCCTAGATTGACATATTTTGATATTGGTTTTAGAGCATCTACAAAGGTGATTTTTTTTAAATTGCTAATATGATGTGTTAATTGCTAATATAATTGCTGGAATGTACCACTGTTTTTAAATTAGCAAGTTTGCTTTAAAAGCAACTCTTTAGATCTCTTAAATAAGCAACTCTAATTAAATTTCTGGGATAGAGTGATTTAGAAATTATGAATCTCTTTAATTGCTAAACTCAGTGACGTGGTCCAAATTAATTGCTAAACATTTGCTGGAATGGAGATGCTCTTAGTTATATAAATTAGGATTTAACAAACCGACACTACTACATAAAAGACATTCACCGACCCCACATTGCCATAGGTTTTTTAAGTAACCGATCGATTGAGATTGTAAACAAAGGCAAAACGGTAAATACTTTGTGATTAACACCGAACACATAATAATTAATATTTGACAAGTTGTAACATGTTTTGAAGCATTCAAAAGAGAGAGGGGTGCACGACCTACAACTTTTTTTTTTTACAAAAAACTATCACCTATCTAAATTGATGTGTTGTGTCTTAACTTTTTATAACTAAAACATAAATTTGAAATTCAAAGTAGTTTTTTTAATTGTAAGTTACTATTATATTAGCTGAAAAAATAAACGTGATGCTCCAGGAGTGTATACCAAAAAATATAGTTTATCAGAAGATCTTGAGCGAGAAATAAGGTGTAAACTATATTAATTTAACATTTCTAGTTTTATTATATGCTTTCAATTGTAACAATTGAATATTTGCTCTCTTTGACAAATTAATACAAGGTGTATAATATAGCTACTAATATGACAAATACAAGTGTAGTAATATAGCTACATAATATTTGCTCTCTCTCTTTGATGTTATTTCTCATTTAACTTTATTATACAAATTGATTTTTTATTTATAATTTGGACTTATGAGCAATCAATTTTAATATTATTCATGAATATTGTTGAATAATTATTCTTTTCATTCATCAACTTTTTATTAAAATATGTCAGTTTGTATGAAATTTTTTGTTCTCTTATAATATATTTATGTTGAATGCTCATGAGTCATGATCACATCTGAGATGGTCTCTCTAAGCACCACAACCTCTGTACCGAGTAGGAATGTCTATATATAGCGTTCATACAACAGATCAAATGACATTGAGACACACCGAGTAGGAGTACCTATGGCGTTCGTAACTGATAGGGCCATGTACCAAAGGCCCCATGAGCTCTCCACAGGTTGAGTACCGAGCCCAGTGACAAAAACTTTCGAGCCCATCTACACAATTGGGCTCGGGAAGAGCTTGCGACGGCCTAATAAATCCCACTCCGTGAGTCTCCCTGGAGCGAGCCCCATGGGAGCTCGGAATGGTCCTCACTTCTATGCGGACAATACCGTGTCTACATGGCTACTATGCGACGACCTGTCAGGCCACGTAGTCGCGGTTCCGTCACCGCTCTATGTTATAGTCACCGGATAAACTATATAAGACCTCAAACTCAACTGAATTAGATGACACACCTTTACTTAAGCGAGGTATCATTATAGAGAAGAGTCCAAATACTTCAATCCTTTCCCACTTCGGAAACCAACCAGATTATTCTCACATATATACGTCAGTAACAAATAAAATGGTGTTCACAAATCAAGGAGACAAAGAATGGACACGAGAGATCGAGACCTGCACTATATATTCCTGCTATATGCTTCAATTTGACCCAGTAACTACCCACTATATATTCCTGCTATATGCTTTAATTTGACCCTGTAACCACCCAATTTTGGGAGTGATATACTATTGGAAGTGGCACTTAGTGCTTGTAATTAAAGACCTGCTGGCCTATATATGGTTTTTGTGCGCGTAGTACCAAATCATATATTCTCATCACTTTATATATACGGTGAATCATTTTAGTTCTACAAGGTCAACACATACTGAATTGATGTATGGACAATAAAAGCAACTTGCAAATTAAATAGTGGCGTAATTCAGGTAGCATAGTAGCCATGTAGACACGGTACATGCGAAACAAGTCTATTATGATAACAATGGTGGTATTGAAGTTGATGGTGCATGATCCTTTCATATTTGCCAAACAGGTCATTCAAATCTTCTACGTTCAGAATCCCTGTGATAGTAATCTTAATGAGTCCAGCTAGTATAACATCGGTGTCATATGACACCAACTACAAAATTGATTGGATAGACTTCAAACGACTAATCCAAACTGTTCAAACCGATTTACTTTATTAGTGATGTGTTTACATGCAAAAAAATTATATTTTCTAGTTATTTTAGTATCAAATCAAGCAGTAAAATATGTTGAAAAATGAATGCATTAAAATTAACTTAAAAACTCACACATTTGACCATATACTAAATAAATTCGAAAAATTATAAATTTTGCATGTAAACGCACAACTATTGAAATAGATTAGTTTGAACGGTTTGGATTCACCGTTTGAAGTCAATTCGATGAGTTTTGGAGTTGGTGTTATATAGGCTGAAATGACACTGATGTCATACTAGCCAGACTCAGTCTTAATGTGGTCCGTCACAGTAAAAGACGGATAGTTAATGTCGAAAATATAATCGACGAGAAAGAATACGATCATCACTTTCTATTGGCATGCCAACTGTTGAAAGGTCGAGTAAAGATGATGATGAAGCAGGCTACATAAAGGATGATCATGCGGAAGGAGAATTTTACTCACCAAAACTCTCGAAGCATTTAAAGTATTAAATTATTTAACTAAATCACCTAACTTTTGCATTATTAAAAAATGAAAATAAATATTATAATTTGAAATATTTTATATTGCATAATGAAAACTCATGTCTAAATGAAAATATCAATTTATGAGTTAATTTATCTAATTTATAATTAAGTTTAGTGATATTGTATTATCTTAATCAAATTTTCATTGTCAATTTGGGTTAACAGAGCCAAAGTCACATTTTCACATTTTCATGCGCCAAGATTTGGCTCTGGCGCGAATGTAGAAAGCCAAAAATTTCACATATTATCTTGTCCAAATTTTCCAATCCGGATTCTCCACTACAGCATTCACACCCATCAGCGACCGGCCAAATCGGTCGCTGAAGGGTTTTTCGCCGGTCTCTGATGGGTTGATCGGTCGCTGATGACCGAAATCGGTAGCAGATGACTCGGACGCAGATGCTTCGTCGCTGATGACCACCTCGCTGACGTCACCGGTCGCTGAAACTTCAGGCGCCGGTCGCTGATGACCCGTTTAGCGACCGATTAGTTCTGTCGCTGATGCTGCGTGCTGACGTGGCGCAAGATCATCAGAGACCGATCGGCCGGTCTCTGATGGTCCAAAATCGGTAGCAGAAGGTTGTTTTTTTTTTATGCTTTTTTTTGTTATTTTTCTTTTTCCCAATTGGTACGAAACATACCAAGCAATGAAAACATAATTTATTAAAGTTTATTGTTTGTAAATGATTGAACACATCTAATGCCCTCCTCTTTTTCATTAAAATATGTTAATGTCATCGTACATATACAAACTAAAAGTATAATGTCTTAATATATGAAATGTCATCATACCTATACAAACTACAAGCATAGTATTAACATATCACATTCAGATCAAATCAAAGAATGGTATACTACTAAAAAAACACAAGCTAATGAATTATACTAATCAAATTGGTACAATCTCTGAAAAGAAATAGGCCTCGTTAACTGGTTATTCTTCAATATCCTACATGATAAATACAAATAATCAAATTAAAATTACCTAAATTTCTGACATGTACAAGAGATACAAAAACACAAAATTCATCTTTACATATATGAAATGTTGGAGTCACCAAGTCTCTGGATTCACCTTAATTTGTATTAGCTTACATTACTGTTCTATAAATCCTAAGGGTATTTTGTCCTAACATATCACAGAACTGTAGATGCCATGAATTAGTTTTTTATCATTCCCAAAAATGCTCTGTTTAATTTTTAAATTTCCACAAAAAAAGAGCTGATGAAAACGAAATTAGAACAAAAATCAGTTGCATACCTAATGTGATTAGTTATTTTGCAACACGGCAGCATTTTTCCGTTCAAACTAATTTGAGACAAACGCATCAGACACAGACTTCCTGAAATTAATATTTGTCTGTTAGACCAAGTCCAAGCAAGCTCAAATCTGTACTTGTCCAAATCACTGCAACAAAAACAAGAGATCAAATATTTTGATAATTTTGACTGGGAGAAGGCTTTACAAAGCAAGCATTAAGGGATCTTATACTGAAACCTAACTACCATACACAGGTGAACTATTGACTATTGAGAGGAGCTTTTCGATATAAAAGTTACAACAGCTTACAATTGGGTGCTTTTCCATATTTGAATAATAAATAATAGAACAAAAGAGAAAAGACCAAAAACTGAACTGATGTTCTTTTACCTAGCTTTTCTTGAAAGAGAGAATATTTTATGATGAGTTCAATACCACGAACATGAAGTTGCCTAGCACCCAATCTCTCAGCTGAAATGTCCTACTGCATGAAGCACATGCCCATTACTCTGGAAATGAAAATTGCAAGAAACAACTAGAGATAAGCATTAGAAATTGAAGACGGTAGTGACTATAGGGGCTAAGCCACTGATACAAAATTGAAGAGATAGATTATTATGAAACTTACCAGTAACATCTAAAATCTGTGGCTTACGAATTGTGATCCCATCAATTTGGATTACAGGAATGTGAGAGATGAATTGCCAGTCTTCCCCCTCATTTGGTTGGCACTGTTGGACCAAATTTTGAGAGCAACCCATTAAGGTTAACTCCTGTAGGTACGGATTATCACTGAAACTACTTTTCATCACACTTTGTAATACACACACACATATATGCGCACACATACACACAGATCAAGTAGTACACAGACCTGGAGGCGATGCTTGGTGAAGGTCTCCAATGCCTAATTACCAGCGGCGGGGTCAGCAAGGTCCAGCGAGGTCAGCGGGGTCAGCAAGGTCAGAGAGAGGCCAGCAAGGTCCAGCGGCGGGGTCACAGCGTCCGGGTTGGGGTCAGAGAGCGGGGTCGGGGTCGCTGATCGGGGTGGGGGTCGCTAATCGGGGTCGGGGTCGCTGATTGGGGTCGGGGTTCCAGCGGGGGGTCGGGCAGAGGGGCTTCGGGCGGCGCGATTTTTTTTTTTATCTAACCTAAACAGCGGGAGATAAGAGACAGAGAGGAAAGGAATGGCGCGCTGCCCATTTTTTGTACATAGACCGTTCAGCAACCGGAACAAATCGGTCGCTGAAGGACATTTTCGCCGGTCGCTGAAGGGGTCGTCTCCGAAAACAATTTAATTATTTTTTTTATTGTCTGAGAGAAGGTCTTCAGCGACCGGCGACTAAACCGGTCTCTGATACCGGTCGCTGAAGACTTGTTTTGTTGTAGTGCTCTAAAGTAACACAAAGTTTGAATATGGATCCGACCGCCCAATTTGAGCTAGCACGAATAATAAAATCACATGATTCTTGATCAGACGGTCCAGTTCTAAACTCAAAATTTGAATTACTTCTGACCTAACTCCGGAGTACATGCCAACAACATCGGTTGCACTGTTGAACCCATGGTGGTGATAAAAAAAACAGATTTCGACAGTACCTAAGTCTCAATTTTTGAATCCGGATTTCCTAAAGTAACACAAAGTTTGAATTTCAAACTAGCCATCTGAAGGTTGCAACTATCCTCTTCTCTTACTATCTAACAACACAACTAGAGAATGCTGCAAACACCTTCAATTAGAGTGTTATAGTAGGGTTGAAACTACCATCTTCTTTTGTCATCTAACAACAATACTGAAGTGCTGCAAAGACCTTCAATTACAATTTTGCATTAGAGTTGCAACTACCATCTTTTCTTGCCATTTAACGACACAACTAGAGTGCTTCAATGACATTCAATTAGAGTGTTGTTTTATGGTTGCAACTACATTCTTCTCTTGTCATTTGGCGATACTACTAGAGTACTGCAAAGACCTTCAATTAGAATGTTGTAATGGAGTTGAAACTTCCCTCTTCTCTTGACATCTAATGACACAACTAGATAGTGGTACAAAGACTTTTAATTAGAGTGTTTTAGTAGGGTTGCAACTACCCTCTTCTCTTGTCATCTAACAACAATAATAGAGTGTTGCAAAGAACTTACATAAGAGTGTTGTAGTAGAGTTGCAACTACCTTCTAATTTTGCCGTCTAGAGATACAACTAGAGTGCTACAAAGACCATCAATTAGAGTGTTGTCTTAGGGTTGCAACTATCCGCTTCTATTTTCATCTGGTGACACTCCAATAGTGCTGCAAAGACCTTCAATTAGAATGTTGTATTGGGGTTGCAACTACCCTCTTCTCTTTCCAATTAACAATACAACTAGAGTACTGCAAAGACCTTCAATTAGAATGTTGTCTTAGGGTTGCAACTATCATCTTCTCTTGTCATCTGGTGACACTACTAGAGTGTTGCAAAGACCTTCAATTATAATGTTGTATTGGGGTTGCAACTACCCTATTCTCTTATCATCTAATGACACAACTAGGGAGCGCTGTAAAGACCTTCAATTAGAGTGTTGTAGTGGGGTTGCAACTACCATCTTCTATTGTCATGTAACGACACAACTAGAGAGTGTTGCGAAGACCTTCAATTAGAGTGTTGTCTTAGAGTTGCAACAACCCTCTTCTCTTTTCATTTGGCGACAGTACTAGACTGTTGCAAAGACCTTTAATAAGAGTGTTGTATTGTGGTTGCAACTACCCACTTCTCTTGCCATCTAATGACACAACTAGAGAGTGCTACGAAGACCTTCAATTAGAGTTTTGTAGTACGGTTCTAACTACCCACTTCTCTTGCCATCTAATGACACAACTAGAGAGTGCTACAAAGACCTTCAATTAGAGTTTTGTAGTAGGGTTCTAACTATCCTCTTCTCCTGCCACCAAACGACATAATTAGAGAGTGCTGCAAATACCTTCAATTAGAGTGTTGTAGTAGGGATGCAACTACCATCTTCTCTTGCCATCTAATAACAATACCAGGCTATTGTAAAGACCTTCAATTAGAGTGTTGCATGAGGGTTACAACTACCACCTTCTCTTGCCATTTAACGACAAAATTAGAGTGCTAAAAAGACCTTCAATTTGAGTGTTGTCTTAGGCTTGCAACTACCCTCTTCTTTGTCATCTGGCGATACTTTTAGAGTGTTTTAAAGTCCTTCAATTACAATGTTGCATTGGGGTTGCAACTTCCCCCTCCGCTTGCTATCTGATGACAACAAGAGAGCCATAAAAACCTTCAATTATAGAGTCATGTTGCAAAGACCTTCAATTTTCTTATTGTATTAGGGTTGCAACTAACATCTTCTCTTGCCATCTAGCGACACTACTAGAGTGCTGCAAACACCTTCCATTAGAATGTGGTATTGGGGTTGGAACTACCCCATTCTCTTGCCATCTAATGACACAACTAGAGAGTGCTGCAAAGACCTCAATTAGAGTGTTATGTAGGGTTGCAACTACCCTCTTCTCAATCCATCTGATGACACAACTAGAGTGCTGCAAAGACCTTCAAACAGAATGTTGTCTATTGGTTACAACAACCTCTTCTCAAGCCATTTAGCAATAGTACTAGACTGTTGCAAAGACCTTCAATTAGAGTGTTCTAGTAGGGTTGCAACTACCCTCTTCTCATTCCATCTATAGACACAACTATAGTGATGCAAAGACATTCAAACAGAGTGTTTTCTTTGGGTTGCAACTACCCTCTTCTATTTCAGTTTGACAACAGTACAAGATTGCTGCAAAGATCTTCAATTAGAGTATTGTATAGTGGTTGCAAATACCCTATTCTCTTGCCATCATATGACACTACTATAGTGTTGCAACTACCCTCTTCTCTTTCCATTTGACGACAGTACTAGACTGCTACAAAGACCTTCAATGAGAGTGTTGTATTGTGGTTACAACTACCCACATCTTTTGCCATATAATTATACAACTAGAGAGTGCTACAAAGACTTTCAATAAGGGTGTTGTAGTAGGGTTCTAACAACCCTCTTCTCCTGCCCTCAAACGACACAACTAGAGAGTCCTGCAAACACCTTCAATTAGAGTGTTGTAGTAGAGATGCAACTACTCTCTTCTCTTGCCTTCTAATAACAAAACTAGATTGTTGCAAAGACATGCAATTAGAGTGTTGTGTTAGGATTGCAACTACCATCTTCTCTTGCCATTTAACAACAAAATTATAGTGCTAAAAAGACCCTCAATTAGAGTGTGGTAGTAGGGTTGCAACTACCATCTTCTCATTCCATCTGATGACACAACTAGAGTGCTGCAAAGACCTTCAAACAAAGTGTTGTCTTTTGGTTACAACTACATCTTCTCTAGTCATTTGGCGATAGTACTAGATTGTTGCAAATACCATCAATTAGAGTGTTGTAATAGGATTGCAACTACCCACTTCTCTTGCCATAATGCGACACTAATATACGGCTGCAAAGACCTTCAATTACAATGTTGTATTGTGTTGCAACTATCCTCTTCTCTTGCAATTTAATGACACAACTAAAGAGTGCCAAAAAGACCTTCAATTAGAGTGTTGTAGTAGGGTTTCAACTACCCTCTTCCCTTACCATCTAACAACAATATTAGAGTGTTGCAAAGACCTTCAATGAGAGTTTTGTAGTAGGGTTGCAACAACCCTCTACTCTTGCCAACTAGCAACAATACTAGAGTGATGACCTTCGATTAGAGTACTGCATTAGGGTTGCAACTACCATCTTCTCTTGATATTTAACGACTCAACTAGAGTGCCGCAAAGACCTTCAATTAGAATGTTGTATTAGGGTTGTAACTACCCACTACTTTTGTTGTCTAGCGATATAACTAGAGTGCTGCAAAGACCTTCAATTAGAGTGTTGTCTTAGGGTTGCAACTACTCTCTTCCTTTGTCATCTGGAGACACTACTAGGGTGCTACAAAGACCTTCAATTAAAGAGTCATACTAGTGTTGCAACTACCCTCTTCTCTTGCCATCTAATGACACAACTAGAGAGCATTGTAAAGAACTTCAATTAGAGTGTTGTAGTAGGGTTGCAAATAACCTCTTCTCTTTCCATCTCGCGACACTACTAGAGTGCTACAAACACCTTCCATTAGAATGTTGTATTGGGGTTACAACTACCTTCTTCTCTTGCCATCTAATGACACAACTAGAGAGTGCTGCAAAGACCTCAATTAGAGTGTTGTTGTAGAGTTGCAACTACCCTCTTCTCTAGCAATTTGACGATAGTACTAGACTGTTGCAAAGACCTTCAACTAGAGTGTTGTATTAGGGTTACAACTACCCTCTTCTCTTATCATCATGCGACACTAGTACAGTGCTGCAAAGACATTCAATTTGATAGTTGTATTAGGGTTGCAACTACCCTCTTCTCTTTCTATCTAATGACACAACTAGAGAGCACTGTAAAGACCTTCAATTAGAGTGTTGTAGTAGGGTTGCAACTACCCTATTATATTGCCATATAACGACACAACTGGAGAGTGTCTGGAGAGTGTTGCAAAGACCTTCAATTAGAGTGTTGTAGTTGGGTTGCAACTACCCTATTATCTTGCCATGAAACAACAATACTAGACTACTGCAAAGACCTTCGATTCGAGTAATGTATTGGGGTTGGAACTACCATCTTTTCTTGCCATTTGACGACTCGACTAGAGTGCTGAAAGATATTCAATTAGAGTGTTGTAGTAGGGTTTCAACTACCCTCTTCTCATTCCATCTGATGACACAACTGAAGCGCTACAAAGACCTTCAATCAGAGTGTTGTCTTAGGGTTGAAACTAACCTCTTCTCTAGCCATTTGGCTATAGTACTAGACTGCCGCAAAGACTATCAAGTATAGGGTTGTAGTAGGGTTGCAACTATGCTCTACTCTTGTCATCTAACAACAATTCTAGAGTACTGCTAAGACCTTCGATTAGAGTATTGCATTAGGGTTGCAACTAAGATCTCTTGCTATTTAACGAGTCAACTATAGTGCTGCAAAGACCTTCAATTAGTGTGTTGTACTATGGTTGTAACTACCCTCTACTTTTGCCGTCTAGCGATACTATTAGAGTGCTGCAAAGACCATCAATTAGAGTGTTGTCTTAGGGTTGCAACTACTCTCTTCCTTTGTCATCTCGAGACACTACTAGAGTGCTGCAAAGACCTTCAATTAAAGAGTCATATTAGGATTGCAACTACCCTCTTCTCTAGCCATCTAATAACACAACTAGAGAGCACTGTAAAGAACTTCAATTAGAGTGTTGTAGTAGGGTTGGAAATAACCTCTTCGCTTGCCATCTCGCGACACTACTAGAGTGCTACAAACACCTTCCAGTAGAATGTTGTATTGGGGTTACAACTACCTTCTTCTCTTGCCATCTAATGACACAACTAGAGAGTGTTGCAAAGACCTCAATTAGAGTGTTGTCGTAGGATTGCAACTACCTTCTTCTCTAGCCATTTGACGATAGTACTAGACTGTTGCAAAGACCTTCAATTAGAGTGTTGTATTAGGGTTGCAACTACCATCTTCTCTTGCATCATGCGACACTAGTACAGTGCTGCAAAGGCATTCAATTAAATTGTTGTATTATGGTTGCAACTACCCTCTTCTCTTTCTATCAAATGACACAACTAGAGAGCACTGTAAAGACCTTCAATTAGAGTTTTGTAGTAGGGTTGCAACTATCCTCTTATGTTGCCATCTAACGACACAACTGGAGAGAGCAAAGACCTTCAATTAGAGTGTTGTAGTTGGGTTGTACCTACCCCATTATCTTGCCATGTAACAACAATACTAGACTGCTGCAAATACCTTCGATTGGAGTATTGTATTGGGGTTGGAACTACCATCTTCTCTTGCTATTTAACGACTCAACTTGAGTGCTGCAAAGACCTTCAATTAGAGTGTTGTATTAGGGTTGTAACTACCCTCTATTTTTGTTCTCTAGCTATACTACTAGAGTGCTGCAAAGACCTTCAATTAGAGTGTTGTCTTAGGGTTGCAACTACCCCCTTCCTATGTCATCTGGTGACACTAATAGAGTGCTTCAAAAACCTTCAATTAAAGTGTCGTATTAGGGTTGCAACTACCATCTTCTATTTCCATCTAACGACACAACTAGAGAGCACTGTAAAGACCTTCAATTAGAGTGTTTTAGTAGGGTTGCAACTACCATCTTCAATTGCCATCCAACGACATAACTAGAGAGTGTTGCAAAGGCCTATAATTAGAGTGTTGTAGTTGGGTTGCAACTACACTATTATCTTGCCATGTAACAACAATACTAGACTATTGCAAAGACCATCGATTAGAGTGTTGTATTGGGGTTGCAACTACCAACTTATGTTGCCAATTGACGACTCGACTAAAGAGCCGAAAAACCTTCCATTAGAGAGTTGTAGTAGGGTTGCAACTGACCTCTTCTCTTGCCATTTGGCGATAGTACTAGACTACCGCAAAGACCTTCAATTAGAGTGTTGTATTAGTGTTACAACTACCCACTTCTCTTGCCATCTAATGACACAACTAGAGAGTGCTACAAAGACTTCAAAGAGAGTGTTGTGGTAGGTTTTCAACTGCCCTCTACTCTAGTCATCTAACAACAATACTAGAGTGCTGCTAATACCTTCGATTTGAGTGCAGAATTAGGGTTGCAACTACCGTCTTCTATTGCTATTTAACGGCTCAACTAGAGTGCTGCAAAGACCTTCAATTGGAGTGTTGTATTAGGGTTGTAACTACCCTCTTCCTTTGTAATATGGTGACACTACTAGAGTGCTGCAAAGACCTTTAATTAAAGTGTCGTATTAGGGTTGCAGCTACCCTCTTCTCTTGCATCTAATGACACAATAGAGAGCGCCGTAAAGACCTTCAATTAGAGTGTTGTAGTAGAGTTGCGACTATCCTCTTCTATTGCCATCTAACGACACAATGAGAGAGTGTTGCAAAGACCTTCAATTTGAGGGTTGTATTTGAGTTGCAACTACCCTTTTCTATTATCATCAAACAACACAAATCAGAGTGTTTTATTAGGGTTGTAACTCCCCCTACTTTTGTTGTCTGACGATACTATTAGCGTGACACAAACACCTTCAATTAGAGTCTTGTCTTAGGGTTTGCATCTACCCTCTTCTCTTTCCATTAGGCGACAATACTAGACTGCAGCAAAGGCCTTCAATGAGAGTGTTATATTGTGGTTGCAACTACCCACTTCTCTGGCCATCTAATGACACAACTAGAGGGTGCCACAAATACCTTCAATGAGAGTGTTGTAGTAGGGTTGCAACTGCCCTACTCTTGTCATCTAACAACAATACCAGAGTGCTGCTAAGACCTTCGATTAGAGTGCTGCATTAGGGTTGCAACTACCATCTTCTCTTGCTATTTAACGACTCAACTAGAGTGCTGCAAAGACCTTCAATTAGAGTGTAGTATTAGGGTTGTAACAACCCTCTACTTTTGCCGTATAGCGATACTACTATTGTGCTGATAAGACCGTCAATTAGAGAGTTGTCTTAGGGTTGCAACTACCCTCTTCTCTTGCCATCTAACGACACAACTCGAGTGTTGTAGTAGGGTTGCAGTTATCAACTTGTATTGTCATCTAATGACACAACTAGAGAGTGCTAAAAAGACTTTCAAGTTGAGTGTTGTAGTAGGGTTGCAACTTCCCTCTACTCTTGTCCTCTAACAGCAATACTAGAGTGCTTCTAAGACCTTCAATTAGAGTGTTGCATTAGGGTTGCAACTACCATCTTCTCTAGCTATTTAACGACTCAACTAGAGTGCTAGAAAGACCTTCAATTAGGGTGTTGTATTAGGGTTGTAACTACCCTATACTTTTGCCTTCTACGATACTACTGGAGTGTCTTAAAGATCTTCAATTAGAGTGTTTATCATAGGGTTGCAACTACCCTCTTCCTTTGTAATCTGGCGACACTAGTAGAGTGCTACAAAGACCTTCAATTAAAGTGTTGTATTAGGGTTGCAGCTACCCTCTTCTCTTGATATCTAATGACACAACTAGTGAGCGCCGCAAAGACCTTCAATTAGAGTGTTGTAGTAGTGTTGCAACTATCCTCTTCTATTATCATCTAACGACACAATGCGAGAGTGTTGCAAAGACCTTCAATTAGAGGGTTGTATTTGGGTTGCAACTACCCTCTTCTATTGTCATCAAACGACACAAATCAGAGTGTTTTATTAGGGTTGTAACTCCCCCTACATTTGTTGTCTGACGATACTATTAGGGTGACACAAACACCTTCAATTAGAGTCTTGTCTTAGGGTTGCAACTACCCTCTTCTCTTTCCACTTGGCGACAATACTAGACTGCTGCAAAGGCCTTCATTGAGAGTGTTATATTGTGGTTGCAACTACCCACTTCTCTTGCCTTCTAATGACACAACAAGAGGGTGCTACAAAGACCTTCAACGTGAGTGTTGTAGTTGGGTTGCAACTGCCCTCTACTCTTGTCATCTAACAACAACACTAGAGTGCTGCTAAGACCTTCGATTAGAGTGCTGCATTAGGGTTGTAACTACCCTCTACTTTTGCCGTCTAACGATACTACAAGAGTGCTGATAAGACCTTCAATTAGAGTGTTGTCTTAGGGTTGCAACTACCCTCTTCTTTAGCCATCTAATGACACAACTTGAGAACGTTGTAAAGACCTTCAATTAGAGTGTTGTAGTAGGGTTGCAGCTACCATCTTCTATTGTCATCTAATGATACAACTAGAGAGTGTTGCAAAGACCTTCAATTAGAGTGTTGTAGTAGGGTTGCAACTACCAACTTCTATTGCCATCTAACAACACAACTAGAGAGTGTTGCAAAGGCCTATATTATCTTGCCATGTAACGACACAACTAGAGTGTTGTAGTTGGGTTGCAACTACCGTATTATCTTGCCATGTAACAACAATACTAGACTGCTGCAAAAACCTTCGATTAGAGTGTTGTATTGGGGTTGCAACTACCATCTTATGTTTCCATTTGACGACTCGACTAGATTGCTGAAAGACCTTCAGTTAAAGTGTTGCAGTAGGGTTGCAACTAACCTCATCTCATGCCATTTGGCGATAGTACTAAAATGCCGCAAAGACCTTCAATTAGACAATTGTATTAGTGTTGCACCTACCCACTTCTCTTGCCATCTAATGACACAACTAGAGAGTGCCACAAAGACCTTCAATGAGAGTGTTGTAGTAGGGTTGCAACTGCCCTCTACTCTTGTCATCTAACAACAATACTAGAGTGCTACTAAGACGTTCGATTAGAGTCCTGCATTAGGGTTGCAACTACCATCTTCTCTTGCTATTTAACGACTCAACTAGAGTGCTGCGAAGACCTTCAATTAGAGTGTTGTATTAGGGTTGTAACTACCCTCTACTTTTGCCGTCAAGTGATACTACTGGAGTGCTGCAAAGACCTTAATTAAAGTACCGTATTATGGTTGCAACAACCATCTTCTCTGCCATCTAATGACACAACTCGAGAGCGCTGTAAAGACCTTAAATTAGAGTGTTGTAGTAGGGTTGCAACCACCCTCTTCCATTGCCATCTAACAACACAACTAGAGAGTATTACAAAGACCTTCAATAAGAGTGTTGTAGTTGGCTTGCAAATTACCCTATTCTATTACCATCTAGAGAGTGTTGCAAAGACCTTGAATTAGAGTGTTGTAGTTGGGTTGCAACTACCCTATTATCTTGCCATGCAACAGCAATACTAGACAGCTGCAAAGACTTTCGATTAGAGTGATGTACTGGGGTTACAACTACCATCTTATGTTGCCATTTGACGACTCACTTAGAGAGCTGAAAGACCTTCAATGAGAGTGTTGTAGTAGGGTTGCAACTAACCCCTTCTCTTGCCATTTGGCGATAGTATTAGACTGCCGCAAAGACCTTCTATTAGAGTGTTCTATTAGTGCTGCAACTACCTAGTTATCTTGCCATCTAATGACACAACTAGAGAGTGCTAAAAAGACTTTCAAGTAGAGTGTTGTAGTAGGGTTGCAACTTCCCTCTACTCTTGTCCCCTCACCACAATACTAGAGTGCTTCTAAGACCTTCAATTAGAGTGCTGCATTAGGGTTGCAACTACCATCTTCTCTTGCTATTTAACGACTCAACTAGAGTCCTACAAAGACCTTCAATTAGGGTTGTTACTAGCCTCTACTTTTGCCGTCTAACGATACTACTAGAGTGTCTTAAAGAACTTAAATTAGAGTGTTATCATTGGGTTGCAACTACCCACTTCCTTTGTATTCTGGCGACACTACTAGGGTGCTGCAAAGACGTTAAATTAAAGTGTCGTATTAGGGTTGCAGCTACCCTCTTCTCTTGATATCTAATGACACAACAAGATAGCGCCGTAAAGACCTTCTTTTAGAGTGTTGTAGCAGGGTTGCAACTATCCTCTTCTATTGCCATCTAACGACACAACGAGAGAATGTTGCAAAGACCTTCAATTAGAGTGTTGTAATTGGGAAGCAACTATCCTCTTCTATTGCCATCTAACGGCACAAATCAGAGTGTTTTATTAGGGTTGTAACTACCCTCTACTTTTGTTATTTGCCGATACTACTAGGTCAAACACCTTCAATTAGAGTCTTGTCTTAGGTTGCATCTACCCTCTTCTCTTTCCATTTGGCGACAATACTAGATTGCTGCAAAGGCCTTGAATGAGAGGGTTGTATTGTGGTTGCAACTACCCACTTCTCTTGTCATCTAATGACACAACTATAGGGTGCTACAAAGACCTTCAATGAGAGGGTTGTAGTAGGGTTGCAACTTCCCTCTACTCTTGTCATCTAACAACAATACTAGAGTGGTGCTAAGACCTTCGATTAGAATGCTGCATTAGGGTTGCAACTACCATCTTCTCTTGCCATCTAGCGATACAACTAGAGTACTGCAAAGACCTTCAATTAAAGTGTCGTATATTGGTTGCAACTTCCCTCTTCTCTTGCCATCTAATGACACAACTCCAGAGCGCTGTAAAGACCTTTAATTAGAGTGTTGTAGTAGGGTTGCAACTACCATCTTCTATTGCCATCTAACGACACAACTAAAGAGTGTTGCAAAGACCTTCAATTAGAGTGTTGTAGTTGGGTTGCAACCACTCTATTATCTTGCCATCTAACAACAATTCTAGACTGCTGCAAAGACCTTCGATTAGAGTGCTGTATTGGGGTTGCAACTACCGTCTTATGTTTCCATTTGACGACTCAACTAGATTGCTGAAAGATCTTCAGTTGGAGTGTTGTAGTAGGGTTGCAACCTCATCTCTTGCCATTTGGCGATAGTACTAGACTACCACTAAGACCTTCAATTAGACAGTTGTATTAGTGTTGCAACTACCCACTTCTCTTGCCATCTAATGACACAACTAGAGGGTGCTACAAAGACCATCAATGAGAGTGTTGTAGTAATGTTGCAACTGCCCTCTACTCTAGTCATCCAACAACAATACTAGAGTGCTGCTAAGTGCTTCGATTAGAGTACTACATTAGGGTTGCAACTACCATCTTCTCTTGCTATTTAACGACTCAACTGGAGTGCTGCAAAGACCTTCAATTAGAGTGTTGTATTAGGGATGTAACTACCCTCTACTTTTGCCGTCTAGCGGTACTACTAGAGTGCAGCAAAGACCTTTAATTAAAGTGTCGTATTATGGTTGCAACTACCATCTTCTCTTGCCATCTAATGACACAACTCGAGAGCGCTGTAAAGACCTTCAATTAGAGTGTTGTAGTAGGGTCGCAACCGACTTCTTCTCTGGCCATTTGGCGATAGTACTAGACTGCTGCAAAGACCTTCAATTAGAGTGTTGTATTAGCGTTGCAGCTACCTACTTCTCTTGCCATCTAACGACACAACTAGAGAGTGCTAAAAAGACTTTCAAGTAGAGTGTTGTAGTCGGGTTCCAACTTCCCTCTACTCTTGTCCTCTAACAACAATATAAGAGTGTTGCATTAGGGTTGCAACTACCATCTTCTCTTGCTATTTAACGACTCAACTAGAGTGCTACAAAGACGTTCAATTAGGGTGTTGTATTAGGGTTGTAACTACCCTCTACTTTTTTCGTCAAACGATACTACTAGAGTGTCGCGAAGATTTTCAATTAGAGTGTTATCTTAGGGTTGCAGCTACCCTCATCCTTTGTAATCTGATGACAATGACACTACTAGAGAGCACCGTAAAGACCTTCAATTAGAGTGTTGTTGTAGGTTGCAACTACCCTCTTCTATTGCCATCTAACGACACAATGAGAGAGTGTTGCAAAGACCTTCAATTAGAGTATTGTAGTTGGGTTGCAACTACCCTCTTCTATTGCCATCTAACGGCACAAATCAGAGTGTTTTATTACGGTTGTAACTACCCCCTACTTTTGTTGTCTGACTATACTATTAGGGTGACACAAACACCTTCAATTAGAGTCTTGTCTTAGGGTTGCATCTACCATTTTCTCTCTCCATTTGGCGAAAATACTAGACTGCTGCAAAGGCCTTCAATGAGAGTGCTATATTGTGGTTGCAACTACCCACTTCTCTTGCCATGTAATGACACAGCTAGAGGGTGCAACAAAGACCTTCAATGAGAGTGCTGTAGTAGGGTTGCAACTGCCCTCTTAAGTTGTCATGTAAGAACAATACTAGAGTGCTGCTAAGACCTTCGATTAGAGTGCTGTATTAGGGTTGCAACAACCATCTTCTCTTGTTATTTAACGAATCAACTAGAGTGCTGCAAAGACGTACAATTAGAGTATTGTACTAGAGTTGTCACTACCCTCTACTTTTGCCGTCTAGCAATACTGCTAGAGTGCTGATAAGACCTTCAATTAGAGTGTTGTCTTAGGGTTGCAACTACCCTCTTCTCTTGCCATCTAATGACACAACTCGAGAGCGCTGTAAAGACCTTCAATTGGAGTGTTGTAGTAGGGTTGCAATTAACCTCATCTCTTGGCATTTGGCGATAGTACTAGACTGCCGCAAAGACCTTCAATTAGACTGTTGTATTAGTGTTGCAACTACCCACTTCTCTTGCCATCTAATGACACAACTAGAGAGTGCTACAAAGACCTTCAATGAGAGTGTTGTAGTAGGGTTGCAACTGCCCTCTACTCTAGTCATCTAACAACAATACTAGAGTGCTGCTAAGACCTTCGATTAGAGTGTTGCATTAGGGTTGCAACCACCATCTTCTCTTGCTATTTAACGACTCAACTAGAGTGCTGCAAAGACCTTCAATTAGAGTGTTGTATTAGGGTTGTAACTACCCTCTACTTTTACCGTCAAGAGATACTACTAGAGTGCTGCAAAGACCTTTAATTAAAGTGTCGTATTATGGTTGCAACAACCGTCTTCTCTTGCCATGTAATGACAAAACTCGAGAGCACTGTAAAGACCTTCAATTAGAGTGTTGTAGTAGGGTTGCAACTACCATCTTCCATTGCCATCTAACGACACAACTAGAGAGTATTGCAAAGACCTTCAATCAGAGTGTTGTAGTTGGTTTGCAAATTACCCTCTTCTATTGCCATCTAATTACACAACTAGAGAGTGTTGCACAAACCCTCAATTAGTGTTGTAGTTGGGTCGCAACTACCCCTTCATCTTGTCATGTAACAACAATACTTGAATGTTGCAAAGACCTTCGATTAGAGTGCTGTACTGGGGTTGCAACTACCATCTTATGTTGCCATTTGACGACTCGAATAGAGAGCTAAAAGATCTTAAATTAGAGTGTGGTAGTAGGGTTACATCCGACTTCTTCTCTTGCCATTTGGCGATAGTACTATACTTCCACAAAGACCTTCAATTCGAGTGTTGTATTAGTGTTGCAACTACCTACTTCTCTTGCCATCTAATGACATACAAGAGAGTGCTAAAAAGACTTTCAAGTAGTAGGGTTGCAACTTCCCTCTACTCTTGTCCACTAACAACAATACTAGAGTGCTGCTAAGACCTTTGATTAGAGTGCTGCATTAGGGTTGCAACTACCATCTCTTGTTATTTAATGACTCAACTAGAGTGCTGCAAAGACCTTCAATTAGAGTGTTGTATTAGAGTTGTAACTACCCTCTACTTTTGCCGTCTAGTGATACTACTAGAGTGCTGATAAGACCTTCAATTAAGTGTCGTATTAGGGTTGCAGCTACCCTCTTCTCTTGACATGTAATGACACAACTAGAGAGCACCGTAAAAACCTTAAATTAGAGTTTTGTAGTAGGGTTGCAACTACCCTCTTCTATTGCCATCTAACGACACAACAAGAGAGTGTTGAAAAGACCTTCAATTAGAGAGTTGTAGTAGGGTTGCAACTACCCTCTACTTTTGTCGTCTAACGATACTACTAGGGTGACACAGACACCATCAATTAGAGTCTTGTCTTAGGGTTGCATCTACCCTCTTCTCTTTCCATTTGGCGACAATACTAGACTGCTGCAAACGCCTTCAATGAGAGTGTTGTATTGTGGTTGCAACTACCCACTTCTCTTGCCATCTAATGACATAACTAGAGGGTGCTACAAAGACCTTCAATGAGAGTGTTGCAGTAGGGTTGCAACTGCCCTCTACTCTTTTTATCAAACAACAATATTAGAGTGCTACTAAGACCTTCGATTAGAGTCCTGCTAAGACCTTCGATTAGAGTCCTACTAAGACCTTCGATTAGAGCGCTGCATTAGGGATGCAACTACCATCTTCTCGTGTCATCTAGCGATACTACTAGAGTGCTGCAAAGACTTTCAATTATAGTGTCGTATATTGGTTGCAACTACCATCTTTCCCTTGCCATCTAATGACACAACTCGAGAGCGCTGTAAAGACCTTCAATTAGAGTGTTGTAGTAGAGTTGCAACTACCATTTTCCATTGCCATCTAACGACACAACTAGAGAGTGTTGCAAACACCTTCAATCAGAGTGTTGTAGTTGGCTTGCAGAGTACCCTCTTCTATTTCCATATAATGACACAACTAGAGAGTGTTGCAAAGACCTTCAATTAGAGTGTTGTAGTTCTGTTGCAACTACCCTATTATCTTGCCATGTAACAACAATACTAGACTGCAAAGACCTTCGATTAGAGTGTTTTATTTGGGTTGCAGCAACCATCTTTTGTTGCCATTTGACGACTCGACTAGAGAGCTGAAAGACATTCAACTAACCTCTTCTCTTGCCATTTGGCAATAGTACTAGACTGCCGCGAAGACCTTCAATTGAAGTGTTGTAATGGTATTGCAACTACCCACTTCTCTTGCCATCTAATGACACAACTAGAGAGTGCTACAAAGACCTTCAATGAGAGTCCTATAGTAGGGTTGCAACTGCCCTCTACTCTTGTCATCTAACAACAATACTAGAGAGCTGCTAAGACCTTCAATTAGAGTGTTGTAGTAGGGTTGCAAGTACCATCTTCTATTGTCATATAACGACACAAATAGAGAGTGTTGCAAAGACCTTCAATTAGAGTGTTGTAGTTGGGTTGGAACCACCCTATTATCCTTCCTTGTAACAACAATACTAGACTGCTGCAAAGACCTTCGATTAGAGTGTTGTATTGGGGTTGCAACTACCATCTTATGTTTCCATTTGACGACTCGACTAGATAGCTGAAAGACCATCAGTTAGAGTGTTGTTGTAGGGTTGAAACTAACCTCATCTCTTCCCATTTGGCGATAGTAGACTGCAGCAAAGACCTTCAATTAGACTGTTGTATTAGAGTTGCAACTACCCACTTCTCTTAGGGTTGCAACTGCCATCTACTCTAGTCATCTAACAACAATACTAGAGTGCTGCTAAGACATTCAATTATAGTACTGCATTAGAGTTGCAACTACCATCTTCTCTTGCTATTTAATGACTCAACTAGAGTGCTGAAAAGACCTTCAATTAGAGTGTTGTATTAGGGTTGTAACTACCCTCTACTTTTGCCGTCTAGCGATACTACCATCTTTAATTAGAGTGTTGCAAAGACCTTTAATTAGAGTGTCGTATTATGGTTGCAACTACCATCTTTCTCTTGCCATCTAATGACACAACTCGAGAGCGCTGTAAAGACCTTCAATTAGAGTGTTGTAGTAGGGTTGCAACTACCCTTTTCCATTGCCATCTAACGACACAACTAGAGAGTGTTGCAAACACCTTCAATCAGAGTGTTGTAGTGGGCTTGCAGAGTACCCTCTTCTATTTCCATATAATGACACAACTAGAGAGTGTTGCAATGACCTTCAATTAGAGTGTTGTAGTTCTGTTGCAACTACCCTATTATCTTGCCATGTGACAACAATACTAGACTGCAAAGACCTTCGATTAAAGTGTTTTATTTGGGTTGCAAGTACCATCTTATGTTGCCATTGGATGACTCGACTAGAGAGCTGAAAGACATTCAACTAACCTCTTCTCTTGCCATTTGGCAATAGTACTAGACTGCCGCGAAGACCTTCAATTAAAGTGTTGTAATAGTATTACAACTACCCACTTCTCTTGCCATCTAATGACACAACTAGAGAGTGCTACAAAGACCTTCAATGAGTGTCCTATAGTAGGGTTGCAACTGCCCTCTACTCTTGTCATCTAACAACAATACTAGAGAGCTGCTAAGACTTTCAATTAGAGTGTTGTAGTAGGGTTGCAAGTACCCTCTTCCATTGCCATCTAACGACACAACTAGAGAGTGTTGCAAACACCTTCAATCATAGTGTTGTAGTTGGCTTGCATATTACCCTCTTCTATTTCCATTTAATGACACAACTAGAGAGTGTTGCAAAGACCTTCAATTAGAGTGTTGTAGTTCTGCTGCAACTACCCTATTATCTTGCCTTGTAACAACAATACTACACTGCAAAGACCTTCGATTAGAGTGTTTTGTTTGGG
>JAJGRW010000297.1:174885-467158 GCA_025461045.1 Carex parvula | reverse complement strand
CTACCTCTTCTCTAGCCATTTGGCGATAGTACTAGATTGTTGCAAATATCATCAATTAGAGTATTGTATTAGGATTGCAACTACCCACTTCTCTTGCCATAATGCGACACAAGTATACTGCTGCAAAGACCTTCAATTACAATGTTGTATTGTGTTGCAACTATCCTCTTCTCTTGCAATTTAATGACACAACTAGAGAGAGCAAAAAATACCTTCAATTAGAGTGTTGTAGTAGGGTTTCAACTACCCTCTTCTCTAACCATCTAACAACAATATTAGAGTGTTGCAAAGACCTTCAATGAGAGTGTTGTAGTAGGGTTGCAACAACCCTCTACTCTTGCTAACTAGCAACAATACTAGAGTGATGCTAAGACCTTCAATTAAAGAGTCATCTAGCGTTGCAACTACCATCTTCTCTTGCCATCTATGACACAACTAGAGAGCATTGTAAAGAACTTCAATTAGAGTGTTGTAGTAGGGTTGCAAATAACCTCTTCTCTTGCCATCTCGCGACACTACTAGAGTGCTACAAACACCTTCCATTGGAATGTTGTATTGGGGTTACAACTACCTTCTTCTCTTGCCATCTAATGACACAACTAGAGAGTGCTGCAAGGACCTCAATTAAAGTGTTGTCGTAGGGTTGCAACTACCCTCTTCTCTAGCCATTTGACGATAGTACTAGACTGTTGCAAAGACCTTCAATTAGAGTGTTGTATTAGGCTTGCAACTACCCTCTTCTCTTGCCATCATGCGACACTAGTACAATGCTGCAAAGACATTCAATTTGATTGTTGTATTAGGGTTGCAACTACCCTCTTCTCTTTTCTATCTAATGACACAACTAGAGAGCACTGTAAAGACCTTCAATTAAAGTGTTGTAGTAGGGTTGCAACTACCCTATTATATTGCCATCTAACGACACAACTGGAGAGTGTTGCCAAAGACCTTCAATTAGAGTGTTGTAGTTGGGTTGCAACTACCCTATTATATTGCCATGTAACAACAATACTAGACTACTGCAAAGACCTTCGATTGGAGTATTGTATTGGGGTTGGAACTACCATCTTTTCTTGCCATTTCACGACTCGACTAGAGTGCTGAAAGATATTCAATTAGAGTGTTGTAGTAGGCTTGTAACTACCCTCTACTTTTGCCGTCTAGTGATACTACTAGAGTGCTGCAAAGATCTTCAATTAGAGTGTTGTCTTAGGGTTGCAACTACCCTTTTCCTTTGTCATCTGGTGACACTACTAGAGTGCTTCAAAAACCTTCAATTAAAGTGTCGTATTAGGGTTGCAACTACCCTCTTCTATTGTCATCTAACGACACAACTAGAGAGCACTGTAAAGACATTCAATTAGAGTGTTGTAGTAGGATTGCAACTACCATCTCCAATTGCCATCCAACGACATAACTAGAGAGTGATGCAAAGGCCTATAATTAGAGTGTTGTAGTTGGGTTGCAACTACACTATTATCTTGCCATGTAACAACAATACTAGACTGCTGCAAAGACCTTCGATTAGAGTGTTGTATTGCGGTTGCAACTACCATCTTATGATGCCATTTGACGACTCGACTAGAGAGCTGAAAAACCTTCAATTAGATTGTTGTAGTAGGGTTGCAACTAACATCTTCTCTTGCCATTTAGCGATAGTACTAGATTGTCGCAAAGACCTTCAATTAGAGTGTTGAATTAGTGTTACAACTATCCACTTCTCTTGCCATTTAATGACACAACTAGAGAGCGCTACAAAGACTTCAATGAGAGTGTTGTAGTAGGTTTTCAACTGCCCTCTACTCTAGTCATCTAACAACAATACTAGAGTGCTGCTAAGACCTTCGATTTGACTGTAGCATTAGGGTTACAACTACCATCTTCTATTGCTATTTAACAGCTCAACTAGAGTGCTGCAAAGACCTTCAATTGGAGTGTTGTATTAGGGTTGTAACTACTCTCTACTTTTGTCGTCTAGCGATACTACTAGAGTGCTGTAAAGACCTTTAATTAAAGTGTTGTATTATGGTTGCAACTACCATCTTCTTTTGCCATCTAATGACACAACTCGAGATCACTGTAAAGAACTTCAATTAGTGTGTTGTAGTGGGGTTGCAACTACCCTCTTCCATTGCCATCTAACGACACAACCAGAGAGTGTTGCAAAGACCTTCAATCAGAGTGTCGTAGTTGGGTTGCAAACTACCCTCTTCTATTGCCATCTAATGACACAACTAGCGAGTGTTGCAAAGACTTTCAATTAGAGTATTGTAGTGGGGTGGCCACTACCCTATTATCTTGCCATGTAACAACAATACTAGACTGCTGCAAAGACCTTCAATTAGAGTACTATATTGGGTTGCAACAACCATCTTATGTTGCCATTTGACGACTCGACTAAAGAGCTGAGAGACCTTCAATTAGAGTGTTGTAGTTGGGTCGCAACCGACTTCTTCTCTTGCCACTTGGCGATTGTACTAGACTGCCGCAAAGACCTTCAATTAGAGTGTTGTATTAGTGTTGCAACTACCTATTTCTCTTGCCATCTAATGACACAACTAGAGGAAAAAGACTTTCAAGTAGAGTGTTGTAGTAGGGTTGCAACTTCCCTCTACTCTTGTCCTCTAACAACAATACTAGAGTGTTGCATTAGGGTTGCAACTACCATCTTGCTATTTAACGACTCAACTAGAGTGTTACAAAGACCTACAATTAGCGTGTTGTATTAGAGTTGTAACTACCCTCTACTTTTTCCGTCAAGCAATACTACTAGATTGTCGCAAAGATCTTCAATTAGAGTGTTATCTTAGGGTTGCAACTACCCTCTTCCTTTGTAATCTGGTGAGACTACTAGAGTGCTGCAAAGACCTTCAATTAAACTGTCGTATTAGGGTTGCAGCTACCCTCTTCTCTTGACATCTAATGACACAATAGAGAGCGCCGTAAAACCTTCAATTAGAGTGTTGTAGTAGGGTTGCAACTATCCTCTTCTACTGTCATCTAACGACACAATGATAGAGTGTTGCAAAGACCTTCATTTAGAGGGTTGTATTTGGGTTGCAGTTACCCTCTTTTAATGTCATCAAACAACACAAATCAGAGTGTTTTATTAGGGTTGTAACTCCCCCTACTTTTGTTGTCCGACGATACTATTCGGGTGACACAAACACCTTCAATTAGAGTCTTGTCTTGGGGTTGCATCTACCCCCTTCTCTTTCCATTTGGCGACAAAACTAGACTGCTGCAAAAGCCTTCAGTGAGAGTGTTATATTGTGGTTGCAACTACCCACTTCTCTCGCCTTCTAATGACACAACAAGAGGGTGCTACAAAGACCTTCAATGAGAGTGTTGTAATAGGGTTGCAATTGCCCTCTACTCTTGTCATCTAACAACAATACTAGAGTGCTGCTAAGACCTTTGATTACAGTGCTGCATTAGGGTGGTAACTACCATCTCCTCCTGCTATTTAATGACACAACTAGAGTGCTGCAAATACCTTCAATTGGAGTGATCTATTAGGGGTGTAACTAACATCTATTTTTTCCGTCTAGCGATACTACTAGAGTGCTGTAAAGACCTTCACTTAGAGTGTTGTTGTAGGGTTGCAGCTACCATCTTCTATTGTCATCTAACGATACAACTTGAGAGTGTGGCAAAGACCTTCACTAGAGTATTGTAGTAGGGTGGCAACTACCATCTTCTATTGCCATCTAACGACACAACTAGAGAGTGTTGCAAATACCTTCAATTAGAGTGTTGTAGTTGGGTTGCAACTACCCTATTATCTTGCCATGTAACAACAATAATAGACTCCTTCGATTAGAGTGTTGTATGGGGGTTACAACTACCATCTTATGTTTCCATTTGAGGACTCGACTAGATAGCTGAAAGACCTTCAGTTAGAGTGGTGTAGTAGGGTTGCAACTAACCTCATCTCATGCCATTAGGCGATAGTACTAGATCACCGCAAAGACCCTCAATTAGACTATTGTATTAAATTTGCACCTTATCCACTTCTCTTGCTATCTAATGACACAACTAGAGAGTGCTACAAAGACCTTCAATGAGAGTGTTGTAGTAGGGTTGCAACTGCCCTCTACTCTAGTCATCTAACAACAATACTAGAGTGCTGCTAAGACCTTCGATTAGAGTCCTGCTTTAGGCTTGCAACTACCATCTTCTCTTGCTATTTAACGACTCACTAGGGTGCTTCAAAGACTTTCAATTAGAGTGTTGTATTAGGGTTGTTACTACCCTCTACTTTTGCCGTCTAGCGGTACTACTAGTGTGCTGCAAAGACCTTAATTAAAGTGTCGTATTATGGTTGCAACTACCATCTTCTCTTGCCATCTAATGACACAACTCGAGAGCGCTGTAAAGACCTTCAATTAGAGTGTTGTTGTAGGGTTGCAACTACCCTCTTCCATTGCCATCTAACGACACAACTAGAGAGTGTTGCAAAGACCTTCAATCAGAGTGTTGTAGTTGGCTTGCAAATTACCCTCTTCTATTGCCATCTAATGACACAACTAGAGAGTGTTGCAAAGACCTTCAATTAGAGTGTTGTAGTTGGGTTGCAACTACCCTATTATCTTGCCATGTAACAACAATACTAGACTGCTGCAAAGACCTTCGATTAGAGTGCTGTATTGGGGTTGCAACTACCATCTTATGTTGCAACGGACTTCTTCTCCTGCAATTTGGTGATAGTACTAGACTGCCGCAAAGACCTTCAATTAGTGTGTTCTATTAGTGTTGCAACTACCTACTTCTCTTGCCATCTAATGACACAACTAGAGAGAGTGCTAAAAAGACTTTCAAGTAGAGTATTGTACTAGGGTTGCAACTTCCCTCTACTCTTGTCCTATAACCACAATACTGGAGTGCTTCTAAGACCTTCAATTAGAGTGCTGCATTAGGTTTGCAACTACCCTCTTCACTTGCTATTTAACGACTCAACTAGAGTGCTACAAAGACCTTCAATTAGGGTGTTGTATTAGGGTTGTAACTACCCTCTACTTTTGCTGTCTAACGATACTACTAGAGTGTCTTAAAGAACTTCAATTAGAGTGTTATCATAGGGTTGCAACTACCCTCTTCCTTTGTATTCTGGCGACACTACTAGGGTGCTGCAAAGACGTTAAATTAAAGTGTCGTATTAGGGTTGCAGCTACACTCTTCTCTTGATATCCAATGACACAACTAGAGAGCGCCATAAAGATCTTCAATTAGAATGTTGTAGTAGGGTTGCAACTATCCTCTTCTATTTCCATCTAACGACACAATGAGAGAGTGTTGCAAAGACCTTCAATTAGAGTGTTGTAGTTGGGTTGCAACTAGCCTCTTCTATTGCCATCTAACGGCACAATCAGAGTGTTTTATTTGGGTTGTAACTACCCTCTACTTTTGTCGTTTGATGATATTACTAGGACAAACACCTTCAATTAGAGTCTGGTCTTAGGTTTGCATACCCTCTTCTCTTTCCATTGGCGACAATACTAGACTACTGCAAATGCCTTCAATGAGAGTCTTGTATTGTGATTGCAACTACCCACTTCTCTGGCCATCTAATGACACAACTAGAGGGTGCTACAAAGACCTTCAATGAGAGTGTTGTAGTAGGGTTGCAACTGCCCTCTACTCTTGTCATCTAACAACAATACTTGAATGGTGCTAAGACCTTCGATTAGAGTGCTGCATTAGGATTGCAACTACCATCTTCTATTGCTATTTAATGACTCAACTAGAGTGCCGCAAAGACCTTCAATTAGAGTGTCGTATTAGGGTTGTAGCTACCCTCTACTTTTTTCGTCCAGCGATACAACTAGAGTGCTGCAAAGACATTCAATTAAAGTGTCATATATTGGTTGCTACTACCCTCTTCTCTTGCCATCTAATGACACAACTCAAGAGCGCTGTAAAGACCTTCAATTAGAGTGTTATAGGGGGGTTGCAACTACCAACTTCCATTGCCATCTAACGACACAACTAGAGAATGTTGCAAAGCCCTTCAATTAGAGTGTTGTAGTTGGGTTGCAACCACCCTATTATCTTGCCGTGTAACAACCATACTAGACTGCAGCAAAGACCTTCGATTAGAGTGCTTTATTGGGGTTGCAACTACCATCTTATGTTTCCATTTGACGACTCGACTAGATAGTTGAAAGACCTTCAGTTAGAGTGTTGTAGTAGGGTCGCAACCGACTTCTTCTCTTGCTATTTGGCGATAGTACTAGACTGCTGCAAAGACCTTCAATTAGAGTGTTCTATTAGTGTTGCAAGTACCCACTTCTCTTGCCATCTAATGACACAACTAGAGGGTGCAACAAAGACCTTCACTGAGATTGTTGTAGTAGGGTTGCAACTGCCCTCTACTCTAGTCTAGCGTGCAACAACAATACTAGAGTGCTGCTGAGACCTTCGATTTGAGAATTGCATTAGGGTTGCAACTACCATCTTCTCTTGCTATTTAACGACTCAACTAGAGTGCTGCAAAGACGTTCAATTAGAGTGTTGTATTCGGGTTGTAACCAACCTCTACTTTTGCCGTCTAGCGATACTACTAGAGTGCAGCAAAGACTTTTCATTAAAGTGTCGTATTATGGTTGCAACTACTATCTTCTCTTGCCATCTAACGACACAACTCGAGAGCGCTGTAAAGACCTTCAATTAGAGTGTTGTAGTAGGGTCGCATCCGACTTCTTCTATTGACATTTGGCGATAGTACTAGACTGCAGCAAAGACCATCAATTCGTGTGTTGTATTAGTGTTGCAGCTACCTACTTCTCTTGCCATCTAACGACACAACTAGAGAGTGCTAAAAAGACTTTCAAGTAGAGTGTTGTAGTAGGGTTCCAACTTCCCTCTACTCTTGTCCTCTAACAACAACACTAGAGTGCTGCATTAGGGTTGCAACTACCATCTTCTCTTGCTATTTAACGACTCAACTAGAGTGCTACAAAGACTTTCAATTAGGGTGTTGTATTAGGGTTGTAACTACCCTCTACTTTTTCCGTCAAGCAATACTACTAGATTGTCGCAAAGATCTTCAATTAGAGTGTTATCTTAGGGTTGCAACTACCGTCTTCTTTTGTAGTAGGGTTGCAACTACCCTCCTCTATTGCCATGTAACGACACAATGAGAGAGTGTTGCAAAGACCTTCAATTAGAGTGTTGTAGTTGGCAGGCAACTACCATCATCTATTGCCATCTAACGGCAAAAATCAGAGTGTTTTATTAGGGTTGTAACATCCCCCTACTTTTGTTGTCCGACGATACTATCTATTAGAGTGACACAAACACCTTCAATTAGAGTCCTGTCTTAGGGTTGCATCAACCCTTTTCTCTTTCCATTTGGCGATAATACTAGACTACTGCAAAGGCCTTCAATGAGAGTTATATTGTGGTTGCAACTAACCACTTCTCTTGCCATCTAATGACACAGCTAGAGGGTGGTACAAAGACCTTCAATGAGAGTGTTGTAGTAGGGTTGCAACTGCTCTCTACTCTTGTCATGTAACATCAATATTAGAGTGCTGCTAAGACCTTCGATTAGAGTGCTGCATTACGGTTGCAACTACCATCTTCGCTTGTTATTTAACGAATCAACAAGAGTGCTGCAAAGACCTCCAATTAGAGTGTTGTATTAGAGTTGTCACTACCCTCTACTTTTGCCGTCTAGTGATACTGCTAGAGTGCTGATAAAACCTTCAATTAGAGTGTTGTCTTAGAGTTGCAACTACCCTCTTCTCTTGCCATCTAATGGCACAACTCGAGAGCGCTGGAAAGACCATCAATTAGAGTGTTGTAGTAGGGTTGCAGCTACCCTCTACTATTGCCATCTAACGACACAACTAGAGAGTGTTGCAAAGACCTTCAATTATAGTGTTGTAGTTGGGTTGCAACTACCCTATTATCTTGCCATGTGACAACAATACTAGACTGCTGCAAAGACCTTCGATTAGAGTGTTGTATTGGGGTTGCAACTACGATCTTATGCTTCCATTTGACGACTAGATTAGATAGCAGAAAGTCCTTCAGTTAGACTGTTGCAGTAGGGTTGCAACTAACCTCATCTCATGCCATTTGGTGATAGTACTAGACTGCCGCAAAGACATTCAATTAGACTATTGTATTATTATTGCACCTTCCCCACTTTGGCGATAATACTAGACTATTGCAAAGGCCTTCAATGAAAGTGTTATATTGTGGTTGCAACTATCCACATCTGTTGCCATCTAATGACACAGCTAGAGAGTGCTACAAAGACCTTCAATGAGAGTGTTGTAGTAGAGTTGCAACTGCCCTCTACTCTAGTCATCTAACAACAATACTAGAGTGCTGCTAAGACCTTCGATTAGAATGTTGCATTGGGGTTGCAACCACCATCTTCTCGACTCAACTAGAGTGCTGCAAAGACCGTCAATTAGAGTGCTGTATTAGGGTTGTAACTACCCTGTAATTTTGCCGTCTAGCGATACTACTAGAGTGCTGCAAAGACCATTACTTAAAGTGTCGTATTATGGTTGCAACTACCATCTTCTCTTGCCATGTAATGACACTACTCGAGAGCACTGTTAAGACATTCAATTAGAGTGTTGTAGTAGGGTTGCAACTAACCTCTTCCATTGCCATCTAACGACACAACTAGAGAGTGTTGCAAAGGCCTTCAATCATAGTGTTGTAGTTGGATTGCAGATTACCTCTTCTATTTTCATCCAATGACACAACTAGAGTGTTGCACAAACCCTCAATTAGAGTGTTGCAGTTGGGTTGCAACTACCCTATTATCTTGCCATGTAACCACAATACTAGACTGCTGCAAAGACCTTCGATTATAGTGTTGTATTGGGGTTGCAACAACCATCTTATGTTGCCATTTGACGACTCGACTAGAGAGCTGAAAGATCTTAAATTAGAGTGTTGTAGTAGGGTTGCATCCGACTTCTTCTATTGACATTTGGCGATAGTACTAGACTGCAGCAAAGACCATCAATTCGAGTGTTGTATTAGTGTTGCAACTACCTACTTCTCATGCTCTCCAATGACACAACAGGAGAGTGCTAAAAGGACTTTCAAGTAGAGTGTTGTAGTAGGGTTGCAACTTCCCTCTACTCTTGTCTTCTAACAACAATACTAGAGTGCTGCTAAGACCTTCGATTAGAGTGCTGGATTAGGGTTGCATCTACCATCTTCTCTGGCTATTAAACGACTCAACTAGAGTGCTGCAAAGACCTTCAATTAGAGTGTTGTATTAGGGTTGTAACCAACCTCTACTTTTGCCGTCTAGCGATACTACTAGAGTGCTGATAAGACCTTAAAGTGTCGTATTAGGGTTTTGCAGCTACGCTCTTCTCTTGACATGTAATGACACAACTAGGGAGCGCCATAAAGACCTTCAATTAGAGTGTTGTAGTAGGGTTGCAACTACTCTCTTCTATTGCCATCTAACGATACAACGAGAGAGTGTTGCAAAGACCTTCAATTAGAGAGTTGCAGTCGGGTTGCATCTACCCTCTTCTATTGCCATCTAACGACACAAATCAGAGTGTTTTAATAGGGTTGTAACTACCCTCTACTTTTTTCGTCTAGCGATACTACTAGAGTGCTGCAAAGACCTTAATTATAATGTCGTATAATGGTTGCAAGTACCATCTTTCTCTTGCCATCTAATGACACAACTCGAGAGCACTGTAAAGACCTTCAATTAGAGTGTTGTAGTAGGGTTGCAACTACCATCTTCCATTGCCATCTAACGACACAACTAGAGAGTGTTGCAAAGACCTTCAATCAGAGTGTTGTAGTTGGCTTGCAAATTACCCTCTTCTATTTCCATCTAATGACACAACTAGAGTGTGTAGCAAACACCTTCAATTAGAGTGTTGTAGTTGGGTTGCAACTACCCTATTATCTTGCCATGTAACAGCAATAGTAGACTGCTGCAAAGACCTTCGATTAGAGTGTTGTATTAGGATTGCAACTACCATTTTATGTTGCCATTTGACGACTCTACTAGAGAACTGAAAGACCTTCAATTAGAGTGTTGTAGTAGGGTTGCAACAAACCTCTTCTCTTGCTATTTGGCGATAGTACTAGACTGTTGTATTAGTGTTGCAACTACCTACTTCTCTTGCCCTCTAATGACACAACATGAGAGTGCTAAAAAGACTTTCAAGTAGAGTGTTGTAGTATGGTTGCAACTTCCCTCTACTCTTGTCCTCTAACAACAATACTAGAGTGCTGCTAAGACCTTCGATTAGAGTGCTGCATTAGGGTTGCAACTACCATCTCTTGTTATTTAATGACTCAACTAGAGTGCTGCAAAGACCTTCAATTAGAGTGTTGTATTAGAGTTGTAACTGCCCTCTACTTTTGCCGTCTAGCGATACGACTAGAGTGCTGATAAGACCTTCAATTAAAGTGTCGTATTAGGGTTGCAACTCTTCTCTTGACATGTAATGACACAACTAGAGAGCGCCGTAAAGACCTTCAGTTAGAGTGTTGTAGTAGGGTTGCAGCTACCCTCTTCTATTGTCATCTAACGACACAACGAGAGAGTGTTGCAAAGACCTTTAATTAGAGTGTTGTAGTTGGGTTGCAACTACCCTCTTCTATTGTCATCTAACGACACAAATCAGAGTGTTTTATTGGGGTTGTAACTACCCTCTACTTTTGTCGTCTGACGATACTACTAGGGTTACTAGAGTGCTGCTAAGACCTTCGATTAGAGTGCTGCATTAGGGATGCAACTACCATCTTCTCTTGCCATCTAGCGATACTACTAGAGTGCTGCAAAGACTTTCAATTAAAGTGTCGTATATTGGTTGCAACTACCCTCTTCTCTTGCCATCTAATGACACAACTCGAGAGCGCTGTAAATACCTTCAATTAGAGTGTTGTAGTAGGGTTGCAACTACCCTCTTCGATTGCCATCTAACGATACAACTAGAGAGTGTTGCAAAGACCTTAAATCAGAGTGTTGTAGTTGGGTTGCAAACTACCCTCTTCTATTGCCATCTAACGACACAACTAGACAGTGTTGCAAAAACCTTCAATTAGAGTGTTGTAGTTGGGTTGCAACTAACCTATTATCTTGGCAAGTTACAACAATACTAGACTGCAAAGACCTTCGATTAGAGTGTTTTATTTGGGTTGCAACTACCATCTTATGTTGCCATTTAACGACTCGACTAGAGAGCTGAAAGACATTCAACTAACCTCTTCCGTTGCCATTTGGAATTAGTACTAGACTGCCACAAAGACCTTCAATTAGAGTGTTGTAATAGTATGGCAACTACCCACTTCTCTTGCCATCTAATGACACAACTAGAGAGTGCTACAAAGACCTTCAATGAGAGTGCTGTAGTAGGGTTGCAACTGCCCTCTACTCTTGTCATCTAAGAACAATACTAGAGTGCTGCTGAGACGTTCAATTAGAGTGTTGTATTAGGGTTGTAACTACCCTCTACTTTTGCCGTCTAGCGGTACTACTAGAGTGCTGATAAGACATTGAATTAGAGTGTTGTCTTAGGGTTGCAACTACCCTCTTCTCTTGCCATCTAATTACTCAACTCGAGAGCGCTGTAAAGACCTTCAATTAGAGTGTTGTAGTAGGGTTGCAACTACCATCTTCTATTGTCATATAACGACACAAATAGAGAGTGTTGCAAAGACCTTCAATTAGAGTGTTGTAGTTGGGTTGCAACCACCCTATTATCCTGCCATGTAACAACAATACTAGACTGCTGCAAAGACCTTCGATTAGAGTGTTGTATTGGGGTTGCAACTACCATCTTATGTTTCCATTTGACGACTCGACTAGATAGCTGAAAGACCTTCAGTTAGAGTGTTGTAGTAGGGTTGCAACTAACCTCATCTCTTGCCATTTGGCGATAGTACTAGACTGCCGCAAAGACCTTCAATTAGACTGTTGTATTAGTGTTGCAACTACCCACTTCTCTTGCCATCTAATGACACAACTAGAGGGTGCTACAAAGACCTTCAATGAGAGTGTTGTAGTAGGGTTGCAACTGCCATCTACTCTAGTCGTCTAACAACAATACTAGAGTGCTGCTAAGACCTTCGATTAGAGTGCTGCATTAGGGTTGCAACTACCATCTTCTCTTGCTATTTAACGACTCAACTAGAGTGCTGTAAAGACCTTCAATTAGAGTGATGTAACTACCCTCTACTTTTGCCTTCTAGCGATACTACCATCTTTAATTAGAGTGTTGTAAAGACCTTCAATTAGAGTGTTATATTAGGGTTGTAACTACCCTCTACTTTTGTCATCTAACGACACAACTAGAGAGTGTTGCAAACACCTTCAATCAGAGTGTTGCAGTTGGCTTGCAGATTACCCTCTTCTATTTCCATCTAATGACACAACTTGAGAGTGTTGCAAAGACCTTCAATTAGAGTGTTGTAGTTGTGTTGCAACTATCCTATTATCTTGCCATGTAACAACAGTACTAGACTGCTGCAAAGACCTTCGATTAGAGTGTTGTATTGGGGTAGCAACTACCATCTTATGTAGCCATTTGACGACTCTACTAGCGGGCTGAACGACCTTCAATTAGAGTGTTGTAGTAGGGTTGCAACTAACCTCTTCTCTTGCCATTTGGTGATAGTACTAGACTGCCGCAAAGACCTTCAATTAGACAGTTGTATTAGTGTTGCAACTACCCACTTCTCTTGGCATCTAATGTCACAACTAGAAGGTGCTGCAAAGACCTTCATTGAGAGTGCTGTAGTAGGGTTGCAACTACCATATACTCTAGTCATCTCACAACAATACTAGAGTGCTGCTAAGCCCTTCGATTAGAGTGCTGCATTAGGGTTGCAACTACCATCTTCTCTTGCTATTTAACGACTCAACTAGAGTGTTGCAAAGACCTTCAATTAGAGTGTTGTATTATGGTTGTAACTACCCTCTACTTTTGCCGTCTAGCCATACTACCATCTTTAATTAGAGTGTTGCAAAGACCTTTAATTAAAGTGTCGTATAATGGTTGCAAGTACCATCTTTCTCTTGCCATCTAATGACACAACTCGAGAGCACTGTAAAGACCTTCAATTAGAGTGTTGTAGTAGGGTTGCAACTACCATCTTCCATTGCCATCTAACGACACAACTAGAGAGTGTTGCAAAGACCTTCAATCAGAGTGTTGTAGTTGGCTTGCAGATTACCCTCTTCTATTTCCATCTAATGACACAACTAGAGTGTGTAGCAAACACCTTCAATTAGAGTGTTGTAGTTGGGTTGCAACTACCCTATTATCTTGCCATGTAACAGCAATAGTAGACTGCTGGAAAGACCTTCGATTAGAGTATTGTATTAGGGTTGCAACTACCATCTTATGTTGCCATTTGTCGACTCTACTAGAGGACTGAAAGACCTTCAATTAGAGTGTTGGTAGGGTTGCAACAAACCTCTTCTCTTGCTATTTGGCGATAGTACTAGACTGTTGTATTAGTGTTGCAACTGCCCACTTCTCTTGCCATCTAATGACACAACTAGAGGGTGCTACAAAGACCTTCAATGAGAGTGTTGTAGTAGGGTTGCAACTACCATATACTCTAGTCATCTAACAACATACTAGAGTGCTGCTAAGACCTTCGATTAGAGTGCTGCACTAGGGTTGCAACTGTCATATTCTCTTGCTATTTAACGACTCAACTAGAGTGCTGAAAAGACCATCAATTAGAGTGTTGTATTAGGGTTGTAACTACCCTCTACTTTTGCCGTCTAGCGATACTACCATCTTTAATTAGAGTGTTGCAAAGACCTTTAATTAATGTGTCGTATTATGGTTGCAACTACCATCTTTCTCTTGCCATCTAATGACACAACTCGAGAGGCTGTAAAGACCTTCAATTAGAGTGTTGTAGTAGGGTGTTACTACCCTCTTCCATTGCCTTCTAACGACACAACTAGAGAGTGTTGCAAATACTTTCAATCAGAGTGTTGTAGTTGGCTTGCAGATTACCCTCTTCTATTTCCATCTAATGACACAACTAGAGAGTGTTGCAAAGACCTTCAATTAGAGTGGTGTAGTTGGGTTGCAACTACCCTATTATCTTGCCATGTAGCCACAATACTAGACTGCTGCAAAGACCTTCGATTATAGTGTTGTATTGGGGTTGCAACTACCATCTTATGTTGCCATTTGATGACTCTACTAGAGGGCTGAAAGACCTTCAATTAGAATGTTGTAGTAGGGTTGCAACTAACCTCTTCCCTTGCCATTTGGCGATAGTACTAGACTGCCGCAAAGGCCTTCAATTAAAGTGTTGTATTAGTGTTGCAGCTACCCACTTCTCTTGCCATCTAATGACACAACTAGAGAGTGCTACAAAGACTTTCAATGAGAGTGTTGTAGTAGGGTTGCAACTGCCCTCTACTCTAGTTATCTAACAACAATACTAGAGTGCTGCATTAGGGTTGCAACTACCATCTTCTCTTTCTATGTAATGACTCAACTAGAGTGCTGCAAAGACCTTCAATTAGAGTGTCGTATTAGGGTTCTAGCTACCCTCTACTTTTGCCGTCTAGTGATACTACTAGAGTGCTGCTAATACCTTCAATTAGAGTGTTGTCTTAGGGCTGCAACTACCCCTTTCCTTTGTCATCTGGCGACACTACTAGAGTGCTGCAAAGACCTTCAATTGAGGTGTCGTATTAGGGTTGCAAATACCCTCTTCTCTTGCCATCAAATGACACAACTAGAGAGCGCTGTAAAGACCTTCAATTAGAGTGTTGTAGTAGGGTTGCAACTACCCTCTTCTATTGCCATCTTCTGTTGCAATTTGAGGACTCGACTAGAGTGCTGAAAGACCTTCAGTTAGAATGTTTTAGTATAGGGTTTCTACTACCCTCTTCTCATTCTATCTGATGACAGAACTAGAGTGCTGCAAAGACCTTGAAACAGAGTGTTGTCTCAGGGTTGCAACTACCCTCTTCCTTTGTCATCTGGCGACAATACTGGAGTGCTGCAAATATCTTCAATTAAAGTGTCGTACAAGGGTTTGCAAGATACCCTCTTCTCTTGCCATCTAATGACACAACTAGAGAGCGCTGTAAAGACTTTCAATTAGAGTGTTGTAGTAGGGTTGCAACTACCCTCTCTATTGCCATCTAACGACACAAGTAGAGAGTGTTACAAAAACCTTCAATTAGAGTGTTGTAGTTGGGTTGCAACTACCCTATTATCTTGCCATGTAACAACAATACTGGACTGTTGTATTAGGGTTGCAAGTACCATCTTCAGTTGCCATTTTACGACTCGACTAGACTGCCGCAAAGACCTTCAATTAGAGTGTTGTATTAGTGTTGCAACTACCATCTTCTCTTGTCATCTAATGACACAACTATAGCGTGTGGGGAAGACCTTCAATTAGAGTGTTGTAGTAGGGTTGCAACTACCCTTTTCTCATTAGTGTTGTATTAGTGTTGCAACTACCCTCTTCTCTTGTCATCTAATGACACAACTAGAGAGTGCTGCAAAGACCTTCAATCAGAGTGTTGTCTTAGGGTTGCAACTACCTTCTTCTATATCCATTTGGCAACATTACGAGATTGCTGCAAAGACATTCAATTAGAGTGTTGTATTATGGTTGCAACTATCCTCTTCTCTTTGCATTTGGCTATAGTACTAGACTGCTGCAAAGACCTTCATTTGGAGTGCTGTATTGTGGTTGCAACCATCCACTTCTCATGTCATCTAATGACACAACTAGAGAGTGTTACAAAGACCTTCAATGATAGTGTTGTAGTAGGGTTGCAACTACCCTCTACTCTTGCCATCTAACAATAATACTAGAGTGCTGCTAAGACCTTCGATTAGAGTGTTGCACTAGGGTTGCAACTACGATCTTCTTTTGCTATTTAACGACTCAACCAGAGTGCTGCCAAAACCTTCAATTAGAGTGTTGTATTAGGGTTGTAACTACCCTCTACTTTTTCGATCTAGCGATACTACTAGAGTGCTGCAAAGACTTTCAATTAGAGTGTTGTTTTAGGGTTGCAACTACCCTCTTCCTTTGTCATCTGGTGACACTTCTAGAGTGCTGAAAAGACGTTCAATTCAAGTGTCATATTAGGGTTGCAAATACCCTCTTCTCTTGCCATCAAATGACACAACTAGAGAGCGCTATATAGATCTTCAATTAGAGTGTTGTAGTAGGGTTGCAACAACCCTCTTTTATTGCCATCTAAAGACACAACTAGGGAGTGTTGCAAAGACCTTTAATTAGAGTGTTGTAGTTGGGTTGCAACTACCATATTATCTTGCGATGTAACAACAAAACTAGACTGCTGCAAAGATCTTCGATTAGGGTGCTTACTGTTGCCATTTGACTACTCGACTAGAAAGCTGAAAGACCTTCAATTAGAGTGCTGTAGTAGAGTTGCAACTATCGTCTTCTCATTCCATCTGATGACACAACTAGAGTGCTGCAAAGGCCTTCAAACAGAATGTTGTCTTAGGGTTGCAACTAACCTCTTCTTTTGCAATTTGGCGATGTACTAGACTGCCGCAAAGACCTTCAATTAGAGTATTGTATTGGGGTTGCAACCCTCTTCTCTTGCCATCTAATGACACAACTAGAGAGTGCTGCAAAGACCTAAATTAGAGTGTTGTAGTAGGGTTGCAAAGACATTCAAACATAGTGTTGTCTTTTGGTTACAACTACCTCTTCTCTAGCCATTAGGCGATAGTACTAGACTGCCGCAAAGACCTTCAGTTAGAATGTTGTATTGGGGTCGCAACTACCCTCTTCTCTTGCCATCTAATGACACAACTAGAGAGTGCTAAAAAAGACCTTCAATTAGAGTGTTGTAGTAGGATTTCAACTACCCTCTTCTCTTGCCATCTAACAACAATACTAGAGTGCTGCTAAGATCTTCGATTAAAGTGTTGCATTACGGTTGCAACTATCATCTTCTCTTGCTATTTAACAACTCTACTAGAGTGCTGCAATGACCTTCAATTGCAACTATCATCTTCTCTAGTATAATTTATCGAAGTAGGATAATCCACAATTGCATTCTACAATCTGTAACCTGCAATGGGGCAATCAAACAAAATTGATCATAAACAACAACTAATACTTAATGATTGAATTAGAAAACTTACTCTAGGTGGCACATGAACTATACAAAAATTTGAGTTGATTTATCTAAAATCTGTCATCAATGTATCAGGACCATTACTTATGCAGTCACTCTATGTAATAACCATGATGAAACATTATAGAAGAAAATATTACATGTAGGGATCAATTGGCAATCCTAACAATTATTTTAAAATCAAGCCAACAAAATAATATTAGCAAACAAGGAATAAGAGAATTTTATTTTAAATCTTGTTTACCTAATGAATTTCTATTTTATTTTCTTGTGTTGTTAGCAAAAAGGAAATGATAAATTTCATCATTAGATGGAATTGAAATTAGAGCACATAAATGAACCCATTAAGTATATGTTAGGACATGACGCTTCTCAAATTTGCAAACGACAGTAGAGAATATAGTTATCTCTATCAAAATTGATGGAAGGAAACAAAATATATATATGCATGTACCTTTTGGTACAGCTCCTCTTGTCAATCATCATGGAAGGCAATGACAACGACATTCCTTAGCAGAAACAAAATAAATAAAATGAGAAGGTGCACAAGTAATTGAATTTACTTAGAATTATACATACATATATAACCCCCAAAGGATTGTGGGAAAGGATGGAACAACCAAGAAATTCAAACCGAGATAGAGCACCATCTTCAAACACAGATGCAATTCCAAAAGATACAATAGCCAACGCCCAATACCTGAGAGGAATAGCATATTAAGCATCTCAATATATAACAACTGTAGGTAACATTATTAACATTGCAAAGTTTTGAAGTAAGTTAAAGTGACACTAGTCAATGTGCCCATCAGCAAGTGTAATAAGCAACTGGGTATACTTTAACCCGATGAAGCTATAAATAGCATTCTATTTGTGTGAGTTTGAATTCTTTAACCCAAATTTGCCTCAACAAATTTTATTAATTATTTGTGTATTAAATTTAGAATTGTGATCTAACCTCCAAATGGAAACAGATTAGAGTCAAAATAATGATGAATTACGTAGAGTTTTGGCTTAGGTTTTGCATATTTTCTCACATTTATGTTTAATTTATTAGAGAAAAAGGCTACTGTCACCCCTTCTTTGTGTTTTATTATAGAAAACAGTTTTTGGGACTATTTTACACAAAATGGAGCAAGAATCGGGTCAATCGGATCAGCGACGCTCATCGACTAAGTCTCTGTTACGGTCCGTATTACCTAATACAAACTGAGCCTAATACGGACCAGAAGATAGAGTGATACGCATTAAAACCCTCAGCGATAAGGTCTTAATACGGACCGTATCACCTGATACGGATCGTAATCGAAGGCGTCTCTTAGAGAATAACTGCCGACAGCTGTATCCAGATCAGTTTCTTAGCTCCTACTCAACCACCAGACGTCCCTCCACTCCTATATAAGGCCCCTGGGCAGAATAAGAAGTTATCTTTGTAATTAGGGTTAGATTTGATTAAAGAGAGAAGAGAGGCATGATTGTAACCATGCCGTTCCGCGGCTAAGTCCTTTTCTTAGGGCTAGGTAGTAAACCTTGTTACTCTGAATGTTTTGATATATATATTTTCTATTGATTATGATTTCTTGTTGTTTAATCGAAATACTTTTGTGATTTATTATCTCTTCATCTAACTTCGATGATCTAGTTTAATCCGTTAGGGTAGTGACAGTACTTTAATGGTAAAAGAAACTATTTGTACGAATTAGTCTCGTTGAGATATATTAGGTTTATGTGAAGAAAACCTTAGCGGGGAAACCATAAACCAGAACAACAAAATGCGAACCAAGTTCCATCATATGCGTAAGAAAAATCGTAGTGATCTGTGTAGTAACTTGTGTTTAAGAGATCAGTCATTTGCGTAAGATAACTTGTAGTGTCATATGTAGAATCTCGATGAAAGATCTGTCATTCTTGCGTAAAATAACTCGCAGTGACCTATGTGGTGTCTTTCATAAAACAACAACAGGAAATCAGACCCGACAGGAATATATTATCAAAACGGATTGAGTGACAATGGTGTGCCGAAATCCTATGAATTCTCATTTCTATCTTTATTTTAATTACTTTTAATTGCTTTCTAATTTACATTGACACAACAACAACTCTCAATTTTCAGATTTCGTCTAGCCTTTCGAAAGATTGTGATTCGATCGCTCAAAACTCTGAACTAATATTCCCTGTGGAACGACCTCGAATATACTACTCGATAGAATTATGTACTTGCAGTCCGAACCGATAGCATTTCCGAGTTTATAAATATTAAAAGAAACATCGCTCTCTTTTGAGTGATCAGCTTCCAGCATTAAATTACATCATTCTCCCAAACAAAAAATGAGCCCCAAATGTGCAAATGGTGTATCATTTCATACCTGAGGGGAAGCAATTGTAGAAACTCAATAGAAAACCTAATGGTGCAAGGAGAGAACACAAAACTAGCACGACAATCCCCTTTAACAGAGAAACCCTATTAGCAACACAGAAAAAAATGAAAAAGCAAAGACAAAGCTTACAAACCTAAGGTTAGCGGGAGAGGGCGGCTGACTTCGGGAGGGAGCGTCAGGAGTGGCCGGCCGGTGTCAGAAGAGGTCGCAGGAGTGGAGACACTAGGAAGGCCTAGGGCGTGCCAGATCGGCAATGATCGTGGGAAGAAGCGGTCACGTGAAGGGAAAGCACCGGATCTGTAACAAAGGAGAGCACTACGAAGAGAGACCATGAGAGAGTGAGAGATAGTCAGTGTTGGTTGAGCGGCGGTAGGGACGAGAGACGCCGGGAGCAGGATTTCGTGAGTTCGAGGGTTTGAGGAGAGGGAAGGAGAGGAGAGCGATAAAGGAGGCAAATAAAGATTTAGGACTTAGCGTTAAAATTTGATTTTTTTTCATTAAAGCTGTCGGTACATTCACTCAGCCGATGGCGTTCAAATGAATTTTTTGGCTTGTAAGTTAGCGCCAAAACAAAAAAAAATTTCACTTTTGATTTCTAATTTAGTGCCAGAACGAAATTCTCTCCAGAGAAAAAAGTTGGAATTTAAAATTTTGGCTCTTAAATTTTGTGCCAGAACGAAATGTTCTTAATTTTTTTTAATAATTATTGTTGTCAATTTAATAGAAATTTATTATTATTTGTCTATTTAATATAAGTTATTATTTGTGAACCGTTTATTTTCAAATAAGATTATCGACGGTGGATCTACAATGAAATAATAATAAATCTAATTTGAAATGATCTAGAGAAAATATTGAACACAAAATTTCTGAAAAATAATTATGTTTGAGCTTTGAGCAACACGTGAAGTGTTTATAGCCCTTTGATGTTTCAATATTTCAAGAACTGGATGGATAGATAAATAAAAATAAAATTTCATCAAAATTTGCTACAAGAAAATAAATGCAATGCTCTTTAATTTCAACAGTTCAGATCGACCAATGGACGACATATTTCCATACGCCTTCATTAACTCATCATCACAAAACTAGAGTTTATGACTCATGCCTTATATGAATGAACATGCAACATGAACTCTTGTTGTGTGAGTTAATGAAGACCCACATAAATATGTCCATTCAAATTAAAGAGCATCACATTCATTTTATTGTAGCAAAGTTTGATCAAAATTTATTTTCATTTACCTATCCATCTTGTCGTCGGAATATTGAAACATCGAAGGGTTATAAACATTTCACGTTGGATCGAAGCTCAGACATAATCAAACTTCATAATTTTTATGTTGCTTATGTTAAATGTTTTTCATTGATCATTTGATAACAAATTTGGAATCATTTCATTGCAGATCGATCGTCGATCGCTCATGTGAAATTGAATGGTCCACAATATTGGCACGCGTTGAAGGGGCAAATAACAATGAAATTATATAAAACTGATAATTATAAGTATGATTTGGCCATAGAAGTTTTAAAAAAATTGAAAATATTTTTTTGAATTTTTTTCATATTATTTGTAGTACATGCATAATCTAATATGTACATATGTAAATTTGAGTTGTCTGATGATAGGTGATGTGTTGTCTTAATTATTGATGGATGTATGTCATCTGTTCAATACAGTAAACAGTTGGTGTTGATTTACCGAACACCAACTTGCCAATAGAACCAACCATTGTCAAAGGTGACCCATCAACACCATCAGTTGGTTTATATCAACCGATGGTGTAGTTATCCAATGAACCGATGGCAAAGGAGGTTGAACGCGTTGAAGGGGCAAATAATGATGAAATTCTATAAAATTAATAATTATAAGTATGATTTGGCCATACAAGTTTTACAAAATTTGAAAATATTTTTTTTGAATTTTTTTCATATTATTTGTAGTACATGCATAATCTAATATGTACATATGTAAATTTGAGTCGTCTGATGATAGGTGATGTGTTGTCTTGATTATCAATGGATGTATGTCATCTGTTCAATACAGTAAACAGTTGGTGTTGATTTACCCAACACCAACTGCTCATAGAACCAACCATTGGCAAAGGTGACCCATCAACACCATCGGTTGGTTTATATCAACCGATGGTGTTGTTATCCAATGAACCGATGGCAAAGGAGGGGCTATCAACGCCATTGGTTGGTTTAGATCCAACAGTTTGTAAAAAGGTCAAAGTAATTACAGCGCTGCCACTGGTTACATACACCATCGGTGCATGTCAAAGGACACCAGATGGTAAAATGGTGATAATAAATGTATTTTTTGTAGTAGTGACCATAACCTCACTCTGGAGAGAATACTTCCGAGATCCAAGGAAATGTTGGATTGATGTTCAAAATTTATTGTACTTTCCAATTTGAAATAGGAAATAAAAAGTGAGACATGAACATTGTTCATGTTTCAATTATTTTAATTTCTGATAAGTACTAATTTTAATTTGAATTGACTCTAGAACTATAAGTTACCTTTGTACCATCCTCATATTATTATTATTATTTTATACTATTAGTAAATGAAGATCTCGTCAATATCGGAGTCATATTTAACTATATCATGAATCTGGAAACAATCATCATTACTAAATTACTCAGCTAGAGATATATATAAGAAATATTCAAGTCATGCATGTCTGCCTCATTAATTGTCATTACCAGTTCATATATAAATTTCGGAGATATGCAAATAGTTCGTCCAGAGTGAAGGTTTGAACTCCCGAGAATACCTCAAGAGCACTTATCATTGACTTCCATCTCGGTTTTCTAAGCATCACACGCAAAATCTTTCCTACAACTTTGATGTTAGAAATAGGTTCTCCTAATTCGATAAATTCATTTTGGATTTGTAAAATTCTATTATACTTATCTTCAATTGACTCAGCATCTCCTATATTAAAAGTTTCAAATCTAGTCTCTAGGCCGGTGAGTTTGTTTGTTTGATTTGGGCATTACCTTCATATTTGTTTATTAAGGCATCCCACATTTCTTTGGCAGTGGTCATATTACCATATATCATAGCAACCGATTCACTAACAACACTATATATAGCATTACTGCATTATCATTCTCTTTCTTTTTCAGTTTTGAATCGGCAGTATGTTGGGTTAACACTAGTACAAAAAAGCCCTTCACTGACCCTCGATCACTGACGGTTCTGTTATCTAAACAGTCGGTGTTGAGCAGCTTACCAACACTGACGTTTTATTAGCGGAAGCATCAGTATTGCTCATATCATTTACTGATGGTTCAATTAAATAACAGTCAGTGTAGAGTACCTACACTGACGGTTTTAAAAACCCGCCAGTGAAGAGCACCTACACTGACAGTTTTAAAAACCCGTCAGTGTAGAGTACTTACACTGACGGTTTTGACAGCCGTCAGTGTAGGTATGCTACACTGACGATTTTCCGAACCGTCAATGTAGGTATCCAGCACTGACGGATTTTTAAAACCGTCAGTGTAGGTGCTCTTCACTGACGGTTTTTTAAAACCGTCAGTGTAGGTACTATACACTGACTGTTTTTTCAATTGTACCGTTAGTAAAGGTACCCAATCCAACTATTAATCTGTTTGTTTTTTTTTCGTTTTTCACATTTCAGCAACCAAATTGTAATGAAAATTTTATTAGTGATATTTATGCAATATTTTATTTTAATGAAGACACACGGGAATAAAAATTTATAACTATTTGAGAATAAAATTGCAATGCTTGTTTATTAGACTGAACATATTCTATTTAATAAACGGTCGTTAGTAATTTACGTGATTAGTGAAATTTAAGCAATTAATATTAAATTTTGACTTTAATTTTAGAAAAATATTTTGTAATGAAAATTATATTAGTAATATTTATGCAATAATTAATGTTATAACATGTTTATTGATTAATTAAATGATTTTGACACATTAAATTATATAGCATTACTTGGATGTTGCATATATGACTTACATCTTCTATGCATGAACATGAAACATAAACTCTTGTTTCGTGAGTTAATGAAGACGCACGAGAATATGTCGTCCGTGGGTCGATTGGAACTGTTTAAATTAAAGAGCACTGCATTTATTGTCTTGCGTCCAAGTTTGATCAAAATTTGGTTTTAATTACCCATCCATCTAGTTAACTGAAAATTGAAGCATCGTATGGCCATAAACATTTCGTGTTGGATCGAAGCTCATACATAATAAAACCTCTGTACTTTTATGTTGGTTACATTTAGTGTTCTCCCTTGATCAATTTAAAAAATATCTGGAATGATTTCACTGAAGATCGACCGTTGATTTCCCGCGTGAAAATGAACGGTCCGATTCCAAATTTCCTTATATGTTGATTTTATTGTCAATTTTTTGTAATATTTTATTCACTGACGGTTTTTATTGCAGAACCGTCAGTGTTGATACTTTTACTGACTGTCTTTTTAGTTTAACTGTCAGTGATTGTTTCAATTACTGACTGTTTTTTTGGTTTAACCGTCAGTAATTTTTTTTCAATTAATGACTAGCTTTTTTCATTCACTGACTGTTTTTTTGTTCAGCCGTCAGTGATTTTTTCATTCACTGACTGGTTTTTTTTTTAGCGAGCCGTCAGTGATTCTCCTTCCGAAAATTTTCCTTCCCGATTTATAACTTTCGATCTGCCGCGAAATATTTCGTTTCCCTCTTCTTTGCCGAAAAACCCTCCCAAAATTTTGAGCTAAGTTTCTCTCTTTCGATCAGCCTCGCGATCTCCCAAAAACCTCGCCTTGCTGCCTCGCCCCGCACCAACACCCGAGCACCGCTGGAGCGCGGAGGAGGAGTGCGTTGTGCGCCCGAGCACCCAAGCACCCGAGCACCCGCTGGAGCGACGCTGAGGAGTGCGTTGTGCGCGGAGGAGGAGTGCGCGGCCTGAGGAGCTCACTGCTGCCACTGATACGGTACCAAAATCAAAACCTAAGTAGGTGCAGTGAAAGAAAATATCAAATCTCCCGTGCCAGTTGGATAATTCCTGCTATTTCTTTCTACTGAGTCCTACTTTTTTGCAATTTTGTTTTTCTCCTTGTATATTTAGGTAGAGCAGATGTGGTCTGGTTGTAGGAATGTGCGCTACTGTGATAGATTCGCTCTATTCATCCCATTCTGCCTCGACTATGTCAAGTGTTAGTCTCCTCCTTATTCCTTTTCATCTTAATTTATCGTGTGATGGATTGTGCTGTATCTTTAAAATCTGTCGTATTTTTTAAGGATTAAAAAATATGCTAGAGATAAAGTTGTTTTGGATGTGTACTGTTGACAGTTGAATCCTTTTGAAAAACACTAGATGATTCAACTAGTGTGATTGAAAATGCGGATGTGTCAGATATTTACAGATTTGCCTCCTCTAAAAAAGACATTTTTCTTCACTTAATATCATTGCAAATTGAACTGAAATCGACCAATCTGAGTTTGGAGCACCCGCACCAGCACCGGAGCACCCGTTGGAGCGCCCGAGCACCCGCCTTGCTGCCTCGTCCCGCCTTGCTGTCCTTCTCGTCAGTCAAGTTTGGAGCGCCTTGCTGCCTCGCCCTGCTGGAGCGCCTTGCTGGAACACCTGAGCAAAAACCTCGCCCCGCCCTGCCTGGTTCAAGGTACTCTCTCTCTGTCCTTCTCGTCAGTCATGTTTGGCTGAGAATGTTTGATTAATTTGAAAAAATTGTGAAAATTTGAGCTACTGCTATGGGTACGGTTTGATTAATTTCAAGTTGAGAATGTTTGATTACTGCTACTGCTAATTGAGAAAATTTGATTAATTTGATTAATTTCAAGATGTAAAATTATTGTTTACTTATTGTTTACTTAGGGGTGTCAATGGGTACGGTTTTATTGTTTCAATAATAGTTGAAATAGGTTAAATATCTTTCACTATGACTTGTAATTAGATAAAATATGGATATCCATTCATATTTGGAACAAAGCTTGATGGCATGGATCAACTCTGATGATTTTCAAATCTGATGATTTTCTCTTGATCTCCACATGCAAATCTTCGAAAGCTAGCACTGGGATGCATCAATCAGTATATAGTGGTCATGCCTTCGTTAAGTCTCTCTCTCTCTCTCTCTCTCTCTCTAATTTCTAGTTTTAAATGTTATTATCTTATGCATTATATGTTTTACTATTAGGCACTGTACATGTCAATGGACAGGGCTTACTTCTTCTAGCTCAGGATCAAACTGCAGATGTCAGGAAATTGGTATCTAATTATCTTTCACTATTAGTTGATTATCTTTCACTATTTCTTCTAGCTCAGGATCAAACTGCAGATGTCAACAAACCCCACCCAAGCACCCGAGCACCCGCTGGAGCGACGCTGAGGAGTGCGTTGTGCGCAGAGGAGGAGTGCGCGGCCTGAGGAGCTCACTGCTGCCACTGGTACGGTACCAAAATCAAAACCTAATTTTTTTGTAATTGTGAATTTGTGTGATTTGCAATTTACGACATATAAACTAATTTCTTTTGAGATTTGTTATTGGGTATTTGTGCTGCTTAGGAAATGATTTTGAATTTGGTTAGATTGCTTGCATGGGAAGGGATTAATGCACGGGCAGCTTGCGAGAGATCTCAAGTCCTTTGAGCTTAAGGTAATTAATTATGTGCTTTTGTTTCAGCTGTTTTGAAATCATCGGCCTTTATGCATAAATTTGAGATTCCCTAGTACTCAAGTTTTTAGAAATATTTGGCTCATGCTTACATGTGTATTGTGCTTTGTATGATTAACATTTAACTATGTTGTTTATGAAATATAGTTTTTTTGGGATGCATGTAAAGGGATGCATTATGTGCTGCTGTATGGAATAAATTCCCTCTTCTTTTTATGCTGGTACTGTTAATGTTTGTTTCTAAGACTTATTATAATTTGAAGTTTTAATTTATTTCAAAAGGTAACAAAAATAAGTAACTGTTGTGCCCTATTAGAACAGCAACAAATATTGATTTGTTAACCGCTATCAGACCAAGCCCTTTCTAGATATCATTATATCCAGTTCAATTAATTAGCCGCGAAAAATCTTTTTATATTTTTGTTTCATAAATTTTTATATATATAATTAACCTTCTTTTGTATAATTCAGAAACATCGAAGAAATAGATGCGATGGAGCAGTTTGATGAACTCACAGCGATGGAATGTTCTATCGTGGAGTTATTGTCAAAATATGAACAGGAAATGGTAATGTGTCGTGTTTTTCTGAAAATTCCATCTCCTCTTTTCTCAATTACATATCACTAGGAGTTCAGATGTTAAAAACAAAGGATAAAGATTTACAGAACCACAAGATTACATACAGAGATTGACTGTGCATGCAGTTCCTAGGATTGTCGTGTTTAATTAATTCAAAATTTGTTTGAGGTCAAGACTACGTATCACACAAGAATCGATTAATTAATTACTGAACGAATAATGTATATAATTGATGAGCAACAATAGTACTGCAGTGTTATGTGATACAACGCTAAAAATCGAAGATGAAATTGCACTCTTTGATATGCATTGGCTTCTCTTTATCTAGGTACACATCATACAGCAACAAAAGTCTGGTTATCCTGATCACTTCATGATTAATTCATATCAATGGTAAAATTTAGAAATATTTAATTTTTTTCACTATGTCACTATAAATTATAATTGTTACATATAGTCATTATATATGGTTATCTGCAGGGATAATTTACAGGGTTTTGCAAGCACAAGTGTACTGGCAACAAATTATCGTGTCAATTATCAGATGGACCAAAAAGATGTCACAATGTTCAATCCCACCCCTTTTTCATATCAGAGGATAGATAACAAAAAGCTTACATATGTTAAGAAAATAGGAATCAAATGTATATAACCCAGCTTAAGGTTCAAACTTGTGTAATACGTACTGTCAACTAATAGTGCATGTAATTACGGAAAAGCAAATCTTTTTTGCAAACTGGTAGTAAGAAAATGCCGTTGACTTATACATATTATGTTGTGTGTTTATGGTAAAGGAGTATATTATCTGGTGTGTTTTTCGTGAATGAATATATGTTGTCTAAATTATTTGTATGATATTTTATTTATCGTTGTTGAATAGTAATATATATGGCTAGCAAAAATATAGAGGCTAGCTCAAATACAAATAGAATCACGCCAAATTTTAATATTTTTACTGACGCTCTTAATACCAACACTGACGCCTGAAAAACCGTCACTATTGAACACCAACACTGACGCTTGAAAAACCGTCAGTGTTGAACACCATCACTGACGGTTCTTGAAGCGTCAGTGTTGAGCACCAACACTGATGATTTTTCAGGCGTCAGTGTTGGTGTTCAACACTGATGATTTTTCAAGCGTCAGTGTTGGTTTTCAACACTGACGAGTTTTTACCCGTCAGTAAAGGTAACCTGTACTTATGCCAGCTTCACTGGCGCCTCCATAAGCGTCGGTGTAGGGGTTTTTCAACCGTCGGTGAAAGGTTTTTTTGTACCAGTGTAAGTTGGTTTCAATTTCAGCAGTATAACCACTTTGAACAATATCCCATACTTCAATTATAGACAAATAATTGATCATTTGCTTTTTCCAATGACTAAAGCTTTTGGTTGAACTAGTTAGCATTGGAGGTTCCTTGACATATTTTGGGGCCATTGGTGCCATTTATAGATCCAAAAATAAAGGATTCAAATTAAGTGTGCCATAATTTAAATTACCTACTTTGATACCACTTGTTGTCCCTAACAGCACCTAGAGGGAGGTGAATATGGGGCCTTTTAAAATTTTAACCCTAAAAGATTGATATTTAATGTAAAAGTATATCTACGTGTATGTGAGTTGTTCTTGGCGGAAAAAAGAAAACTTAAACTAAGCAAGTGTATGTAAAATAAATAGAAAAGTAAAGAGACACTTAACACGAGATATATTCACGGAGTTCGGCACTAATGCCTACGTCTCCGGGGCTTCGCGACCTTCTTGATGGCGCGCTTTTCTTTACTTAATGAGAAAGGAGTACAGGGGTGGAACCGTTGAGTCCTTACAAACCTGGAGAAGTCACACGGTCCAAGCACATAATTGGCTCTTGAGCACTAAAGGCTCTAGTGTTTAAAACAAATAAGAGATCTCACACAAATCACTCTAATTCTTACACAAGATTGAGTTTGGTGGAGTATGCTTGAGATTGTTGTAAGGATATTGAAGTTTGATGCACCAAGCAACAATGGAGAATTCTAGATGAAAAGAATACGAAATATTGCAATTGGGGGTGGCTAGATTGTTATCTCAAAACTAGATTTTGTTTCTATTTATAGAGAGAGAAATAAAATTTGGTAACTGACGTCAACCGTTGCAACGGTTAGTAAAGCGCTATAAAGGTTAGCCTTAGTTAATAGATTTGGATGCGTTGGAAACCCTAATGCTTGTTAAACGTTACAACGGTTGCTACAACGGAACTCTTTGGAAGTTTTTGGGTCCGAAAATGATTTATTCCATTGCAACGTTTGATTAACCGTTGTAACGAAATATGTCGATAACACTATGGATTTTTGCATATGACTTAATCCGTTGTAACGCTTCCTTAACCGTTCTAACATTTATGTGATTACCTCAATCTCAAGCATATTTTACCAATTTACAGATTTCTAATTAATACTAATCTTGAGCTTAGTCTTCTTAGTTCATTCCTTGGTTAATTGCATCACATCCTTGATATGTGTAGCATTTGTACAAGCATTCTTGATGTTTATTGAAACTTTATATCATCATTAATGTGCATAATATCTTAAGACAAGAACTTGTAAAATTCAACAAATATATGTTTTGCAAATCTAGTCAAATAGGCTAAGTGAATTATTGCATAGTCCAACACTTAAGATGTACGAAATACAAATAATAAATATGTGAAAATATTTACTTATTTTATTAAATATAACTTTTAGTGAAAACAATATATAATAGTGTATGAGAGACATATTTTTAAACGTAAACTTTTAAAAAACGAAATCCTATATGATAATATATGAAACATAACAATTTTAAAGGAAATAATTATTGATGGATAAAATTTTCCATATATTAAAATATTTAGATAATATTTTGTTATTAAAAAAATGAATAGTGCCAATATCATCAGCTAGGTGTGCTCCTTCGATAGCGTTCTTTCTTCTCAGGACACCTCTTAATTTGAATTTTTAATGACAAATTTAGCGTTTACTTAGTACATCAATGTTTTGTTTCCAAATTCATCTAAATAAATATTCCTAGATTTATTCTTTTGCTTATTTTATTATCTCTATTTTTAAATTTAAAGTAACAATTTGTGTCTGGATTGAACCTCAAAATAAACAATAGTGTATATATTTGACTATTGTGAGCAGAAAATATAATTAGAAAAATACGAAAGAAAATACGAAAATATAGAATTCTTAAGAATAACAAGTTCATAAATTAACAAAAAAAACTATAAATATGAACTATTATTTATGCCATAAACTTATCGTTAATGCTAACAAAAGTTTGACTAATATAAATTTAGACGACAAAAGTATAATACAAACCCTAAAAAAGGGCCCACTAATAGAGTTCAAAATTTAAATATATAAGAAGAATGCTTTGCCTTTTTAGAACCTGAATCCAGTTTTCTTCCATTAAGATCTTCTCTCTCTCTCCTTTCAGATAAAATTGCTGTCTTTTAATCAACAAGCTCTGCTTCCCGTCTCATCTGAAGGTATTAATATAATAACTCATGATATATTGATAATTTTATATGAGCCCTCACTAAATATCTCTCTATTTCTTTTGTTATTAAGGATTAATTTCTCATTAATCATCTAAATCTTTTGACTACTTTATTATATATCTCTCATCTCCTATGGTTTTTCTTTTTTATCCATCATATATTATATTTGAGTAATGTCTACTGGAAAGTTCATTAAAATTCATTAGTGTGATATTAGGGAAGACTAAAAGTTTTCAATTTGCTTACAGAAGCAGTGCAGAATATTTATAAGAGCAAAACTAGGGTGTGATGTGCTCACACCGTGAGCGCACCTCCTATAGAGTGCATTTTCAAAGTTCAAATAGTCGATTCGACTCTTCCAACGTGTTCTTCATATTAAAATGTGCTTGGAAATCAAATTTTACATTTTTTGGAAATTTTTTACTATTTTTTCAAAATCATTTGTTTTTCAAATGTAAAATTATTGTTTAGTTTAATCAAATGATTTTGAAAAAATAGTAAAAAATTTCCAAAAAATGTAAAATTTGGTTTCCAAGCACATTTTAATATGAAGAACACGTTGGAAGAGTCGAATCGACTATTGAACTTTGAAAATGCGCTCTATAGGAGGTGCGCTCACGGTGTGAGCACATCACACCCTAGTTTTGCTCTATTTATAATATATACCTAACATGTCATTTTTTATGTTCCTTATATATATATCACTAATTATTTTTGTATTTAAGTCATGGATTCTTTAAGCATCGTGGCGTCAGTTTCAAAATCAACTACTCAAAAACTAAAGACATGGGCATTGGTATGCGGATCACCTCACCAAAATTCCGAGTTGGTCAACATGATTGGGTTATTTATTACTACCCTCAAGGCAATAAGAAGGATTACAATGGAAAATATGTGTCGATCTATCTAAAGCTTGAAAGAGAATTTGTAGATGTCACAGCAGAATTTTATTTTGAACTGTTGGATAAGCATGGAAATGTTTCACTAACCACTTCGAAATTGTTACATCACAAATTTACATCAAAGAAAATCAACTGGGGGTTGTGTGACTTTTTTGAAAGGACCAAATTAGAACAAACATATATCAAAGATGATTGTTTTATACTCCGTCTTTCAATCACCATAGATAGTGCTAGTAATATAAATTCCAGGGGCATTCTTTACGAACGCCTTCAAATGTTCAGAGAGGAGAATAGACATACTGATGTCACTTTTGATGTCGCCGGCAAGCATTTTGTTGCACATAGACTAATCTTGGCAGCTCATTCACCAGTATTTGAAGCAGAACTCTTTGGCTCGATGGTAGAATCTAATATCGACTGCAACATAAAGATAAATGAGATGATTCCTTCTGTTTTCAAGACAATGCTTGATTTTATGTACAATAGTTCGTTCTCGGTTAAGGAGAAACTCGTTGATTGTGAAGTGCCGATGTCATCTACAGCCTTCTTTCAGCATTTGCTAGTGGCAGCAGACCGTTATGCAGTGGAGACGCTAAAAGTTCTATGTCAACGTAAATTAGTTGAGAGTATCTCTTTGGACACTGTTCTTTCCACTCTAGAATTAGCCGAGATACACAATTGTAGTAAGCTCAAGAATGAATGTCTCCGATTCCTTGATAATGGCAATTTGGTTTCCTTACGGCTAACTGAAGGGTATATTAAACTAATGCAAAATTGCCCCTCTCTTAGGGCTGAGCTTAAGGATGGCGCAGAAGATTTAGATTTTGTTCAATTTTTTACTATTTTATTATTTGTTTTAATTACCTTCTATCTTTTCATTATTTAGATGTTAATTTTGAAATAAATCTAAATTTAGTTTTATATTATATTATTTTAATATATATTTTGTAGCAATTCTCATTTTTATATAAATGAGAAAAGAACTAGAGATGTGTAATTAGATCATACTATTTTCATTACTCACTTGCATTTTAAATTTACACCTATATTTTTAGGATTCAGATATTGCATTATAACATTCAACCCGTATTTAGCGATTCACGTTACATTTATGTAGTTTTAGGTTGTATTGTTAGGATTCAGATTGTATTCTAAGAATTCACTCAAATTAGATAGTGTAGATTATTACTAATTGATATGTCAGTGTTTTCGTAGTACATTTTTTTTGTTCTAGAACCTATACGGTAAGATTGTGCACTTGCGGCTGAATTGTATCTAGAACCTATCACTTATTTCTTGAGATACTTTCGGACCATCATATATTCATATTATTATTTTAAAATTTCTGAACCATTAATTTTAAAACATACTATTAGTCGTGATTGAAGATTTCGTAAATATTCTCCCAGTTATATTTAAATATATGATAAAACTGGAAAATAATGATCATTATTAAGCTAGACTTCACTAATTGTCATAACTAGTGCACATCTCATAATCTACGATACGTACAATTTGCAACTCAACTAATTTTTCAATGCGGTTAATACTTTAATCTTTGATAAAAAATATTTGACCACATTTCAATTAGTAATTTGCCATACAAAAATGTAATTTTATAATATTGGAAATGAAATCACGAAACCAAATTAAAATGACAATTTGTGCTCGCTATATTAAAAGGTCTGGGCCCAGTCAGCCAGGCCAGGACTCAAGCAAGTAATATGACAAAATGGGACCCACGTCCAGCTCAACAACTAATTTTCTGTGTGTGTGTATACATATACCTCTTTCAAACCTGTAAACATAGTGCCATATAGCGTGTACAATATTCTATCAGGTGCGCTTAGAACAGGTCCCTAAGTCATCGCCGCCTATTTGGTCAAACATATACATCCGCCGAAACCAACTTCATGAAATGGTTTTTTAATAAATTCAACTATATATATTTATATATAGAAGCAATACTTCGACAGTTCCATTGCATAGTAAGCACCTTCGTCTATTTTCGCACAAATGAAGCTACTACTTGGAGTTGTATCAATAATTGTCCTAATTCAACTTGCAAGTGGTAACGATCGCTCGATCCATCTACAGAACGATATATCAGACAAACTTGCTGATTTTGAGATATCGCCTTCAGTTAATAGTCCTTCTCCTCCTCCTCCAGGAAAGACTGTTGTGATTATTTACGGTAGGAGGGGTGGCCGAGCATACGTGCCTATCGTTAGTGTCACAACCCAGCAACAAGGCCGACAACCCGCCGCGCATAATAGCGCAAGGCGTTTCAATCATTTTACAGAATCACATATATACATATACATTATCAATGACATAACTTACTTTTTTTTTTTTTTTTTTCTTTCGTTGCAAGTCCCGCAGTCTTCAAGTTCGAAATCATAATTCCTTATCTTGTGTTTTGTACCTGGAACCCACAAAGTGGAAATATGAGAGATTGAAAATCTCCCAGTGCGGTATTCAGTTCCAGTCGAGTTATTCTAAGACCCAACCAACTGAAACCAAAACAGCACCGAGCACCAAAAATATAGACCATAATAATAATATAAGATTCCAATAAACTAGCTTCAACTATAATCAATCAACGAAAATATTAGAACTTTACTTTATGGAATACTCATGTATGATAACAAAAATCAGCAACTCAGAACTTTATATAATCAATCTATATGACTATGACAATCAAACATAAAATTTACAATGCATAACTCAACTATATCTCATTCTTTTTAATCAAATGCTTAAAAATCAACCATACTTTAATTTCAGATATTATGTTCATGCCTCATGTGCAACCTAATGCATCCATGTCATATGTTCATGAGAAAAGCTATGCATTCATATCACGCAAATGGTTCATCTACATCGAACTCCTTTTTCGGTCAATTTGCTTCCTACTATGTCATGCGCCAGTTTTAGAAAATATATATACATGCCATGCATATCAACTACCAGCATTGTTCAACTCATGTCTTCTATATACTCGCATGTGATGCAAATAAGAAATTTATGAAAGAATTCAGTTATGAAATCTAAAAGCTCACGGATCAATTAGCTATTGAACACAATTATAAAAAGTAACACCGCAATCAAGTCAAGAGGAAAAACTAAATAAATTCAACATTCGCTTTAAGAAATGCTCAAATACCATAAAAGAAAATCAGCAAGCTAGAGAAACAATTAATAGCTATAACAATCAAGCATAACCAAATATTATAATATGCAATGCTCATGTGCACTAGACTTCAATGTTCAATCCAATTTACTTATGCAACCCTATTGTTTAACCATGCTTTGTTCTAAACTTAGCAATTCTCAAATATGCACAATTGTTCAAGTATATCAATTTGCAAATATTTTCCTTTGTTTATCATGCATTACAAGTTCTTGCACCAAGCATAAATCCAGTCAAATATATTTTCCTTTGTTTACCATGCGTTACAATTCTCAAATATATGGCGCCTACACAGCTCTCGCTATGCGCTACCCGAATATGGCGCCTACACGGCTCTTGCCATGCGCTACCCGAATATGGCGCCTACACGGCTCTTGCCATGCGCTACCCGAATATGGCGCCTACACGGCTCTTGCCATGCGCTACCCGAATATGGCGCCTACACGGCTCTTGCCATGCGCTACCCGAATATGGCGCCTACACGGCTCTTGCCATGCGCTACCCGAATATGGCGCCTACACGGCTCTTGCCATGCGCTACCCGAATATGGCGCCTACACGGCTCTCAAATTTCATTCTTCAATTCCCATCAAAGTACATACAAGACATTCCATATACAAGCAAGTCCATGTGTTCTATGAATGCAAGTCATATTCACATTTCTATTGAAGGTTCATTTAATGCAAGTAAATAGTTCATATCATGCTATTTATCATGCATGCAAGTATAACCTGCAAAAGTTCTAGTTCAGCTCATGTTCTATATCATCTATGCATATGCAATGCAACTCGAACACTTGATGCAAATCATGTCTTATCTAAAACCAAAATCTAAATTTGAACATCATACTTCATTTTCAGATTTTGATATAAAAATATGTGATCATGCATCTTCATGCTTTATTCTAAAATATAACACTAGCATATACTACAATCTTATTTTGCCACTAAACTCTTCAAGTTTTGTCACAATTCAATTCTAGAATATATGTGCATACTCATTATGACAATTCATGCATTCATGCTATGCATTTCAAAAGAACATTCAAGAACTTAAACTACAACTAATTACCAATCAAACAACAAAGCAAGCAACCAAGCAAGCATCAACAATACAACCAATTAGCAACTAAACAAACAAGCAAGCAACAACTCCAAACTAATGCCTTGTACCATGCATACAAGTTAATTTCATGCAAACAGAAATATGGTTCAGTTCATGATGCTAGCGTATGTCATGCAACTCGTTTATGCAATAAGAATACCAACTTCAAGACTTTAACTACGAGTAATTGGCAACCGAGCACAACCAAGCTACACTAATCAAGCAAATAATCTTGTGCAATCAGGACATGCAAATTTCAATATGTAATAAGACATTTCACTAAGGCATATTTACACTTACAAAATTTACTTGTCTAATGTATGTCATCATGTACCTCGTTTTGATTCACAATTCAATGTGTCTAATTATTACATAGTGCACTCATTACCATCTCAATTTATTATATAAACTTTACCGTTCAGTTCCTGTGAAGTGGATGTTTTATTTTGGTATCAAGGCTCCTGTTAACTTTTGGGTCATGCATGTATCAATTTGAGAATATAGAAGTTGTGGTCTGTTCCATAATTAGATTATATAAAATAGTTGTACACCATGTAACTCCAAACCACTACCATATATTAACCTTAAGATTTCCAACAATTTACTTCTCTTAGGCATTTCACCGAACAGCTGATGTACAGCAACACACCAGACCCATACTAGTAATTTACTTCTCTTAGGCATTTCACCAAACAGCTGGTGTGCAGCAATACACCAGACCCGTACCAGTGATGGTACATTAATCACTCAATCAAATCACAATCATCAAGAAATCAACATGAGATCAAAAGCAAGCAAAGAAATCCACGAGCTTACAACAACAATAAAATCAGTTAGAGGAATATGAGAATAACTCGAAATCCGCACCTGTTAACGTTGGGCACGATTGGGCTAGAAGTCGCTCTCTGTTCCGAATCAAGCCTATCGAGTTGTTCAAGGCTGCCCCAAGAGCGCCATAAATCAATCAATCAACCCAACAACTATCCTTCTTCTCGGTCTTCCTCATCTCCCGGCCGAGTCGAGCTACCGATGCCACTTCTTTCTCGCCTCTTTTCTCTTCTCTATTTTCTGGATTGGTCCCCCTCTTTCTTTTCTTTTTCTCTCATATCTCCCCGATTGGAGGGCGATATAGTCAAGGGAACAAAAGGGAGAGAATGTGGGGATGCCCATCATGACACGTGTGGGATATTAAATTTATTTAGATGAGTGGTAAATTGTAGATTCAATTAACTAAAGGAGAGGAGACTGACGGGTGTCTACATGTAATTATTTTAGGAGATTATAACTTGTCAATTGTTCTTATTTAATTAATTGGTTACTTTGCACAAGGCCCCTCAAAATTTTAGAAATAGAACTTGATATTTTAAATTCTAAGTTTTTCATGACCCTATGCTACAATTAAATTTGAAATATTCTAATTAGAGTAAACCTATTGTAGTCAGTATATGACTTTACAAGCAAATAAATCTTGTATAAATAATCAAATTATTTTTACTCAACTTTATGGCTAGTACAACTATGATAGACATGATATATTCAGAATCTCTCATTTAGCATTTCATATGTATTTGTAGTCTATTAATTACTAATTTTCAAAATACAGATTTATAAATATACTTGAAACTCTATATTGCTATTTTTAAACACACTTCACTTCAAGTCAACTAAATTTTTCATATATTCTTAATTTGGGCTGTTACAGTTAGATCTGCGTCGACTCCGGTGCTTTCAGGTGGAGCAATCAGTTTGTCATTGGTTATGACATTTGGGTTTCTCTTGGTGTTCTGAAAATCTAATGGAACATACTTCGAGTGTAGATTACAATCTGTCTGTTTTTTTTTTTGTCACTAGTTATGACAATTAGTGAAGTCTAGCTGAATAATGATTATTATTTTCCAGTTTCATCATATAATTAAATATAACTTGGATAATATTTATGAAATCTTCACTTATGACTATGTGATGGTTCAGAAATTAATGGTTCAGAAATTTTAAAATATATGAATATATGATGGTCGCAAGGTATCTCAAGAAACAAGTTATAGGTTAGCAAGTGCACAATCTTACCGTATTGTTCTACGGGTTGTCGAACAAAAAAAAAGTACTATGAAAGCACTGACATATACACTATCTAATTTGAGTGAATTCTTAGAATACAATCTGAATCCTAACAATACAACCTAAACCTACATAAATGTAACGTGAATCGCTAAATACGAGTTGAATGTTATATGCAATATCTGAATCCTAAAAATATAGGTGTAAATTTAAAATGCAAGTGATTAATGAAAATAGTATGATCTAGTTACACATCTCTAGTTCTCTTCCATATACTTAGATTGTGGTAATTGAGATGGTGTTATCGAAAGCTAAATATGTTTATATTTTCATAGCATCATACCGTGTAGAACCCAATAATTTGTCTCTAAGCAACAAATCAGTTTATCTAAAGAAAATTTTAAATTGCATCGCTGTCTCTCCATATATGGTTCCATCCACCTAACAATTTATAAACGCTCAGTATATTAAAAGGCGTGGGCCCAGTCGGCCAGCTCTTTCACGAATCGTAATTTTCGTGTAATTTTCATGTAATATATATACCACCTTTTTCAAAATAATTGTCTTAAGCGTATATGATGACCTGCTGTTCAACAACTAATTATATATATATACCTCTTTAAAACATGGAGGCATAGATATATAATTATATATCATATGCTTGCACAATATTTCTCAGGTGCCTAGAAAAGGTCCCCTTTGTAGTCATCGCGCACGTTTTTGGTCAAACATACATCCACCTAACCAACTTCATGAAGTGGTTTTTAATAATTAAATTCAACAATATATATAGGTCATCATGAAATGTTTTCCAAACAAACTTGCACGGTTCCATATTGCATAGTAAGCCTTCATCTATTTCCGCATCTCAACACATCCGCCTATTCTAGTCAAAAGAAAAGAAAAGCATCAGCTGTGCATTAATTTCATTTGCGCAAATGAAGCTACTACTTGTAGTTGTATCAATAATTGTCGTAATTCAACTTGCAAGTGGTGACGATCGCTCGATACATCTACAAAACGATATATCAGACAAACTTGCTGATTTTGAGATATCGCCTTCAGTTAATAGTCCTCCTCCTCCAGGAAGGACTGTTGTGATTATTTCTGGTAGGAGGGGTGGCCGAGCATATGTGCCCGTGGTTAGATCTGCATCGACACCAACACTTCATGGAGGCGTAATCAGTTTATCTCTAGTAATGGGATTTGGATTTATCTTGATGGTCTGAAATCTAACAGAACAAACTTCAAATCTTTAATATTTTTACCATTTTGTGCACTTGTAAATTAAAATGCGATAAGAATTTTACTTTGTCAATCTTATATATATATAAACTGGTTGACAGTTAATGAAGTAATCATGAATGGTTTGAATATTTCTTGATATAATTAAATGGGGGAATTATTTCATGTATTGCCCCTCTAAATTCAAATAACTAGATAGATATAATCAAAAGTATTGGATTGTATTTATACAATTCAGACTAATAATTTAGCCTTTCATGAAATAAGAACAAGCTGAAGAAAGGATATTTTAATTTGAAATATATAAGAGAAGTAAAGAAAGAGAAGAGAAAATCCATTTCTGTAATCTTCTTGTTGATTTTGCGCGGATGAAATGATATTCTTCCAAATTAAAAAAAAAATGAGTGGTGCACCAAAAATATCCATGCACTAGTCCTTGTATTTCTTTGTGCCAAAACAACAAAATCTCCATTTGAACCTATTATAGTCTTTGTATTTTTTTATTAAGTATTAATTTTATAATAAGTTGCCCAAAAATTACAAGTTTAAAAAAAAAATATAATAGTTAAACTATAATGTAGTTACAAATTAATTTCATAATATTGATGGTTACATTTAATATATGATGAGTCCGAATTGAACTACTACTTTCTGTATACATTAATATGCCTTTTAACTCTAATGTCTACTTATGTTCAGATCACAAGCGCATGATCCTACCGTGTAGTATAATTGGGGTGTCGATCGACAGGGATAGTGTATGAATTATCGAACTTTTTACTAGTCTAGGTGCTTCGGGTGATTTTGAAAACAAGTATAAAATAGTTTTTAATAATAAAAAGATAGGGTTCAATACCCTCAAGGTTTATGCTGTGGCGTTAATGTGCTAAAGTTTGGGTTAAACAATTAAATAAAGATTCTCTAGGGTTCATGTTTTCTCCTTCTAAATTATGCAAAATATGAGTTCAGATGTCTTTCTACCCCGCATGCGGCCTTTCACCCCGGATGCGGCATATATTGTCCCACAGCTACCCCGCACGAGTGTATATTATAATCCTTCTGTTTTTGTTTTTTTTGTTTTTTTGTTTGTTGTTTAAAATAAAATGTGATGAATGATTTACTTTGTCAAATTTATATATGTTCACTACTTATGACAATTAGTGAAGTCTAGCTGAATAATGATGATTATTTTCCAGTTCCATCATATAATTAAATATTACTGGGATAATATTTACGAAATTTCCAATTACGACAAATAGTATGTTTTAATATGCAAGTGACCAATGAAAATGATAAGATCTAATTAAATATCTCTAGTTCTTTTACATAAACTTAGATTGTGGTAACGGAGATGGTTTTATCGTAAGGTAAATATTTTTACCTTTCATAGCATCGTACCGTGTAGAAGTCAATAATTTTGTCTCCAACTTTGATGGTGAATTACTTCGACTTGAACCTGATAATCCTTTTTCTCGAAGGATATTGGACAACTTTCGGATCTCAAATATAGTTTTATATTTTTAATTAGATTTTAAAAATCAACATGCAATCAATCACCTACATATTAAGATCATTTATGGTCAAATAACATTTCATGAGATCGATCTTCTTCGGCAAGAACATCAATTAGCAATGAACTCAAATCTTTTGGTGTTTTGTACAAATCAACTTAATAAACCACAAACATAATTTAAATAACTAGATAAATGCACTCAAGGATATTAGATTGCATTTTTACGTCATATAATAAAAATTTAGCATTTCAGATCAAATAAGAACAATAATATGTGGTTCAAGGTAGTAAAAACAGAGGTCAACAATAAACAAATCAGTTGATCAAAAGAAAATTTGGAGGTGGCTGTCTCCAAGAGTTTCCACCTAACAATTTATGCTTAGTATATTAAAACACCTGGTCCAAGCCAGCCAGCGACTCTATGCTCCAGACAAACCGTAAGTTTTGATTGTATATATGACCTTGTCCAAATGATTGCCACAAGCGTGTCATAAATATATATATATCACAACTTGGGACCTACAGTTCAACAACTTACCTTTTATATATACATATTTGAAACATGGAGACATAGTGTCATATACCATGCACAATATTTTATCAGGTGCCTATATAGAAAAGGTCCTCTTTGAACTCACCGTTTATTTGGTCAAACATTCATCCACAATTGAAACCAACCTCGTGAAATACTTCTTGTTTTTTTTTTTAATAAACTCAACTATATATATAGAAGCACTACTAGCTTCCACTGCATAGTAAGCATACGCCTTCATCTATTTTTACATCTCAACACATTTTCCTCTCAAAGACAAAAGGAAAAAAAGAAGCACCTTCGCATTAATTTCATTTGCTCAAATGAAGCTACTATTCGGAGTTGTATTAGTAATTGTCCTACTTCAACTTGCAAGCGGTGACGATAGCCCGATCCATCTACAGAACGACATGTCAAATAAACTCGCTGATTTCGAGATATCACCTTCGGTTTATAGTCCTCCTCCTCCACCACCTCCGCAAACGATTGTTGTGATTTCTGGTAGAAGGGGTGGCCGAGCATATGTGCCTGTGGTTAGATCCGAGTCAACTCCAATGCTTCGAGGAGGCGCAATCATTTTATCACTACTAGTGGGATTTGGATTCCTCTTGATATTCTGAAACATAATAAGTCATATATACTTCAATTCTTTATTATTTTTACCTTTTTGTGCACTTTGCAAATTAAAATGTATGATAAGAGATTTACTTTTGTCAAATTATTAATGAACTGGTTGTGACAGTTAATGGAGTAGGCATGAATGACTTGAATATTTCTTAGACATATATCTCAAGCTGAGTAATTGAGTATGATGATTGTTTTCCAGTTTGATGATATAATTAAATATGACTCCGATATTGACGACATCTTCATTTACTAATAGTATGTTACAGAATTAATAGGTTATAGATATTGTAAAATAATAATAACATGAGGATGGTACAAAGGTAACTTATAGTTCTAGATACAATTCAAATTAAAATTAGTACTTATCAAAAATTAAAATATTTGAAACATGAACAATGTTCCTGTCTCACTTTTTTATTTCCTATTAACAAATTGGCATATACAATAAAGTAACTCAATACTTTATTATCATCAACCCCGCATGCGGCCTGTCACCTCGTATGCGGCATAGATTGTCCCACAGCTACCCCGCACGAGTGTAGATTATAATCCTTCTGTTTTTGTTTTTTGGTTTTTTTGTTTGTTGTTTAAAATAAAATGTGATGAATGATTTACTTTGTCAAATTTATATATATGCACTAGTTATGACAATTAGTGAAGTCTAGCCGAATAATGATGATTATTTTCCAGTTTCATCATATAATTAAATATTACTGGGATAATATTTAAGAAATCTTCAATTACGACTAATAGTATGTTTTAATATGCAAGTGACCAATGAAAATGATAAGGTCTAATTAAATATCTCTAGTTCTTTTACATGAACTTAGATTGTGGCAATGGAGATGGTTTTATCGTAAGGTAAATATTTTTACCTTTTATGGTGAATAATTTGTCTCCAACTTTGATGGTGAATTAATTTGCACTAGTTATGTTTTAATAAGCATGATACCGTGTAGAAGTCAATAATTTGTCTCCAACTTTGATGGTGAATTACTTCGAATTCGACTTGGACCTGATAATCCTTTTTCTCGAATGATATTGGACAACTTTCGGATCTCAAATATAGTTTTATATTTTTAATTAGATTTTAAGAATCAACTTGCAATTAATCACCTAAATTTTAAGAGCATTTATGGTAAAATAACATTTCATGAGATCGATCATCTTCAGCAAGAACTTCAATTAGCAATGACCTCAAATCTTTTGGTGTTTTGTACAAATCAACTTAATAAACCACAAACATAATTTAAATAACTAGATAAATGCACTCAAGGATATTAGATTGCATTTTTACGTCATATAATAAAAATTTAGCATTTCAGATCAAATAAGAACAATAATATGTGGTTCAAGTTAGTAAAAACAGAGGTCAACAATAAACAAATCAGTTGATCAAAAGAAAATTTGGAGGTGGCTGTCTCCAAGAGTTTCCACCTAACAATTTATGCTTAGTATATTAAAACACCTGGTCCAAGCCAGCCAGCGACTCTATGCTCCAGACAAACCGTAAGTTTTGATTCTATATATGACCTTGTCCAAATGATTGCCACAAGCGTGTCATAAATATATATATATCACAACTTGGGACCTACAGTTCAACAACTTACTTTTTATATATACATATTTGAAACATGGAGACATAGTGTCATATACCATGCACAATATTTTATCAGGTGCCTATATAGAAAAGGTCCTCTTTGAACTCACCGCTTATTTGGTCAAACATTCATCCACTATTGAAACCAACCTCATGAAATACTTCTTGTTTTTTTTTTTAATAAACTCAACTATATATATAGAAGCACTACTAGCTTCCACTGCATAGTAAGCATACGCCTTCATCTATTTTTACATCTCAACACATTTTCCTCTCAAAGACAAAAGGAAAAAAAGAAGCACCTTCGCATTAATTTCATTTGCTCAAATGAAGCTACTATTCGGAGTTGTATTAGTAATTGTCCTACTTCAACTTGCAAGCGGTGACGATAGCCCGATCCATCTACAGAACGACATGTCAAATAAACTCGCTGATTTCGAGATATCACCTTCGGTTTATAGTCCTCCTCCTCCACCACCTCCGCAAACGATTGTTGTGATTTCTGGTAGAAGGGGTGGCCGAGCATATGTGCCTGTGGTTAGATCCGAGTCAACTCCAATGCTTCGAGGAGGCGCAATCATTTTATCACTACTAGTGGGATTTGGATTCCTCTTGATATTCTGAAACATAATAAGTCATATATACTTCAATTCTTTATTATTTTTACCTTTTTGTGCACTTTGCAAATTAAAATGTATGACAAGAGATTTACTTTTGTCAAATTATTAATGAACTGGTTGTGACAGTTAATGGAGTAGGCATGAATGACTTGAATATTTCTTAGACATATATCTCAAGCTGAGTAATTGAGTATGATGATTGTTTTCCAGTTTGATGATATAATTAAATATGACTCCGATATTGACGACATCTTCATTTACTAATAGTATGTTATAGAATTAATAGGTTATAGATATTGTAAAATAATAATAACATGAGGATGGTACAAAGGTAACTTATAGTTCTAGATACAATTCAAATTAAAATTAGTACTTATCAAAAATTAAAATATTTGAAACATGAACAATGTTCATGTCTCACTTTTTTATTTCCTATTAACAAATTGGTATATACAATAAAGTAACTCAATACTTTATTATCATCAACCCCGCATGCGGCCTGTCACCTCGTATGCGGCATAGATTGTCCCACAGCTACCCCGCACGAGTGTAGATTATAATCCTTCTGTTTTTGTTTTTTGGTTTTTTGTTTGTTGTTTAAAATAAAATGTGATGAATGATTTACTTTGTCAAATTTATATATATGCACTAGTTATGACAATTAGTGAAGTCTAGCCGAATAATGATGATTATTTTCCAGTTTCATCATATAATTAAATATTACTGGGATAATATTTAAGAAATCTTCAATTACGACTAATAGTATGTTTTAATATGCAAGTGACCAATGAAAATGATAAGGTCTAATTAAATATCTCTAGTTCTTTTACATGAACTTAGATTGTGGCAATGGAGATGGTTTTATCGTAAGGTAAATATTTTTACCTTTTATGGTGAATAATTTGTCTCCAACTTTGATGGTGAATTAATTTGCACTAGTTATGTTTTAATAAGCATGATACCGTGTAGAAGTCAATAATTTGTCTCCAACTTTGATGGTGAATTACTTCGAATTCGACTTGGACCTGATAATCCTTTTTCTCGAATGATATTGGACAACTTTCGGATCTCAAATATAGTTTTATATTTTTAATTAGATTTTAAGAATCAACTTGCAATTAATCACCTAAATTTTAAGAGCATTTATGGTAAAATAACATTTCATGAGATCGATCATCTTCAGCAAGAACTTCAATTAGCAATGAACTCAAATCTTTTGGTGTTTTGTACAAATCAACTTAATAAATCACAAACATAATTTAAATAACTAGATAAATGCACTCAAGGATATTAGATTGCATTTTTACGTCATATAATAAAAATTTAGCATTTCAGATCAAATAAGAACAATAATATGTGGTTCAAGGTAGTAAAAACAGAGGTCAACAATAAACAAATCAGTTGATCAAAAGAAAATTTGGAGGTGGCTGTCTCCAAGAGTTTCCACCTAACAATTTATGCTTAGTATATTAAAACACCTGGTCCAAGCCAGCCAGCGACTCTATGCTCCAGACAAACCGTAAGTTTTGATTCTATATATGACCTTGTCCAAATGATTGCCACAAGCGTGTCATAAATATATATATATCACAACTTGGGACCTACAGTTCAACAACTTACTTTTTATATATACATATTTGAAACATGGAGACATAGTGTCATATACCATGCACAATATTTTATCAGGTGCCTATATAGAAAAGGTCCTCTTTGAACTCACCGCTTATTTGGTCAAACATTCATCCACTATTGAAACCAACCTCATGAAATACTTCTTGTTTTTTTTTTTAATAAACTCAACTATATATATAGAAGCACTACTAGCTTCCACTGCATAGTAAGCATACGCCTTCATCTATTTTTACATCTCAACACATTTTCCTCTCAAAGACAAAAGGAAAAAAAGAAGCACCTTCGCATTAATTTCATTTGCTCAAATGAAGCTACTATTCGGAGTTGTATTAGTAATTGTCCTACTTCAACTTGCAAGCGGTGACGATAGCCCGATCCATCTACAGAACGACATGTCAAATAAACTCGCTGATTTCGAGATATCACCTTCGGTTTATAGTCCTCCTCCTCCACCACCTCCGCAAACGATTGTTGTGATTTCTGGTAGAAGGGGTGGCCGAGCATATGTGCCTGTGGTTAGATCCGAGTCAACTCCAATGCTTCGAGGAGGCGCAATCATTTTATCACTACTAGTGGGATTTGGATTCCTCTTGATATTCTGAAACATAATAAGTCATATATACTTCAATTCTTTATTATTTTTACCTTTTTGTGCACTTTGCAAATTAAAATGTATGACAAGAGATTTACTTTTGTCAAATTATTAATGAACTGGTTGTGACAGTTAATGGAGTAGGCATGAATGACTTGAATATTTCTTAGACATATATCTCAAGCTGAGTAATTGAGTATGATGATTGTTTTCCAGTTTGATGATATAATTAAATATGACTCCGATATTGACGACATCTTCATTTACTAATAGTATGTTATAGAATTAATAGGTTATAGATATTGTAAAATAATAATAACATGAGGATGGTACAAAGGTAACTTATAGTTCTAGATACAATTCAAATTAAAATTAGTACTTATCAAAAATTAAAATATTTGAAACATGAACAATGTTCATGTCTCACTTTTTTATTTCCTATTAACAAATTGGTATATACAATAAAGTAACTCAATACTTTATTATCATCAACCCCGCATGCGGCCTGTCACCTCGTATGCGGCATAGATTGTCCCACAGCTACCCCGCACGAGTGTAGATTATAATCCTTCTGTTTTTGTTTTTTGGTTTTTTTGTTTGTTGTTTAAAATAAAATGTGATGAATGATTTACTTTGTCAAATTTATATATATGCACTAGTTATGACAATTAGTGAAGTCTAGCCGAATAATGATGATTATTTTCCAGTTTCATCATATAATTAAATATTACTGGGATAATATTTAAGAAATCTTCAATTACGACTAATAGTATGTTTTAATATGCAAGTGACCAATGAAAATGATAAGGTCTAATTAAATATCTCTAGTTCTTTTACATGAACTTAGATTGTGGCAATGGAGATGGTTTTATCGTAAGGTAAATATTTTTACCTTTTATGGTGAATAATTTGTCTCCAACTTTGATGGTGAATTAATTTGCACTAGTTATGTTTTAATAAGCATGATACCGTGTAGAAGTCAATAATTTGTCTCCAACTTTGATGGTGAATTACTTCGAATTCGACTTGGACCTGATAATCCTTTTTCTCGAATGATATTGGACAACTTTCGCATCTCAAATATAGTTTTATATTTTTAATTAGATTTTAAGAATCAACTTGCAATTAATCACCTAAATTTTAAGAGCATTTATGGTAAAATAACATTTCATGAGATCGATCATCTTCAGCAAGAACTTCAATTAGCAATGAACTCAAATCTTTTGGTGTTTTGTACAAATCAACTTAATAAACCACAAACATAATTTAAATAACTAGATAAATGCACTCAAGGATATTAGATTGCATTTTTACGTCATATAATAAAAATTTAGCATTTCAGATCAAATAAGAACAATAATATGTGGTTCAAGGTAGTAAAAACAGAGGTCAACAATAAACAAATCAGTTGATCAAAAGAAAATTTGGAGGTGGCTGTCTCCAAGAGTTTCCACCTAACAATTTATGCTTAGTATATTAAAACACCTGGTCCAAGCCAGCCAGCGACTCTATGCTCCAGACAAACCGTAAGTTTTGATTGTATATATGACCTTGTCCAAATGATTGCCACAAGCGTGTCATAAATATATATATATCACAACTTGGGACCCACAGTTCAACAACTTACTTTTTATATATACATATTTGAAACATGGAGACATAGTGTCATATACCATGCACAATATTTTATCAGGTGCCTATATAGAAAAGGTCCTCTTTGAACTCACCGCTTATTTGGTCAAACATTCATCCACTATTGAAACCAACCTCATGAAATACTTCTTGTTTTTTTTTTTTAATAAACTCAACTATATATATAGAAGCACTACTAGCTTCCACTGCATAGTAAGCATACGCCTTCATCTATTTTTACATCTCAACACATTTTCCTCTCAAAGACAAAAGGAAAAAAAGAAGCACCTTCGCATTAATTTCATTTGCTCAAATGAAGCTACTATTCGGAGTTGTATTAGTAATTGTCCTACTTCAACTTGCAAGCGGTGACGATAGCCCGATCCATCTACAGAACGACATGTCAAATAAACTCGCTGATTTCGAGATATCACCTTCGGTTTATAGTCCTCCTCCTCCACCACCTCCGCAAACGATTGTTGTGATTTCTGGTAGAAGGGGTGGCCGAGCATATGTGCCTGTGGTTAGATCCGAGTCAACTCCAATGCTTCGAGGAGGCGCAATCATTTTATCACTACTAGTGGGATTTGGATTCCTCTTGATATTCTGAAACATAATAAGTCATATATACTTCAATTCTTTATTATTTTTACCTTTTTGTGCACTTTGCAAATTAAAATGTATGACAAGAGATTTACTTTTGTCAAATTATTAATGAACTGGTTGTGACAGTTAATGGAGTAGGCATGAATGACTTGAATATTTCTTAGACATATATCTCAAGCTGAGTAATTGAGTATGATGATTGTTTTCCAGTTTGATGATATAATTAAATATGACTCCGATATTGACGACATCTTCATTTACTAATAGTATGTTATAGAATTAATAGGTTATAGATATTGTAAAATAATAATAACATGAGGATGGTACAAAGGTAACTTATAGTTCTAGATACAATTCAAATTAAAATTAGTACTTATCAAAAATTAAAATATTTGAAACATGAACAATGTTCATGTCTCACTTTTTTATTTCCTATTAACAAATTGGTATATACAATAAAGTAACTCAATACTTTATTATCATCAACCCCGCATGCGGCCTGTCACCTCGTATGCGGCATAGATTGTCCCACAGCTACCCCGCACGAGTGTAGATTATAATCCTTCTGTTTTTGTTTTTTGGTTTTTTTGTTTGTTGTTTAAAATAAAATGTGATGAATGATTTACTTTGTCAAATTTATATATATGCACTAGTTATGACAATTAGTGAAGTCTAGCCGAATAATGATGATTATTTTCCAGTTTCATCATATAATTAAATATTACTGGGATAATATTTAAGAAATCTTCAATTACGACTAATAGTATGTTTTAATATGCAAGTGACCAATGAAAATGATAAGGTCTAATTAAATATCTCTAGTTCTTTTACATGAACTTAGATTGTGGCAATGGAGATGGTTTTATCGTAAGGTAAATATTTTTACCTTTTATGGTGAATAATTTGTCTCCAACTTTGATGGTGAATTAATTTGCACTAGTTATGTTTTAATAAGCATGATACCGTGTAGAAGTCAATAATTTGTCTCCAACTTTGATGGTGAATTACTTCGAATTCGACTTGGACCTGATAATCCTTTTTCTCGAATGATATTGGACAACTTTCGCATCTCAAATATAGTTTTATATTTTTAATTAGATTTTAAGAATCAACTTGCAATTAATCACCTAAATTTTAAGAGCATTTATGGTAAAATAACATTTCATGAGATCGATCATCTTCAGCAAGAACTTCAATTAGCAATGAACTCAAATCTTTTGGTGTTTTGTACAAATCAACTTAATAAACCACAAACATAATTTAAATAACTAGATAAATGCACTCAAGGATATTAGATTGCATTTTTACGTCATATAATAAAAATTTAGCATTTCAGATCAAATAAGAACAATAATATGTGGTTCAAGGTAGTAAAAACAGAGGTCAACAATAAACAAATCAGTTGATCAAAAGAAAATTTGGAGGTGGCTGTCTCCAAGAGTTTCCACCTAACAATTTATGCTTAGTATATTAAAACACCTGGTCCAAGCCAGCCAGCGACTCTATGCTCCAGACAAACCGTAAGTTTTGATTGTATATATGACCTTGTCCAAATGATTGCCACAAGCGTGTCATAAATATATATATATCACAACTTGGGACCTACAGTTCAACAACTTACTTTATATATATACATATTTGAAACATGGAGACATAGTGTCATATACCATGCACAATATTTTATCAGGTGCCTATATAGAAAAGGTCCTCTTTGAACTCACCGCTTATTTGGTCAAACATTCATCCACTATTGAAACCAACCTCATGAAATACTTCTTGTTTTTTTTTTTTAATAAACTCAACTATATATATAGAAGCACTACTAGCTTCCACTGCATAGTAAGCATACGCCTTCATCTATTTTTACATCTCAACACATTTTCCTCTCAAAGACAAAAGGAAAAAAAGAAGCACCTTCGCATTAATTTCATTTGCTCAAATGAAGCTACTATTCGGAGTTGTATTAGTAATTGTCCTACTTCAACTTGCAAGCGGTGACGATAGCCCGATCCATCTACAGAACGACATGTCAAATAAACTCGCTGATTTCGAGATATCACCTTCGGTTTATAGTCCTCCTCCTCCACCACCTCCGCAAACGATTGTTGTGATTTCTGGTAGAAGGGGTGGCCGAGCATATGTGCCTGTGGTTAGATCCGAGTCAACTCCAATGCTTCGAGGAGGCGCAATCATTTTATCACTACTAGTGGGATTTGGATTCCTCTTGATATTCTGAAACATAATAAGTCATATATACTTCAATTCTTTATTATTTTTACCTTTTTGTGCACTTTGCAAATTAAAATGTATGACAAGAGATTTACTTTTGTCAAATTATTAATGAACTGGTTGTGACAGTTAATGGAGTAGGCATGAATGACTTGAATATTTCTTAGACATATATCTCAAGCTGAGTAATTGAGTATGATGATTGTTTTCCAGTTTGATGATATAATTAAATATGACTCCGATATTGACGACATCTTCATTTACTAATAGTATGTTATAGAATTAATAGGTTATAGATATTGTAAAATAATAATAACATGAGGATGGTACAAAGGTAACTTATAGTTCTAGATACAATTCAAATTAAAATTAGTACTTATCAAAAATTAAAATATTTGAAACATGAACAATGTTCATGTCTCACTTTTTTATTTCCTATTAACAAATTGGTATATACAATAAAGTAACTCAATACTTTATTATCATCAACCCCGTATGCAGCCTGTCACCTCGTGTGCGGCATAGATTGTCCCACAGCTACCCCGCACGAGTGTAGATAACAATCCTTCTGTTTTTGTTTTTTGGTTTTTTTGGTTTGTTGTTTAAAAGAAAATGTGATGAATGATTTACTTTGTCAAATTTATATATATGCACTAGTTATGACAATTAGTGAAGTCTAGCCGAATAATGATGATTATTTTCCAGTTTCATCATATAATTAAATATTACTGGGATAATATTTAAGAAATCTTCAATTACGACTAATAGTATGTTTTAATATGCAAGTGACCAATGAAAATGATAAGGTCTAATTAAATATCTCTAGTTCTTTTACATGAACTTAGATTGTGGCAATGGAGATGGTTTTATCGTAAGGTAAATATTTTTACCTTTTATGGTGAATAATTTGTCTCCAACTTTGATGGTGAATTAATTTGCACTAGTTATGTTTTAATAAGCATGATACCGTGTAGAAGTCAATAATTTGTCTCCAACTTTGATGGTGAATTACTTCGAATTCGACTTGGACCTGATAATCCTTTTTCTCGAATGATATTGGACAACTTTCGCATCTCAAATATAGTTTTATATTTTTAATTAGATTTTAAGAATCAACTTGCAATTAATCACCTAAATTTTAAGAGCATTTATGGTAAAATAACATTTCATGAGATCGATCATCTTCAGCAAGAACTTCAATTAGCAATGAACTCAAATCTTTTGGTGTTTTGTACAAATCAACTTAATAAACCACAAACATAATTTAAATAACTAGATAAATGCACTCAAGGATATTAGATTGCATTTTTACGTCATATAATAAAAATTTAGCATTTCAGATCAAATAAGAACAATAATATGTGGTTCAAGGTAGTAAAAACAGAGGTCAACAATAAACAAATCAGTTGATCAAAAGAAAATTTGGAGGTGGCTGTCTCCAAGAGTTTCCACCTAACAATTTATGCTTAGTATATTAAAACACCTGGTCCAAGCCAGCCAGCGACTCTATGCTCCAGACAAACCGTAAGTTTTGATTGTATATATGACCTTGTCCAAATGATTGCCACAAGCGTGTCATAAATATATATATATCACAACTTGGGACCCACAGTTCAACAACTTACTTTTTATATATACATATTTGAAACATGGAGACATAGTGTCATATACCATGCACAATATTTTATCAGGTGCCTATATAGAAAAGGTCCTCTTTGAACTCACCGCTTATTTGGTCAAACATTCATCCACTATTGAAACCAACCTCATGAAATACTTCTTGTTTTTTTTTTTTAATAAACTCAACTATATATATAGAAGCACTACTAGCTTCCACTGCATAGTAAGCATACGCCTTCATCTATTTTTACATCTCAACACATTTTCCTCTCAAAGACAAAAGGAAAAAAAGAAGCACCTTCGCATTAATTTCATTTGCTCAAATGAAGCTACTATTCGGAGTTGTATTAGTAATTGTCCTACTTCAACTTGCAAGCGGTGACGATAGCCCGATCCATCTACAGAACGACATGTCAAATAAACTCGCTGATTTCGAGATATCACCTTCGGTTTATAGTCCTCCTCCTCCACCACCTCCGCAAACGATTGTTGTGATTTCTGGTAGAAGGGGTGGCCGAGCATATGTGCCTGTGGTTAGATCCGAGTCAACTCCAATGCTTCGAGGAGGCGCAATCATTTTATCACTACTAGTGGGATTTGGATTCCTCTTGATATTCTGAAACATAATAAGTCATATATACTTCAATTCTTTATTATTTTTACCTTTTTGTGCACTTTGCAAATTAAAATGTATGACAAGAGATTTACTTTTGTCAAATTATTAATGAACTGGTTGTGACAGTTAATGGAGTAGGCATGAATGACTTGAATATTTCTTAGACATATATCTCAAGCTGAGTAATTGAGTATGATGATTGTTTTCCAGTTTGATGATATAATTAAATATGACTCCGATATTGACGACATCTTCATTTACTAATAGTATGTTATAGAATTAATAGGTTATAGATATTGTAAAATAATAATAACATGAGGATGGTACAAAGGTAACTTATAGTTCTAGATACAATTCAAATTAAAATTAGTACATATCAAAAATTAAAATATTTGAAACATGAACAATGTTCATGTCTCACTTTTTTATTTCCTATTAACAAATTGGTATATACAATAAAGTAACTCAATACTTTATTATCATCAACCCCGCATGCAGCCTGTCACCTCGTATGCGGCATAGATTGTCCCACAGCTACCCCGCACGAGTGTAGATAACAATCCTTCTGTTTTTGTTTTTTGGTTTTTTGGTTTGTTGTTTAAAATAAAATGTGATGAATGATTTACTTTGTCAAATTTATATATATGCACTAGTTATGACAATTAGTGAAGTCTAGCCGAATAATGATGATTATTTTCCAGTTTCATCATATAATTAAATATTACTGGGATAATATTTAAGAAATCTTCAATTACGACTAATAGTATGTTTTAATATGCAAGTGACCAATGAAAATGATAAGGTCTAATTAAATATCTCTAGTTCTTTTACATGAACTTAGATTGTGGCAATGGAGATGGTTTTATCGTAAGGTAAATATTTTTACCTTTTATGGTGAATAATTTGTCTCCAACTTTGATGGTGAATTAATTTGCACTAGTTATGTTTTAATAAGCATGATACCGTGTAGAAGTCAATAATTTGTCTCCAACTTTGATGGTGAATTACTTCGAATTCGACTTGGACCTGATAATCCTTTTTCTCGAATGATATTGGACAACTTTCGCATCTCAAATATAGTTTTATATTTTTAATTAGATTTTAAGAATCAACTTGCAATTAATCACCTAAATTTTAAGAGCATTTATGGTAAAATAACATTTCATGAGATCGATCATCTTCAGCAAGAACTTCAATTAGCAATGAACTCAAATCTTTTGGTGTTTTGTACAAATCAACTTAATAAACCACAAACATAATTTAAATAACTAGATAAATGCACTCAAGGATATTAGATTGCATTTTTACGTCATATAATAAAAATTTAGCATTTCAGATCAAATAAGAACAATAATATGTGGTTCAAGGTAGTAAAAACAGAGGTCAACAATAAACAAATCAGTTGATCAAAAGAAAATTTGGAGGTGGCTGTCTCCAAGAGTTTCCACCTAACAATTTATGCTTAGTATATTAAAACACCTGGTCCAAGCCAGCCAGCGACTCTATGCTCCAGACAAACCGTAAGTTTTGATTGTATATATGACCTTGTCCAAATGATTGCCACAAGCGTGTCATAAATATATATATATCACAACTTGGGACCCACAGTTCAACAACTTACTTTTTATATATACATATTTGAAACATGGAGACATAGTGTCATATACCATGCACAATATTTTATCAGGTGCCTATATAGAAAAGGTCCTCTTTGAACTCACCGCTTATTTGGTCAAACATTCATCCACTATTGAAACCAACCTCATGAAATACTTCTTGTTTTTTTTTTTTAATAAACTCAACTATATATATAGAAGCACTACTAGCTTCCACTGCATAGTAAGCATACGCCTTCATCTATTTTTACATCTCAACACATTTTCCTCTCAAAGACAAAAGGAAAAAAAGAAGCACCTTCGCATTAATTTCATTTGCTCAAATGAAGCTACTATTCGGAGTTGTATTAGTAATTGTCCTACTTCAACTTGCAAGCGGTGACGATAGCCCGATCCATCTACAGAACGACATGTCAAATAAACTCGCTGATTTCGAGATATCACCTTCGGTTTATAGTCCTCCTCCTCCACCACCTCCGCAAACGATTGTTGTGATTTCTGGTAGAAGGGGTGGCCGAGCATATGTGCCTGTGGTTAGATCCGAGTCAACTCCAATGCTTCGAGGAGGCGCAATCATTTTATCACTACTAGTGGGATTTGGATTCCTCTTGATATTCTGAAACATAATAAGTCATATATACTTCAATTCTTTATTATTTTTACCTTTTTGTGCACTTTGCAAATTAAAATGTATGACAAGAGATTTACTTTTGTCAAATTATTAATGAACTGGTTGTGACAGTTAATGGAGTAGGCATGAATGACTTGAATATTTCTTAGACATATATCTCAAGCTGAGTAATTGAGTATGATGATTGTTTTCCAGTTTGATGATATAATTAAATATGACTCCGATATTGACGACATCTTCATTTACTAATAGTATGTTATAGAATTAATAGGTTATAGATATTGTAAAATAATAATAACATGAGGATGGTACAAAGGTAACTTATAGTTCTAGATACAATTCAAATTATAATTAGTACTTATCAAAAATTAAAATATTTGAAACATGAACAATGTTCATGTCTCACTTTTTTATTTCCTATTAACAAATTGGTATATACAATAAAGTAACTCAATACTTTATTATCATCAACCCCGCATGCGGCCTGTCACCTCGTATGCGGCATAGATTGTCCCACAGCTACCGCACGAGTGTAGATAACAATCCTTCTGTTTTTGTTTTTTGGTTTTTTGGTTTGTTGTTTAAAATAAAATGTGATGAATGATTTACTTTGTCAAATTTATATATAAGCACTAGTTATGACAATTAGTGAAGTCTAGCCGAATAATGATGATTATTTTCCAGTTTCATCATATAATTAAATATTACTGGGATAATATTTAAGAAATATTCAATTACGACTAATAGTATGTTTTAATATGCAAGTGACCAATGAAAATGATAAGGTCTAATTAAATATCTCTAGTTCTTTTACATGAACTTAGATTGTGGCAATGGAGATGGTTTTATCGTAAGGTAAATATTTTTACCTTTTATGGTGAATAATTTGTCTCCAACTTTGATGGTGAATTAATTTGCACTAGTTATGTTTTAATAAGCATGATACCGTGTAGAAGTCAATAATTTGTCTCCAACTTTGATGGTGAATTACTTCGAATTCGACTTGGACCTGATAATCCTTTTTCTCGAATGATATTGGACAACTTTCGCATCTCAAATATAGTTTTATATTTTTAATTAGATTTTAAGAACCAACTTGCAATTAATCACCTAAATTTTAAGAGCATTTATGGTAAAATAACATTTCATGAGATCGATCATCTTCAGCAAGAACTTCAATTAGCAATGAACTCAAATCTTTTGGTGTTTTGTACAAATCAACTTAATAAACCACAAACATAATTTAAATAACTAGATAAATGCACTCAAGGATATTAGATTGCATTTTTACGTCATATAATAAAAATTTAGCATTTCAGATCAAATAAGAACAATAATATGTGGTTCAAGGTAGTAAAAACAGAGGTCAACAATAAACAAATCAGTTGATCAAAAGAAAATTTGGAGGTGGCTGTCTCCAAGAGTTTCCACCTAACAATTTATGCTTAGTATATTAAAACACCTGGTCCAAGCCAGCCAGCGACTCTATGCTCCAGACAAACCGTAAGTTTTGATTGTATATATGACCTTGTCCAAATGATTGCCACAAGCGTGTCATAAATATATATATATCACAACTTGGGACCCACTAGTTCAACAACTTACTTTTTATATATACATATTTGAAACATGGAGACATAGTGTCATATACCATGCACAATATTTTATCAGGTGCCTATATAGAAAAGGTCCTCTTTGAACTCACCGCTTATTTGGTCAAACATTCATCCACTATTGAAACCAACCTCATGAAATACTTCTTGTTTTTTTTTTTTAATAAACTCAACTATATATAGAAGCACTACTAGCTTCCACTGCATAGTAAGCATACGCCTTCATCTATTTTTACATCTCAACACATTTTCCTCTCAAAGACAAAAGGAAAAAAAGAAGCACCTTCGCATTAATTTCATTTGCTCAAATGAAGCTACTATTCGGAGTTGTATTAGTAATTGTCCTACTTCAACTTGCAAGCGGTGACGATAGCCCGATCCATCTACAGAACGACATGTCAGATAAACTTGCTGATTTCGAGATATCACCTTCGGTTTATAGTCCTCCTCCTCCACCACCTCCGCAAACAATTGTTGTGATTTCTGGTAGAAGGGGTGGCCGAGCATATGTGCCTGTGGTTAGATCCGAGTCAACTCCAATGCTTCGAGGAGGCGCAATCATTTTATCACTACTAGTGGGATTTGGATTCGTCTTGATATTCTGAAACATAATAAGTCATATATACTTCAATTCTTTATTATTTTTACCATTTTGTGCACTTTGCAAATTAAAATGTATGATAAGAGATTTACTTTTGTCAAATTTATATATGAACTGGTTGTGACAGTTAATGGAGTAGGCATGAATGACTTGAATATTTGTTAGACATATATCTCCAGCTGAGTAATTGAGTATGATGATTGTTTTCCAGTTTGATGATATAATTAAATATGACTCCGATATTGATGACATCTTCATTTACTAATAGTATGTTATAGAATTAATAGGTTATAGACATTATAAAATAATAGTAATATGAGGATGGTACAAAGGTAACTTATAGTTCTAGAAACAATTCAAATTAAAATTTGTACTTATCCGAAATTAAAATATTTGAAACATGAACAATGTTCATGTCTCACTTTTTTTATTTCCAGTACCATCTTCTATTCACCTTTATACCTTGTCAGTATACAAAATACCTATCACAAACATTAATAGAGTAGATAAGATTAGGAGAATTTCTTTGGCATGGTAGTGACAGATCCAAAAAGAAATATACCTTAATGAAATGGTCTGTTGCTTGTCTAGCAAAACAGTTTGGAGGTATGGGGATCTTAAATCTTAGAAACATGAATATTGCTTTATTGTTGAAATGGTGGTGGAAACTGAAAAATCCAGCATATAACAGTACCTGGAAAACCTTACTTGTCATAAAGTATTGTACATAACCTAGTTTACATAAATCTTCTTTCTGGCTAGCCATAAGTAATTTAGAAAACTTAGGACATCCTAGTATATAGAGCAGGTTTCAAATGCCTCCATTTTTCATGCCTCTGCCATGTCTCCATTTTTAAAAACTTTAATAACTCAAAATTTAAAACTTAAAAGTCAAAATAAAACTGTTGGATATGATCTACATCATTTTATCTATGCACGTGTAAAATATTATGACATTTTAATTTTGTTTTGGTTGTCGCCAAGAGCTTGTAAAAAAGCATATAACTAACGTGGATAATTCCTAGAAGTTGATTTTTCAACTTATTGATTCACATAAAAACAAAATCAAAATGTGATAATTTTGTATGAGCACATAATAAAATGGTGTAGATCATATCTAACGGTTTTATTTTTACTTTTAATTTTTAAATTTTAAGTTATTAAAGTTTTTAAAAATGTAGGTATGGCGGAGACACAAAAAATAAAGGCATTTGAACCCTCCATATATATATATATACCTCTTTCAAACATGGAGGTATAGATATATAATTATATATCTTGATATGCATGCATGCACAACACTTCTCAGGTGCCCAGAAAAGGTCCTCTTTGTAGTCATCGCACACATTTTTGGTCAAACATACATCCACCTAACCAACTTCATGAAGTGTTTTTTTAATAATTAAATTCAACTATATATATAGAAGCACCTTCATGAAATGTTTTCCAAACAAACTTCCACGGTTCCAATTGCATAGTAAGCCTTCATCTATTTCCGCATCTCAACACATCCGGCTATCCTAGACAAAAGAAAAGCATCAGCTGTGCATTAATTTCAGTTGCACAAATTTCAGTTGCATCTCAACACATCCGACTACTTGGAGTTGTATCAATAATTGTCCTAATTCAACTTGCAAGTGGTGACGATCGCTCGATCCATGTACATAACGATATATCAGGCAAACTTGGCTGATTTTGAGATATCGCCTTCGGTTAATAGTCCACCTCCTCCTCCTCCTCCTCCTCCAGGAAGGACTGTTGTGATTATTTCTGGTAGGAGGGGTAGCCGAGCATATGTGCCCGTGGTTAGATCTGCATCGACACCAACACTTCGTGGAGTAATCAGTTTATCTCTAGTAATGGGATTTGGATTTATCTTGATGGTCTGAAATCTAATAGAACAAACTTCAATTCTTTAATATTTTTACCATTTTGTGCACTTGTAAATTAAAATGCGAGAAGAGATTTACTTTGTCAATCTTATATATGAACTGGTTGACAATTAATGAAGTAATTATGAATGATTTGAATATTTCTTGATATAATTAAATGGGAAAATTATTTCATGTATTGCCCCTCTAAATTCAAATAACTAGATAAATATAATCAAGAGTATTGGAATGTATTTATACAATTCAGACTAATAATTTAGCCTTTCATGAAATAAGAAAGGATATTTTAATTTCAAACATATAAGAAAATTAAAGAAAGAGAAAAGACAATCCATTCCTCTAATCTTCTTGTGGATTTTGCGCTGATCAATGATCTTCTTTTTAATTACATTTTAAGAATCAACTTGCAATTAATCACCTAAATATTAAGATCATTTATGGTCAAATAACATTTCATGAGATTGATCTTCTTAAGCAAGAACTTTAATTAGCAATGAACACAATCAATGGGGGCGGAATTACTTTTGAAAAAATATGCACACCAAATAATTCAAGCACATACAATTAATCAACTTAATAAACCACAAACATAATTTAAATAACTAGATAAATGCACTCAAGGATATGAGATTGCATTTATACGTCATATAATAAAAATTTAGCATTTCAGATCAAATAAGAACAATACCATGTTGTTCAAGGTAGTAAAAACAGAGGTCCACAATAAACAAATCAGTTGATCAAAAGAAAATTTGGAGGTGGCTGTCTCCAAGAGGTTCCACCTAACAATTTATGCTTAGTATATTAAAGCACCTGGGCCAAGCCAACGACTCATGCTTCAGACAAACCGTAATTTTTGATAGTATATATGACCATATCCACAATAATTGCCACAAGCGTGTCATATATATATATATATATATATATAGGACAGTGCTACGGTGCTACGCGTATATAACGCTCCTCCGTGCTATGGCTCACTTTTTGAGTTTTCAAAATCCTAACGGTCGATCCGAACCGTTCAACATGATCTCCATATTAATATCTACTTGCAAACCAAATTTTACATTTTTTAGAATTTTTTTACTATTTATGAAGCCACTTTGAAAAAACACTAATTTGTACACAACAGTAAACTTTTCTGGACCATTGGATTAGCGATTTTCAAAGTGGCTTAATAAATAGTAAAAAAATACTAAAAAATGTAAAATTTGGTTTGCAAGTACATATTAATATGGAGATCATGTTGAACGGTTCGGATCGACCGTTAGGATTTTGAAAACTCAAAAAGTGAGCCGTAGCACGGAGGGGCCCTTATATACGCGTAGCATATTAGCCAGATTCTATATATATATATATAAATATATAAATATCTATATATATATATATCACAACTTGGGACCTACAGTTCAACAACTTATTATTTATATATATATATATATATATATATATGTACACATTGAAACATGGAGACAGTGTCATATACCACACACAATATTTTATCAGGTGCCTATATAGAAAAGGTCCTCTTTGAACTCACCGCGTATTTGGTCAAACATTCATCCACTGAAAGCAACCTCATGAAATACTTTTTTTTTTAATAAACTCAACTATATATATAGAAGCAATACTAGCTTCCACTGCATAGTAAGCATACGCCTTCATCTATTTTTACATCTTAACACATCCTTCTCTCATAGACAAAAGGAAAAAAAAGAAGCAGCTTCGCGTTAATTTCATTTGCACAACTGAAGCTACTATTTGGAGTTGTATTAGTAATTGTCGTACTTCAACTTGCAAGCGGTGACGATAGCCCGATCCATCTACAGAACGACATGTCAAATAAACTTGCTGATTTCGAGATATCACCTTCGGTATATAGTCCTCCTCCTCCACCTCCACAAACGATTGTTGTGATTTCTGGTAGGAGGGGTGGCCGAGCATATGTGCCTGTGGTTAGATCCGAGTCAACTCCAATGCTTCGAGGAGGCACAATCATTTTATCACTACTAGTGGGATTTGGATTCCTCTTGATATTTTGAAACATAATAAGTCATATATACTTCAATTCTTTATTATTTTTACCTTTTTGTGCACTTTGCAAATTAAAATGTATGATAAGAGATTTACTTTTGTCAAATATATATATGAACTGGTTGTGGCAGTTAATGAAGTAGGCATGAATGACTTGAATATTTCTTAGACATATATCTCTAGCTGAGTAATTGAGTACGATGATTGTTTTCCAATTTCATGATATAATTAAATATGACTCCGATATTGATGACATCTTCATTTACTAATAGTATGTTATAGAATTAATAGGTTATAGATATGATAAAATAATAATAATATGAGGATGGTACAAAGGTAACTTATAGTTATAGACACAATCAATTAAAATTAGTACTTATCTGAAATTAAAATAATTGAAACATGAGCAATGTTCATGTCTCACTTTTTTTTATTTCCAATTAACAAATTGGATGTTGGATCTCTCTTAAGGCCGGTTATTAATTTATGATTTCTCAAATTATGCACACACTCACGGATTGAAAGAATAAAAGAATGAACAAGCAAATAAGACACAGAAGTTTTTTTTTTTTTTGTGATGCTCTCTAATCACATCGTTTCCTAGTTTTCTCATATATATAGACATAATACAAAACTGCCCACTACCATTACATCCCATGTTTAGAACTCCAAAATTAGAGCTAACCAATTTAAACTTTCCTTAAATAACTACTACTCTATTTTCAGCAACATGCTGATTCTAAATTCTAACTTCCTAAAATATAAACCCATAAATAGACAACCCGAATTGGAGAGAGTCCGAACAGCTGGACCCGAACTTGTGCTTGGACTCGGACTATGGACTGGACTCGGACTTGGACAACTAGATTAACTGACGCAAGGCGGTCCCGATACGATCTTGCCCGTTAAGCTCACGTAGTCGGTTTAATGGTAGTAGAGAAGAGTTTTACCAATTGACACAAAATGGTCCCGATACTATCTTGCCCGATAAGCTCAAGAACTCGGTTTATTGGTAATGGAAAAGAGTAAAACAAAGAACACAAAACTCAAACAAACAAACACAATTTCATATATAACTTTTCTGTCTTTCAACCAAATACCCGTAACAATTTATAACAAAAGATTTACTTAGTCCCTAAGAAATAATATTAAAAGCTATTTAATTAAAACAACTCAAATCCCAACATGACCTTGTCGTCCAAGGCAGATATTGAATTCTAATTTTAGTAAAACAATAAAAGTTTAATGCTAATGCAGTCAAAGCAATAAAAGTGCACTCTTGGAATACCGTCCATGCATGTATCCATATCCAGCCAATAACTTAATTGCTTCTTGTAGTCCGCCAAATGACTCCTTGATTTCCTCCATCCAGTCAACATAAAAACTGTGCAATTAGAAGACAGCACCCTTGCAGTTTTTAATTATATGGTTCATATTTCAAGTTGCACATATAATTCTTTGATCGGTATGGATTTGTTGTGACCATCGTTTACATCCGAATCTGAATCGGATATGTCTTCGATACGCACCGCGTCAGGCTCACCGGGTTCGTTGAAGCTTGACCTCAAGCTTGCATCTTCTTCATAGTACTTGTGGAGATGACTAACATTGAACGTGTTGGATATATGCAAATCTTCGGGTAATTTCACGCGGTAAGCATTTGCTCCAAACTTCTCCAAAATCTCACATGGTCCCACTTTTCGTTTCTTCAATTTGTGATATTCACCACGGGGAAACCGTTCTCTCGGTAAGTAGACCCAAACCAATTCTCCGACTTCAAATTGAACATCTCGGCGCCTTTTGTCTGCTTTAGCCTTGTACTTAGAGTAAGTTTGTTCTAAATTTTCGCGAACTGTTTTATGTAGTTCCCCCAAATCTTCAAGTCTTTCGTCCACCTTCCTAACTTTAGACTTCGGTCCTTCAATAGAAAGAATGTCAAGAGGACCTCGGGGAATAATTCCATAAACAATTTTGAAGGGTGCGAATCCTGTGGAGCGGTTTACCGAACAATTATACTCGAATTCAATTTTCGGTAACAAAGTATCCCACATGCCGAAAGTTGTAACTTGTGCACGAAGCATGTTTCCGAGACTTCTGTTTACGGCTTCGGTTTGACCATCTGTTTGAGGGTGGAAAGTGGAACTAAACTTCAGTTCGGTCTTTAACTTCTTCCAAAGTTCTATCCAGAATTTGCTCAAGAATTTCGTATCTCGGTCAGAGACAATAGTACTCGGCAAACCATGATGTCGGACAACTTCATGAAAATAAAGTTCAGCTACCTTGGGAGCATCCACAGTGGTTTTGCATGCAATGAAAATTGCCATTTTGCTAAAGCGATCAACTACTACCATGATGCTATCATTCTTCCTTCGTGTCATTGGTAACCCGGTCACGAAGTCCATTGAAATGTCGCTCCAAATTTCAAAGGGAAGAGGCAATGGATTGTAGAGTCCCTGATTTGTGTTGGTGCCTTTAGAAGTTTGACATACTTGGCATGCTCGGACAAAGTGTTTAACATCCCGCCACAGACTTGGCCAAAAGAACCGTTCTCGCACCAAATGCAAAGTCTTTTCCATCCCGAAATGACCTTGGTTGTGCATTTCCTTGATGATGAGGTAACGTAGAGAAGTCGCCGGGATACAAAGAGCGAGTCCTCGAAACAAGTACCCGTCATGTAACGAGTAGTCATCTCGCAACTTTTTCTTACATCTTCCAGGATTTGTCCGAAGTCGGGATCCTCCTTAAGGGTTTCAGGCACGTGTTCAAACCCGAGTGTGTAGGTTGACATTGCCGAAAGCAGCCCATGTCGGCGGCTTAGAGCGTCAGCGACTTTGTTGCTCGATCCCGCTTTGTGCACAATAGAAAATGTGTACTCTTGGAGTGAAGTAACCCACTTGGCATGTCGGGTGCTCAACTTATTCTGCTCTTGCACAAATTTCAGCGCTTGGTGGTCTGTGTACAGCACAAATTCGCGAGATAAAAGGTAATGCCGCCAATGTTGCAAAGCTTTTACTATGGCGTACAACTCGAGGTCATACACCGGGTAGTTGGTTTTAGCTCCTCCCAATTTCTCGCTAAAAAATGCCACGGGTTTCTTCTCTTGTGAAAGTACGGCACCAATACCAACCTTTGAAGCGTCGCATTCAACCTCGAAAGCTTTGTCAAAGTCCGGTAGAGCTAGCACGGGTGCGTGGGTTAAGCAATGCTTGAGTGCCTCGAAAGCTTGTTGTGCACTGTCATTCCATTCGAAATTCTTTTGTTTTAGTAACTCGGTGATAGGTGCTGAGATACTGCTGAAGCCTTTGATGAAACGCCGATAGAATCCCGCTAACCCGAGAAATGATCGTATCTCGGTAAACGAAGAAGGTTTTGGCCAATCTCGGATTGCTAGAATTTTGTCCTCTTCAGGTAAGATACCACACGCGGAGATCTTAAATCCCAAAAATATTAATGTCGGAGTCATCCAAATACACTTTTCGAGTTCGCAAAAAGGTTATTATCATGTAGCACCTCAAGAGTTTTTCGCAAGTGTTGGAGATGCTCATCTCGGTTTCGGCTATAGATAAGAATGTCGTCAAAATAGACAACGACAAACTTGTTAAGATAAGGCCTCAAAACCTGGTTCATCACCCGCATGAAGGTGCTAGGAGCATTGGAAAGGCCAAAGGGCATGACAACCCATTCAAACAGTCCTTCTTTAGTTTTGAAAGCTGTTTTCCATTCATCTCCCGGTTTGATACGAATCTGGTGATACCCACTTTTTAAATCAATTTTAGAAAATACCTCGGCTCCACTGAGTTGATCGAGCATGTCTTCCAGTTGCGGAATTGGAAATCGGTACCGTACCGTGATCCGATTTATTGCTCGGCTATCCACACACATGCGGAAACTTCCGTCCTTCTTCAGAACCAACAGGGCTGGCACAGCACACGGACTTATGCTCTCACGCACAAAGCCTTTGTCTAGTAACTCTTGCACTTGGCGCTTTAACTCTTGGTGCTGTTGTGGAGTCATGCGGTAGTGAGCCTTATTGGGAAGACTAGCCCCGGGCACCAAGTCGATTTGGTGTTGAATGTCGCGAAGTGGGGGCAGACCATCAGGAAGTTCTTCAGGTAGTACATGCATGAATTCGGCCAACAGAGGTTGCACCATCTCGGGTATATTTTTCTCAATCTCGGAGTTGGGGAAATCACGTGCGGTAATTGCAAAACAAATTTCAGCATCTTGCAGTTCTTTTTCAAATTCTTCCCGCGGTACACAAAACACCGTATTTGATTCTTTTACCTCTTCTTGAACTGGATTTATGCGTACCTTTTTCGGACCAACTTGAATGGTATACGTGTGCTTCCTTCCATCATAGACAGCTTGATTGTCGTATTGCCAAGGTCTCCCGAGAATCAGATGCGAGGCATCCATTGGAACCACATCGGCATAAATTGTGGCGGTGTAAAGTGGCCCGAGTGTGAGTTGAAAGTGGCACCTTTTGTTGACTTGGATTTCGGCTCCTTTGTTCACCCACCCGAGTTTGTATGGATTTGTATGGGTGGTGGTGCTAAGATGAAGTTTCTTTACCGCCTCCTCCGAAATCACATTTTCCCAACTACCTGAATCGATTATCACGACACACTTCTTGTTCTCAATAACGCACATGGTTTTAAAAATGGCATGCCGCCTCCAATCTTCTGTTGACTTCGGCCCCAAGCAAAGTCTTCTCATAACTAAGCTTTCGGCCGAGAGATCTTCGGGGTTGACCTCATGAATTTCTTCATCTTCATACCCATATTCATTCCACCCTTCCTCTTCCTCAAAACCTTCGTTGGCATATAAATGAGGTCGAACCTTTGGGCATTCTCTTGCATAATGGCCCATTTCACGGCAACTGTGACAACGAATATTGGCCTTAGAGTTTTCTGGGACATTCTGGTTTGGTTTAGGTGGAGATGGGAGTAAATGGGGTCGGTTGGAATTTGTAGTGTTATTTGGAGTGGAGCGAAAATGAGAAGAGTTAGAGTTGATAGAAGAAGAGTTACCACGGCTGAAGTTGCGGCTTTTTGTGAGCTGTTGTTCGACGGCTTTTGCTTTGGATTGAGCTTCGGCCACATTGATGAAAGTGTGAACCACCAGCATATCCTGAATATTCATTCGAAGGCCATGCAAATATCGTGCAACCCTCAAATCTTCAGTCTCATTGATTTGGTTTCGTGCCTCAAGTTTATAAAACTCAAGAGTGTATTCCTCCACACTTTTCGCACCTTGAGAGAGAGATTGAAATTGCTGAAAAAGTGTTTGACGATAGTTAAGAGGGAGAAACTCACGGTTCATTTCACGCTTCAAGTCGAGCCAATCATTGAGAGGGGGAAGGCTGTCGAGATAGCGGCGATACTTGAATGATTGCCACCATGCTGCTGCCCTATCTCGGAACCGGATTGTCACTAATGGCACGCGTTTTTCGGGCGGCACATCCTTCAATTCAAAAACCTCTTCCACGGTGTTGGTCCAGTCAAGGAACTCTTCGGGTTTGAGACTCCCTGAGAAATCTGGAATCTCTACTCTGAGTCCACCATCCCAATTTCGTTCACGTTCACGCACTGGAGGATTAACTCGGTCTCGATTTTGGGGACCTTCTTGTTCTCTGTTGTTGTTGTTCGGGTTTAATTGTTCCATGAGTGTGGTGATAAGTTGGGTTTGATTGTTATCCATTCGCTCGAGTAGTGCGGTTTGGTTTTGTTGCATTCGTTCAAGGATGGCGAGAAGGTTAGGGTCGGCCATGAGGGTTGGTGTTGCTTGTAATAGGGGGAAATAGTGTGGGGTTTGTCGATGGAGGTGAATTTGGCGGTTGTCGAAGATACAACTTCACGAAAGTGCGAAGGTGGTTGTCGAACCTCGCTCTGATACCAATTGACGCAAGGCGGTCCCGATACGATCTTGCCCGTTAAGCTCACGTAGTCGGTTTAATGGTAGTAGAGAAGAGTTTTACCAATTGACACAAAATGGTCCCGATACTATCTTGCCCGATAAGCTCAAGAACTCGGTTTATTGGTAATGGAAAAGAGTAAAACAAAGAACACAAAACTCAAACAAACAAACACAATTTCATATATAACTTTTCTGTCTTTCAACCAAATACCCGTAACAATTTATAACAAAAGATTACTTAGTCCCTAAGAAATAATATTAAAAGCTATTTAATTAAAACAACTCAAATCCCAACATGACCTTGTCGTCCAAGGCAGATATTAAATTCTAATTTTAGTAAAACAATAAAAGTTTAATGCTAATGCAGTCAAAGCAATAAAAGTGCACTCTTGGAATACCGTCCATGCATGTATCCATATCCAGCCAATAACTTAATTGCTTCTTGTAGTCCGCCAAATGACTCCTTGATTTCCTCCATCCAGTCAACATAAAAACTGTGCAATTAGAAGACAGCACCCTTGCAGTTTTAATTATATGGTTCATATTTCAAGTTGCACATATAATTCTTTGATCGGTATGGATTTGTTGTGACCATCGTTTACATCCGAATCTGAATCGGATATGTCTTCGATACGCACCGCGTCATTAACTCATCAATCTCCCCCTTAAGCTTGTTGTCCTCCACTGACGCTCCGCACACCAATTCTTTCTCTAATCTCCAAGAATTTCGGTCTTGCAAGTGACTTAGTTAGGATGTCAGCCGGCTGTTCTTCTGTACAGACATGTTGTACCTCTATCATCCCTGATTCAATACAATCTCTTATGTAATGGAATCGGGTGTCGATGTGTTTGCTCCTCTCATGGTGGACTGGATTTTTACTTAACGAAATTGCGAACTGATTATCAATCTTCAAGACTACTTTCTTAACTTCTGTCTTCAATACATCAGCCAACAATCGTCCCAGCCACACTCCTTGACACGTTGCTGCGCAGGCAGCGATGTACTCCGCTTCACAGGAAGATAGCGCAACCACCTTCTGTTTTTGCGAGCTCCAACTAACCGGGTTTGACCCAAGGAAGAATATTACACCTGTAGTGCTCTTCCGGTCATCAGTATCACCGGCCAGATCACTATTAGAGTAACCGGTCAACACCAAGCCTCCTTCCTTCTTCTCGTAGACGCACCCGAGGTTCAAAGTACCTTTCACGTACCGCAATATGTGTTTTACTGCGGCCATGCTGTCGTGGGTTTTTCCATGTATCTACTCACCATACCAACTGAAAATGCCAAATCCGGACGCGTGTGTAGTAGGTATCTCAAGCTGCCGACTAAACTTCGGTACAATGTTTTATCTACAGGAGGATTTGTGCTTTCCTTGCTCAATTTAAGAAGTGGTTCCATCGGAATCTGCGTTGGGTTGCAATCCTTCATGCCGCATTTGTCTAACACCTTTGTTGCATATGCGGACTGGTTGAGTGTGATCTTCTTAGAACTCTGACAAACTTCAATTCCCATGTAATAGCTGAGTAACCCAAGGTCGCTCATACTAAACAACTTCATCTGAGATTTGAACTTGTTTATGTCTTGGATACACTCTCCAGTGATGATTAGATCATCCACGTAAACTCCAACTATCAAATTCTCTTTTCCTTGGTTTCTCTTGTACACGGCATGCTCTAATGAACACCTCTCAAAACCGAGTGTCCTCAATGACTTGTCCAGTTTTGAATTCCAAGCTCTAGGTGCTTGACGCAAGCCGTACAATGCCTTGTGCAGTTTTAACACCTTGTGCTCTTCTCCTTTTATTTCAAATATCGGCGGTTGAATGACATACACTTCTTCTTCCAAATCACCGTTGAGGAAGGCTGACTTCACATCCATATGATGCACCTCCCATCCTTCATGTGCCGCAATGGAGATCAGCAAACGTACTGTCTCTAGCCGAGCAATAGGGGCGAAAACTTCATCAAAGTCTATGCCTTGTCGTTGAACGTACCCCTTTGCCACTAATCTCGCCTTGTGCTTCACGATTCTGCCTTGAGTGTCTTTCTTTAGCTTGTAAACCCACTTTAGACCTATAGGTTTGTGGCTGTCGGGTAATGGAACAAGCTTCCAAGTTTCATTTTTTCGAATAGAGGAAATTTCCTCCTCCATTGCTCTTCTCCACATCGGATTTGCCTTGACTTCTTCGAAATTTGATGGCTCCTCTTCTCCTTGTAAGCACAGACCCGAATACTGCAACTCTATTGGGAATGTTGCATCGTACAAGCTTTTGATATCACGCTCACCACGTGGTCCTTGTAATAAACTCCCTTCGGATGTTGTAGGCTGCAATACTTCGGTTGAGGCTGAACCATCAAAAGTTGCATCTGGAGTGTGTGGTGTACTGGAATCGGGGGCTCTGGATCTCGTGCTTGTCATTGGTGTTAGTTGCTGGTCTTGCTCATTAGGTAGGGAATGAACCGGATGTGAGAAATCTGCATGAGAGTTGCGTTCCCCGAACTCGTCTCCTTGCCTTGTGGTGTCGGATGAACTCGGAATAGGAAGGTAATGAACTGTAAACGAGTCTCCAACCGGTTGTGTCTCTGCCGCTGGATTTCTGCTCCATTCCCACTTCTTCTCCTCCTCGAACACTGCATCTCGTGTCACCACAACTCGTCTTGTCGCTGGATCGAACATTCGATAGCCTTTCGTATTCATATCATAACCAATGAACACCATTTGCTTGCTACGATTTGCCAACTTCGAAAGGTGCGGTGTAACTACTTTTACATGTGCAAGGCATCCGAAAATACGAAAATGATCGACACTTGGCTTGCGGTCATAGTATGCTTCATAGGGAGTTTTGCTGACGATGCTCTTTGTTGGTGCTCTATTTAGGAGATACACGGCAGTTGATACCACTTCTCCCCAAAATTCGCCTGGGACTCCCTTGCTTTTCAACAAACTCCTTGCCATGCCTACCACCGTCTAATTTTTTCGTTCGACTACTCCGTTCTGCTGAGGAGAATAAGGCGCCGTGAGGTAACGCCTAATTCCCAGCAGCTCGCAGTAATTCTTGAACTCGTTTGAGGTGAACTCGCCGCCACGATCCGTGCGCAAAGCTTTCAGCTTGCTGTTTTTCTCCATTTCGGATGCAGCTTTGACCTTCTTAAATGCCTCAAACGCTTCATCTTTATTTTGGATTAGTACCTGCCACATAAATCTAGTACTATCATCAACCAACAACAAGAAATAGCGCTTCCCTCCGTGAGTAGCAGGGGTAATAGGGCCGCACAAGTCTCCGTGCCACAGCTCAAGAGGTGACTTAGCTCGAAATTGCGCCACAGCTGGAAAGGGATTTTGGTGTTGCTTTCCAATCAAACAACCATCGCAGATGCGGTCCTCATGCTCGATTATGGGCAAGCCGTGCACCATCTGTTTCTGACTTAGAATCTTCAAGGCATGAAAGTTCACATGCCCGTATCTTGCATGCCAGGGCCACGCTTCTTCTTTGCTCCTTGCCAGAAGGCATTCGGGTAGAGGTGGTGCGATGTTCAACACATATAACCGGTTCCTTCAATCACAAGATAGACATTACTCCTCCTTCAATCACAACCTTGCATCCGTTCTCATCTAACTGACCAAGGCTAATTATGTTGCTCTTCAACATCGGGATGTAGTAGACATTAGTAAGTATACGATGTTCACCTGTGAAGCATTCAAATAAAATCGAACCTCTTCCTTGTATTTCTACAGCCGAGCCATCTCCAAATTTGACCGACCCTTTAATGGTCGTGTCAATTTCAGCAAATTTTTCGATACAACCGGTCATGTGGTTACTTGTGCCGGTATCTAAATACGAAGCCTTGTCTTGGGTGCTGTTAATCTTTGTGCAGTAAAACCTGCTCGTTCTGTATTGCGTGGCTGAGAACACAAGTTTCAGCCATCAACAGTGCCGGTTCATCATCGGTTTGTGTTGTAACAAGATTGGCCCTCTCTCTTCGGTTTGGCTTGGGACAATCTTTTGCGAAGTGTCCATATTCATTACAATTGAAACACTAAACCTTGAATTTGTCGAAGTTGCGTGGCTTTCGGTCTTCGTTAGTGCGTTCACCATTACCTCGACCTCCACAATATCCACGCCCACGTCCACGTCCTCTCCCGTGACGTCCTCCTCTTTTGGTGCTGCTGAAACCTTCATCTTTCTTTCCCTTTGTGCATCTTGCCTCCCACTCGGCTTGGGTAAGAAGTAGCTGTTCTCCCTCGCCCTTTGTGTGTACTCGTCCTTTAAGTCCTTCCTCAAAGGTTCTGAGGCAGCCGATTGCTTCTGAGACCGACATGTTCTCAATATCGCCAAACTGCTCGATCGTTCCGATAATTTGGAGAAATCTATCTGGAACTGCGCTGAACAGTTTTTCAACAACTTTGCTGTCATCGAGGTTCGTGCCCAGTGAGCGGATCTCACCCACCAGCGTGGTAAGCTTCATGGAAAACTCGTTTATTGTCTCTGAATCCTCCATGTGTAACTTGTTCAGTTGCCGTTTCAGCACCTGTACGCGTGCCTTCTTGACGCGATCTTCACCAACCCGCATCTCCCTGAGTGCGTCCCAAGCCTCCTTTGCCGTCTGCTTCTCTGCGATTGCCATCATCACGTTATCTGGCACAGCTTGAGAAATGGCTACCATGGCGCCTCGATCTTTGTCGTCGTCTGTGTCTCCACCTTCGATCACTGACCATACTCCTAGCGAACGCAAGATTATCTTCATCTTGACAGCTCATATGCCGTAGTTCGATTCGCTTAACGTTGGATAATGGATCGGGATTGAGGCTCCTCTTGCCATCGGTTTGACAACTGCAAGTGTCTTAGATTGATTTCCTTCGTTACCGGCCATTGCCTTGATAACTTGGCTCTGATACCAAATGTTGGATCTCTCTTAGGCCGGTTATTAATTTATGATTTCTCAAATTATGCACACACTCACGGATTGAAAGAATAAAAGAAGGAACAAGCAAATAAGACACAGAAGTTTTTTTTTTTTTTTGTGATGCTCTCTAATCACATCGTTTTCTGGTTTTCTCATATATATAGACATAATACAAAACTGCCCACTACCATTACATCCCATGTTTAGAACTCTAAAATTAGAGCTAACCAATTTAAACTTTCCTTAAATAACTACTACTCTATTTTCAGCAACATGCTGATTCTAAATTCTAACTTCCTAAAATATAAACCCGTAAATAGACAACCCGAATTGGAGAGAGTCCGAAAAGCTGGACCCGAACTTGTGTTTGGACTCGGACTATGGACTGGACTCGGACTTGGACAACTAGATTAAGTCATCATTGGAAAGTACAATAAATTTTGAACATTAATTAAGTCAGTCCAAACATTTGCTTGGATCTCGAAAGTATTCTCTCCATTCGAACGGTGACATTTAAAACGGCCCAGTGGTTTTGTTGTTAAAATAATATGATTTAGTTAGCAGATAATTAACAAAGGTTCTGAAATATAATATAACAGACAATTATAATGTACTTGTATCATTTTGTCCCGTGGTTAATTTTTTTATTTAATTAGTTTCGTGAAATTATTTCTTCGTCATAAACAAGCGAAAATATGTTTAATTTGGAGATTAAACTCAGATTAGAAATTTAATTGGAAGCTTTCGTCATGCATGGTTTTATAATTTGATTTCCAATATTGAAATGTGGTCAGATTTTCAATATAAAATATTATATATAGTATTAAACACTTTTCAAAATGACATGAGTAGCAAAATTATTGTACGTACATATCGTAAATTAAGGACAGATTCATAAGTGTTAGCTAGACATATGTTATCATATGCTATGGATTAAATTAATAAAGATTATAAGATATGGACAGATATTGTAAATTATCTAAAGAAAGTTTTTAGGTGCATAGCTGTGTCTCCATGGTTCCATCCACCGAACAATTTATGCTCGCTATATTAATTAAAAGGTCTGGGCCCAGTCAGCCAGGCCAGGACTCAAGCATGTAATATGACAAAATGGGACCCACGTACAGCTCAACAACTAATTAAGTGTGTGTGTATATATATACCTCTTTCAAACATGTAAACATAGTGCCATATAGCATGTACAATATTCTATCAGGTGCGCTTAGAACAGGTCCCTAAGTCATCGCCGCCTATTTGGTCAAACATATACATCCGCCGAAACCAACTTCATGAAATGGTTTTTTAATAAATTCAACTATATATTTATATATAGAAGCAATACTTCGACAGTTCCACTGCATAGTAAGCACCTTCGTCTATTTTCGCAACTCAACACACAGCCTATCCTAGACAAAAGAAAAAAGAAGCAGCTTTGCATTAATTTCATTTGCACAAATGAAGCTACTACTTGGAGTTGTATCAATAATTGTCCTAATTCAACTTGCAAGTGGTGACCATCGCTCAATCCATCTATCAGACAAACTTGCTGATTTTGAGATATCGCCTTCGGTTAATAGTCCTCCTCCTCCTCCTCCTCCAGGAAGGACCGTTGTGATTATTTCTGGTAGGAGGGGTGGCCGAGCATATGTGCCCGTGGTTAGATCTGCATCGACTCCAACACTTCAAGGAGGAGTAATCAGTTTATCTCTAGTAATGGGATTTGGATTTATCTTGATGGTCTGAAATCTAATAGAACAAACTTCAATTCTTTAATATTTTTACCATTTTGTGCACTTGTAAATTAAAATGCGAGAAGAGATTTACTTTGTCAATCTTATATATGAACTGGTTGACAGTTAATGAAGTAATTATGAATGATTTGAATATTTCTTGATATAATTAAATGGGAAAATTATTTCAAGTATTGCCACTCTAAATTCAAATAACTAGATAAATATAATCAAGAGTATTTGGAATGTATTTATACAATTCAGACTAATAATCATATTACTTTTAACAACAAAACCACTAGGCCATTTTAAATGTCACCGTTCCAATGGAGATAATACTTTCGAGATCCAAGCAAATGTTTGGAGTGACTTAATTAATGTTCAAAATTTATTGTACTTCCCAATTTGTTAAAAGGAAATAAAAAGTGAGACATGAACATTGTTCATGTTTCAATTATTTTAATTTCTGATAAGTACTAATTTTAATTTGAATTGTATCCAGAACTACAAGTTACCTTTGTACCATCCTCATATTATTATTATTTTATAATTTTTAACCTAATAATTCTATAACATACTATTAGTAAATGAAGATGTTGTCAATATATATCGGAGTCATATTTAATTACATCATGAAAATGAAAATAATCATCATTACTAAATTACTCAGCTAGAGATATATATGTAAGACATATTCAAGTCAATCATGCCTACTTCATTAATTATTGTCATAACCAGTTCATATATAAATTTGACAAAAGTAAATCTCTTATCATACATTTTAATTTGCAAAGTGCACAAAAAGGTAAAAATAATAAAGAATTGAAGTATATATGATATATTATGTTTCAGAATATCAAGAGGAATCCAAATCCCACTAGTAGTGATAAACTGATTGCGCCTCCTCGAAGCATTGGAGTTGACTCGGATCTAACCACAGGCACATATGCTCGGCCACCCCTCCTACCAGAAATCACAACAATCCTTTGTGGAGGTGGAGGAGGAGGAGGACTATAAACCGAAGGTGATATCTCGAAATCAGCAAGTTTATTTGACATGTCGTTCTGTAGATGGATCGGGCGATCGTCACCGCTTGCAAGTTGAATTAGGACAATTACTAATACAATTCCAAGTAGTAGCTTCATTTGTGCAAATGAAATTAATGCGAAGCTGCTTCTTTTTCCTTTTGTCTAGGAAAGGCGGATGTGTTGAGATGTAAAATAGATGAAGGCGTATGCTTACTATGCAGTGGAAGCTAGCAGTGCTTCTATATATATAGTTGAGTTTATTAAAAAAACAAAAAGTATTTCATGAGGTTGGTTTCAGTACTGGATGAATGTTTGACCAAATACGCGGTGGGTTCAAAGAGGACCTTTTCTATATAGGCACCTGATAAAATATTGTGTATGGTATATGAGACTATGTCTCCATGTTTCAAATATGTATATATATATATATATATGATTTTGCTAATATGCTACGCGTAGCATAGAGCCCCTCCGTGCTACGGCTCACTTTTTGAGTTTTCAAAATCCTAACGGTCGATCCGAACCGTTCAACATGATCTCCATATGAATATGTACTTGCAAACCAAATTTTACATTTTTTAGAATTTTTTTACTATTTATTAAGCCACTTTGAAATCGCTGATTCAATGGTCCAGAAAAGTTTACTGTTGTGTACAAATTAGTGTTTTTTCAATGTGGCTTAATAAATAGTAAAAAAATTCTAAAAAATGTAAAATTTGGTTTGCAAGTACATATTCATATGGAGATCATGTTGAACGGTTCGGATCGACCGTTAGGATTTTGAAAACTCAAAAAGTGGGCCGTAGCATGAAGGGGCTCTATGCTACGCGTAGCACCATAGCACTGTCATATATATATATATATAATAAGTTGTTGAACTGTAGGTCCCAAGTTGTGATATATATATACGACACGCTTGTGGCAATTATTGTGGACAAGGTCATATATACCATCAAAAATTACGGGTTGTCTGGAGCATAGAGTCGCTGGCTGGCTTGGCCCAGGTGTTTTAATATACTAAGTATAAATTGTTAGGTGGAACCTCTTGGAGACAGCCACCTCCAAATTTTCTTTTGATCAACTGATTTGTTTATTGTTGACCTCTGTTTTTACTACCTTGAACAACATGTTATTGTTCTTATTTGATCTGAAGTCACTACAGCAGAAAGGGGCATCAGCGACCGGTTTTTCGATCGCTGATACTCTTCTGTCATGTTTTTTATATTTTATTATATTATTTAAATTTACACCATTTAATAGTTGGTACGACACGTACCAACATACAACATAAACATAGATATCGTAATATCAAGTAATACAAATAAACATAAACATACAACAAATAAACATCAAAGATAATAATCGTAATGTCAAGTAATACAAACATAAATGTCGAAATGTCAACTACCATCTAAACCTAAGTAGTACCATAAACATCTATCAAAATCCGTCACCATAAACATCTAAATCTAAGTAGTACCATAAACATCTAAACCTAAGTAGTACCATCACCACCAACATCAGACCCCTGCCCCTCGTCATCATCCTCGTCATCATTCTCGTCATCTTGAGGAGCGGGCCTCGAGGCATGCTGCGAGCCCGAAGATCGATCTCATGAAATGTTATTTGACCATAAATGATCTTAATATTTAGGTGATTAATTGCAAGTTGATTCTTAAAATCTAATTAAAAATATAAAACAATATTTGAGATCCAAAAGTTGTCCAATATCATTCGAGAAAAAGGATTATCAGGTTCAAGTTGAAGTAATTCACCATCAAAATTGGAGACAAATTATTGACTTCTACACGGTATGATCTATGAAAGGTAAAAATATTTGATAAAACCATCTCCATTACCACAATCTAAGTTTATGTAAAAGAACTAGAGATATTTAATTAGATCTTATCATTTTCATTGGTCACTTGCATATTAAATTTACACCTATATTTCTCGGATTCAGATTGCATTTTAGCATTCAAAGCGATTCACGTTATACATTTATGTACTTTAGGTTGTATTGTTAGGATTCATATTGTATTCTAAGAATTCACTCAAATAGTCAAATTATTTCCCTTTTTGAGACCCAAGAAAATGTTTGGAGTGACTGGTGATGCTCAAAATGTATTATATATACTTGTCATTTTGTTAATAGGAACAGAAAAAGTGAGACATGAACATTGTTCATGCTTTAATTAACTTAATTTATATAACTGTTTATTTTATTTATCTTTGTGATGGATGCATAGGCCTATAATCAGATAAAAATGCATTGGTCTGTTTGTTGAATATTGATACAAAATTAGAGTCTGAATATTCCAGATTTAGAGATCTGGATGCAACATGTTGTGTTCTATTTTTAGGCATGTAGTTGAGTTAGTGGGGTCTATAATTAGTCATGTAGGTCCTGTTTGTAATAGCTGGATACGTGGGGTATAATTCTAATTTGGGGACTGCTTGTAATAGGAGGATAGTTAGTGGGGTATTAAATTTAGATGTTTCAGATTTAGTGTTTTTTTGTTTAGCTATAAATTCAGATGTACTTTGTATCCGAATTAAGGAAGCAATAGAAGTTAATTTCAGCAGCAAATTTATTCTCTCTATTGTTGTATCCTTCAGAAATTTCCAACAAAGTGGTATCAGAGCCGAGTCGATCAACTTTGGGGCGTTTTCATGGCAGAAAACGGCAGCACCATCGTGAATGTCACGCAACCAGCAATTCCACTGTTCAAAGGCGAGAATTATGAGTTTTGGAGCATCAAGATGACGACCTTGTTCAAGTCTCATGGCCTATGGGACTTGATAGCAAATGGAGTTCCTAATCCAGATCCTAATCCGCAAGAGAATCAGAAGAAAGATGCACGAGCGTTGTTTTTCATCCAACAAGCAGTGCATGACACCATCTTCTCGAAAATTGCAGCAGCCACCAACGCAAAGGAGGCATGGACAACCCTGAAAACAGCATTTCAAGGGAGTACTCGAGTCATGGCAATCAAACTTCAAGGCCTACGCAGGGACTTTGAAACATTGCAGATGAACAAGGAAGAATCAGTCCAAATTTTCCTTTCAAGAGTACAAGAGGTGGTCAATCAAATCCGAGCATTTGGAGACACCATGGAGGAGAAGACGGTGGTGGCAAAGGTGTTGAGAAGCCTAACACCCAAGTTTGATCATGTTGTAGCAGCAATCGAAGAGTCCAAAGATCTAGCAACCTACACCTTTGATGAACTCATGGGGTCACTGCAGACTCATGAAGCAAGGATGTCAAAGGCTGAAGATAAAGGCGACGACAAGGCATTTTACATGAAGGGGGAGCCATCAAGAGGCAGATCTAATGGCTACCCAAGGAGCAGAGGCAGCCACAATCCCAGCAGAGGACAGGCTAACTCCGGCAGAGGAGGAAGAGGAAGAGGCAGAAGCAACACTGCTGAAAACCATCAATCCTATGATGAATCCAAGAAGGATATCCAATGCTATTACTGTAACAAGTTTGGGCACTATCAATCTGAGTGCTATGAAGCCAAGAAAAACATCCAATGCTACTATTGCAATAAGTTTGGGCACTACCAATCCGAGTGCTACAAGAAGCAAAGGGAGAAGAATCAAGCAAGCTATGCTGTAGAAGAAACTGAGCAACCGTCACTCTTCATGGCATACACCGAAGACAAGATTGATGCAAGCAGCAAGAGCACAGTAGGAGAGCATATAAAAGAAAATGGTGGAAGCAGTCCAGGAAATGGCAAAATCATGGTAAGTAGAAATATTTTGTTTGATGAAAAAGCCCTCAAGGTGGAGAATGTAGGGCTCATTCGTCAGAGGCCGTTGAAGCTGGTGTACAACCATGATATACGGTTGGCTCAGATGCTAGAAAAATGTAGTTTCAAGGTGTTGAGAGATATTGTGACGAAGAGGTTTCCTTCTTTAAAATCTGTGCTAGTCAAGTACAAGGATTATGATGGGGATCTGGTTACCATTACTGATACACAAGTTCTGAGGATGGCAGAATCATGTTTCGACCAGCCTGTACAGATGGAGGCAGAGAAAGAAGAAAATAGACTTTTCTTGATGAGACTACATATTGTAGAAGTCAATCCTGAGCAAGAGCCAACAATCACAGAGGAGGAAACTGAAGTTCCTGTTTCCACTACAAACTTAAATGAAGTACCCAAAGAGGCCACAGCTGGAGCAGATGTTAACATGCAGGATTCGAAACCTGAAGCAGAATCTGATGAGAAGCATGTGCAGATGGAAACCGACACCAAGGTGGAGTCCAAGAAGAAAGTAAAGAACACCAATGTGTCAGTGCAAGAAATGGTATATGGTGCATTGCCAGCTGAGGAGGCAAAGACAAGAAAGAAGGAGAAAGAAAATGAGAAGCAATTGAAGAAGATGCTAGAGGGCAAGCTTCTAATTGGGAAACAAAAGGAGGAGCAGAAAAAAGTGGAAGCTATGAGACGGCAGTGTACAAATTCTGGTACAACTGAGGTTAAAGAGAGGCCGAAATATGAGACAAAGAAGCAAAAGCCCAAGGTGGTTGAAAAGGAGGTCATAGAGGAGGTCATGGAGGCTGATAATGATGTGGAAGAATCCACAGTGGATGATGAATCAGCCGAGTCACAATCTCAGGTAGCTACTATCGAAGAGGCTAAAGAGCAGATAGAAGAGGTGAAACCGACATGGGAGGATGACAATTGGGATACGAAGATCTGGAATGATGACTCAGAGGAAGAAGATGATGTTGAAGCATGGAGTTGGCAATTTTGTATCAAGGGGGAGTGTTGAATATTGATACAAAATTAGAGTCTGAATATTCCAGATTTAGAGATCTGGATGCAACATGTTGTGTTCTATTTTTAGGCAAGTAGTTGAGTTAGTGGGGTCTATAATTAGTCATGTAGGTCCTGTTTGTAATAGCTGGATACGTGGGGTATAATTCTAATTTGGGGACTGCTTGTAATAGGAGGATAGTTAGTGGGGTATTAAATTTAGATGTTTCAGATTTAGTGTTTTTTTGTTTAGCTATAAATTCAGATGTACTTTGTATCCGAATTAAGGAAGCAATAGAAGTTAATTTCAGCAGCAAATTTATTCTCTCTATTGTTGTATCCTTCAGAAATTTCCAACACTGTTTGTGTGTTTATTTAATTTGTATCAAGAGATGGAATACTGCTCTTTTTGTGTTTTTGTTGTTCAGGAACAAAGAAATACAAGGACAAGTGCATGGATATTTTTGGTGCACCACTCATTTTTTTTTTTAATTTGGAAGAAGATTAGAGAAATGGATTGTCTTTTCTCTTTCTTTACTTTTCTTATATATTTGAAATTAAAATATCCTTTCTTCTTGTTCTTATTTTATGAAAGGCTAAATTATTAGTCTGAATTGTATAAATACAATCCAATATTTATTATATATGTCTAGTTATTTGAATTTAGAGGGGCAATACATGAAATATTTCCCCCATTTAATTATATCAAGAAATATTGAAATCATTCTTGATTACTTCATTAACTGTCAGCCAGTTTTTATATATATAAGATTGACTGAGTAAATCTCTTATCGCATTTTAATTTACAAGTGCACAAAATGGTAAAAATATTAAAGAATTGAAGTATATTCTATTAGATTTTCAGATCACCAAGAGAAACCCAAATGTCATAACTAGTGACAAACTGATTGCTCCACTAGGAAGCACCGGAGTCGACGCAGATCTAACCATGGGCACGTATGCTCGGCCACCCCTCCTACCAGAAATAATCACAACAGTCCTTCCTGGAGGAGGAGGAGGACTATTAACCGAAGGCGATATCTCAAAATCAGCAAGTTTGTCTGATATATCGTTTTGTAGATGGATCGAGCGATCGTCACCACTTGCAAGTTGAATTAGGACAATTATGGATATAACTCCAAGTTGAATTTGTGCAACTGAAATTAATGCACAGCTGATGCTTTTCTTTTGTTTTGACTAGGATAGGCGGATGTGTTGAGATGCGGTAACGGATGAAGGCTTACTATGCAATGGAACTGTGGAATTTGTTTGGAAAACATTTCATGAAGGTGCTGCTCTATATATAGTTGAATTTATTAAAAAAACACTTCATGAAGTTGGTTAGGTGGATGTATGTTTGACCAAATACGTGTGCGATGACTAAAAAGAGGACCTTTTCTAGGCACCTGAGTAAAATTGTGCATGCATATCATGATATATAATTATATATATATGCCTCCATGTTTGAAAGAGTTGTATATATATAATTAGTTGTTGAACTGCAGGTTGCATTTTACCATATACGCTTAAGACAATTATTTGAGGAAGGTGGTATATTACATGAAAATTACGATTCGTGATCTCATTCTCTGGAGCATAGACTCGCTGGATGGCTTGGTCCAGGTGTTTTAATATACTAGTCATAAATTGTTAGGTGGAACCTCTTGGAGACAGCCACCTCTAAATTTTCTTTTGATCAACTGATTTGTTTATTGTTGACCTCTGCTTTTACTACCTTGAACAACATGTTATTGTTCTTATGTGATCTGAAATGTTTATTATATCACGTATAAATGCAATCTAATATCCTTGAGTGCATTTATCTAGTTATTTAAATTATGCTTGTGGTTTATCAAGTTGATTTATTGTATGTGCTTGAATTATTTGTTGTGCATATTTTTTTAGATGAAGGGATATTAAAGCATTGTCACTACCTAACGGATTAAACTAGATCATCGAATTTAAATGAAGAGATAATAAATCACAAAAGCATTTCAATTAAACAACAAGAAATCATAATCAATAAAAAATATATATATATCAAAGGATCATGAGTAACAAGGTTTACTGCCTAGCTCCTAAGAAAATAACTTAGCCGCGGAACGGCATTGTTACAATCACTCCTCTCTTTCTCACTTAATCAAATCTAACTCAAATTACAAAAATACTAAAGTATTCTGTCCAGGGTGCTTATATAGGAGCGGAGGGACGTCTGGAGTTGAGTGGAGGCCAAGAAACATTATCTGGATACAGCTGTCAGCAGTTATTTTAGCTATCCCAAATGGGTGAGGAGAACCATGATGAGGGCTTATCTTCCGTGCTCATTGAGCGATGGTGTCCTGAGACACACCTTTCATCTCCCCCATGCTGAGATGACAATCACCCTACAGGACGTAAGCGGTCTGTGGGATATGACTATTATTGGGGAGCTTGTGACGGGCATTGAGTACGGGGACTTTCGGCCATTGTGCATGGACTTGCTGGGGTACTCGCACGTGGAGCTCCAGAAAGAGAAGAAGAAAGGTGAGAAGATTAAGATCTCGCCCAGTACCATCAGCTTAGCAAAATTTAGAGCCAAATTCCTGGATATCCTGATCGTCCAGATCAGGTATGTAAATTGTACCTTATTTAATTTAAATAAGGTTGATTTACTTGTAAACAATGTTCTAATTTAAATAAATAAAAGGTGGTTGTTGACAAGTACCTGCATGCATATATTCTGGAGATGATTACTTGACGGTTCTTCTCGGATTCACACGGATATCAGGTGCGGCTGTGTTATCTTGAGCCTTTGCGCGATTTGCCCACTGCGGGCAGATACAATTGGTGTGGTGCCACGCTGGCATGCCTATATAGGTAAAAAAAAATATTCTTATAATATTTTAATTTTTTTAAGAGTTCTATATCTCAGAATAAGTAACACTAACATTGTACATTGTAAAGGGGTCTTAACAATGCTTATCTAAAGAAAAACAAGACCTTTATTGGACCATGCATGTTACTACAGCATTGGTCCTACGCACATCTAATCGTTGGCCGTCCAGTTCTGGCTAACAAGACAGGTGTGCCATAATGGGGCAAGCCCGAGCTAGACAACAGCCCAGCATTTGCTACCAAGTATTGCTATCTGAAGATATGGGTCGGGGCAGGGCATGGCTCATCACTCAGCATGACATTCCGGAGACAGGAGATCGAGCATCTGAGAGATAATCTAGAGTATGTGACATGGGAGCCCTACAGAGAATATGTAAGTCTAATTTTATTTTAAATTTGATTTAAATTTTTTTCATATTTGTTGTTTGAATTAATATGGTATTAAATTTGTAAATTCAGATCGAGGTAGATGGGGGACATCGGACTTTCCTCGAGATATTGCCTGAGCGATGTCGGCAACAAGAGCCTTTCTGGCGTGCAGAGGTGCCGATCATATGTTTTCAGGTACCGTAATAGGAAATAAAAAAGCAACTCGGATAAGTAATTTAATAGGAAATAAAAAAGTGAGACATGAACATTGTTCATTTTTCAATTATTTTAATTTCTGATAAGTACTAATTTTAATTTGAATTGTGTCTAGAACTATAAGTTACCTTTGTACCATCCTCATATTATTATTATTTTATAATATCTATAACCTATTAATTCTATAACATACTATTAGTAAATGAAGATGTCGTCAATATCGGAGTCATATTTAATTATATCATGAGACGGGAAAACAATCATCATACTCAATTACTCAACTAGAGATATATGTGTAAGAAATATTCAAGTCATTCATTCCTACTTCATTACTTGTCACAACCAGTTCATATATAAATTTGACAAAAGTAAATCACTCATCATACATTTTAATTTGCAAAGTGCACAAAATGGTAAAAATAATAAAGAATTGAAGTATATATGATATATTATGTTTCAGAATATCAAGAGGAATCCAAATCCCACTAGTAGTGATAAACTGATTGCGCCTCCTCGAAGCATTGGAGTTGACTCGGATCTAACCACAGGCACATATGCTCGGCCACCCCTCCTACCAGAAATCACAACAATCCTTTGTGGAGGTGGAGGAGGAGGAGGACTATAAACCGAAGGTGATATCTCGAAGTCAGCAAGTTTATTTGACATGTCGTTCTGTAGATGGATCGCGCGATCGTCACCGCTTGCAAGTTGAAGTAGGAAAATTATTGATACAACTCCAAGTAGTAGCTTCATTTGTGCAAATGAAATTAATGAGGAGCTGCTTTTTTTCCTTTTGTCTATGAGAGGAGGATGTGTTGAGATGTAAAAATAGATGAAGGCGTATGCTTACTATGCAGTGGAAGCTAGTAGTGCTTCTATATATATAGTTGAGTTTATTAAAAAAAACAAAAAGTATTTCATGAGGTTGGTTTCAGTGCATGAATGTTTGACCAAATACGCGGTGGGTTCAAAGAGGACCTTTTCTATATAGGCACCGGATAAAATATTGTGTATGGTATATGAGACTATGTCTCCATGTTTCAAATATGTATATATATATATAGGATTTTGCTAATATGCTACGTGTAGCATAGAGCCCCTCCGTGCTACGGCTCACTTTTTGAGTTTTCAAAATCCTAACGGTCGATCCGAACCGTTCAACATGATCTCCATATGAATATGTACTTGCAAACCAAATTTTACGTTTTTTAGAATTTTTTTACTATTTATTACGCCACTTTGAAAGTCGCTGATCCAATTGTCCAGAAAAGTTTACTGTTGTGTACAAATTAGTGTTTTTTCAATGTGGCTTAATAAATAGTAAAAAAATTCTAAAAAATGTAAAATTTGGTTTGCAAGTACATATTCATATGGAGATCATGTTGAACGGTTTGGATCGACCGTTAAGATTTTGAAAACTCAAAAAGTGAGCCGTAGTACGAAGGGGCTCTATGCTACGAGTAGCACCGTAGCACTGTCCTATATATATATATATATATATATATATATATAGAGTAGAACTAGGGTGCTCTCGAGTTCACCAAGCCCTTGGTGAACTCAAGTCCAAAACTCATCAGATCGGCTTCAAACGACGAATCCGACCGATGAAACCCGTCTACCTTACGAGTGATGCGTCTACATGCAAAAATTTAAAATTTTGAAATTAATTTTGCATAGAGTCAAGTGGTCAAAAAACATCAAAAAATGAATGCATTAAAATTAATTTATTAACCTTCTAATTTTGACCACTTGACTCTATGCAAAATTAATTTCAAAATTTAAAATTTTTGCATGTAGACACATCACTCGTAAGGTAGACGGGTTTCAACGGTCGGATTCGTCGTTTGAAGCCGATCCGATGAGTTTTGGACTTGAGTTCACCAAGGGCTTGGTGAACTCGAGAGCACCCTAGTTCTACTCTATATATATATATATATATATATATATATGACACGCTTGTGGCAATTATTGTGGACAAGGTCATATATACTATCAAAAATTACGGTTTGTCTGGAGCATAGAGTCGCTGGCTGGCTTGGCCCAGGTGTTTTAATATACTAAGTATAAATTGTTAGGTGGAACCTCTTGGAGACAGCCACCTCCAACTTTTCTTTTGATCAACTGATTTGTTTATTGTTGACCTCTGTTTTTACTACCTTGAACAACATGTTATTGTTCTTATTTGATCTGAAATGCTAAATTTTTATTATATATATGACGTATAAATGCAATCTAATAACCTTGAGTGCATTTATCTAGTTATTTAAATTATGTTTGTGGTTTATTAAGTTGATTTATTGTATGTGCTTGAACTATTTGATGTGCATATTTTTTTAAAAGTAATTTCGCCCCCATTTAGACAAAACACCAAAAGATTGAGTTCATTGCTAATTGTTCTTGCTAAAGAAGATCGATCTCATGAAATGTTATTTGACCATAAATGATCTTAATATTTAGGTGATTAATTGCAAGTTGATTCTTAAAATCTAATTAAAAATATTAAACTATATTTGAGATCCAAAAGTTGTCCAATATCATTCGAGAAAAAGGATTATCAGGTTCAAGTTGAAGTAATTCACCATCAAAATTGGAGACAAATTATTGACTTCTACACGGTATGATGCTATGAAAGGTATAAATATTTACCTTAAGATAAAACCATCTCCATTACCATAATCTAAGTTTATGTAAAAGAACTAGAGATATTTAATTACATCTTATCATTTTCATTGGTCACTTGCATATTAAATTTACACCTATATTTCTCGGATTCAGATTGCATTTTAGTATTCAAAGAGATTCACGTTATACATTTATGTACTTTAGGTTGTATTGTTAGGATTCATATTGTATTCTAAGAATTCACTCAAATAGTCAAATTAGGTATTTCTTAGTATTTATTTTTATTCGACAACATCTGTAAAACTACACAATAAGCTTGTATACTTGCGATTGAATTGTGTCGAGAACCTATCACTTATTTCTTGAGATAATTCGGACCTTCATATTATTAATTTATAATTTCTGAACCACTAATATTGAAACATACTATTAGTCTTAAATGAAAATTTTATAAATATTCTCTGAGTTGTATTTATTATAAGATGAAACTGGGAAACAATCATCATTATTCAGCTAGATTTAAGTAATTGTCATAACAAGTGCACATATATATATATTGACAAAGTAAATCTTTCATCACATTTTAATTTAAACAACACACAAAAGGGAAAAAAACAAAAGAATTATAATCTACACTCGAAGTATGTCCTATTGGATTTTCAGAACACCAAAAGAAACCCAAATGCCATTACTACTAGTGACAAAATGATTGCTCCGCCTGGAAGCACCGGAGTTGATGCAGATCTAACCACAGGCACATATGCACGGCCTCCCCTCCTACCTGAAATAACAACAATCCTTCCTGGAGGAGGAGGAGGAGCATAAACCGAAGGCGATATCTCGAAATCAGCAAGTTTATTAGACATGTTGTTCTGTATATGGATCAAGCGACCATCACCACTTGTAAGTTGAAGTATGACAATTATTGATACAACTCCAAGAAATAGCTTCATTTGTGCAAATGAAATTAATGCAAAGCGCTAGCTGCTGAGTCTTTTTTTTTTGGTCTAGGAGAGGCGGATGTGTTGAGATGTTTATATAGATGAAGGTGCTTACTATGCAGTGGAATCTAGTATTGCTTCTATATATATATATAGTTCAATCTTTTTTATTTTTTTTTAGAATTTGACAGTGGCTGTCATAGTTCAATTTATTAAAAAAGACATCAAATGAGGTTGGGTTCGGTGGATGAATATTTGACCAAATACGCGATATAGGACTTCAAAGAGGACCTTTTTCAAGGCACATGATAAAATATTGTGCATGGTTATATGGCAGAATGCCTCCATGTTTAAAATAGGTATAATAATTAGTTGTTGAATTGTAGGTCCCATTTTGTGATATTTTTTCAGCTGGATGGCGCACCGGCTTCTCCCTTCAAACCCTCAGAGAAGCACTATGCCTCGTCACATATAATTCTTCTGACTGCCAAACATGCCTCCTAAATGCGGTACAAGCAATAAAAAACCAATTGCTCACGTAGCATAAGAGCTGGTTTATGGTATGATGACTGCTTCCTCGGGTATTCTAATACAAACTCCACCACCACTGACAAAAAGTCATGGGCAATAGTCTACAACGTAAAGGACATTCCAAATCCCGACAAATTTGAAGATGTGTACAGCAATCTGATGGGTAGCCTTGCAGATAGAGCAGCTAATTCCACAAATTTGTTCAAGGTTGATACAGCATATTATACTGGAAATATCACCATGTATGGACTGGTACAATGATTCAAGACATTTCGCCAGACGATTGCTTTACATGCCTATAGCAATATATCAGCCAGGTCCAAGCCACTTCATTGGGGAGGAAGGGTAGGACCATGTTAGGCTTCCAATGTTACATACGTATGGATATATATCTACAATATTTTAATCTTTCTCTCATGGATGCAACGCCCCCTGCCTTAACTCCTCCCTCCCCCTGCCAAAGAAAGGTACTGGTATATATGCACAATTATAATTAAGGTACTGGTTCACATTTTTAGTTTGACAAAAATGTCATCTATATATATATACATAGCTTTATTTCTTTATCTAGCTTCAATAGAATCAATGGATCAAAGATTTTCAGGTTGTTTTTACCTCAACTCAGATTTCATTTTTAAAGACAACAACTATCAATTTAGATATTTATGGGCAATATATTTTGTATTTTTGTTGGTGGTGAGATTTTTGTTCAACAATCACTTTTAAAAAAAATAACTGTACTCACATCGATTTTGCAACAGAGGGCATATGCTTCTAAACAATTAAAATGGTTAAGTACTAAAAAAATTTCGGACTCACAATCATAGGCTTGTTGGGAGTTTTTCGGAAAAGAGGAAAAACAGAAAAACAGGGCAGCAGCCGAAACTTTTCACAACTCCATTTTTTTCATTTATTAATTAATACAAACAGATCTACTATTTATAGTGGTGCATATCCATCCTTTCGCACCCCACTAACCCCACTAACTTTGCTATAACTAACCTATAACCAACCCACTACTTGACTACTTTTCTGCACATGTCTAAATAGACAACTTGCTGTCCAAGTTTACAATTAACTCTAATTAACTCTAAACAGAAAAATAAACTGCTGTAAAATAACCGAAATATAAAAACTGCATCTGATACGGTTCGTATTGGACAATACGGTCCGTATTCATTTCGGACTTGGATTATTTTCAACACCCCCCCTTAATCCAAAGTCCAGCACATTCATCATGTCTCGACACCAGTTGAACTTCTCACGTGGGAGTGATTTGGTCAGCACATCTGCAACTTGCTGGTTCGTGTTCACATACTGCAACTCTATCATCTTTTGCTCAATCATGTCTCGTATGAAATGGAGCCGAGTGTCTATGTGCTTTGTTCTGTTGTGATGCACCGGGTTGTTACTAATTGCAATTGTCGACTGATTATCACAATAGAGTATTGTAGCACCTTTCTGCTCACAATCTAACTCTTCCAATAAGCGCCTTAACCATACACCTTGGCATGCTGCTGATGTTACTGCATTGTACTCAGCTTCTGCGGTTGATAGTGCAACTGTTGACTGTTTCTTCGAATTCCAACTTATCACGCTGTTGCTGATCCCAAGGTTATGCAACTGTTGATCCTTCTTTGGCAACGTCTCTTCATAGTTTATGCCTTGCTTTTGTGCATATCCTTTGGCTACTAACCTCGTCTTGTATTTTAATACACTGCCATCTGGACCAAATTTAGTCTTGTAAACCCATTTAACTCCAATTGCATTGCGATCTTTTGGTAATTCCACCAACTTCCAGGTTTGGTTTTGCTCGATTGAACTCATTTCATCTTTCATTGCTTGCACCCATTCCTTTCTTTCTACGGCTTCTTCATAGGACAATGGATCTGCTACATACATAACCTGAGTTGCTTCATACAATTCTTGTAAGGATCGTACCTTTCTCCCTTGTGTATCCGGATCAACCATCCGATGTGATCTGCTACTCGAGCTTGGACTCCTTTGCGGCTGCACACTGCTGCCTTCTTCTTCTTCATCTTCTATTTCTGCTATTGGTGTGTTGTCTTTCTCCATAGACCAACTCCAACTAGCATTCTCATCAAACATGATGTTTCTACTGACTATAATCTTCTTTGTCACCGGATTAAACAACCTATACCCTTTAGATTGTATGCAATACCCAATGAACACACACTTTTCAGATTTTGAGTCTAGTTTCTTTCGGTTTTGTGTGCTTATGAGAGTGTAAGCAATGCACCCAAAAACACGCAAATGCCCCACACTGGGCTTCCTTTCAAACCACGCTTCAAATGGTGTTTTCTTCATCACTGCCTTGGTTGGTGACAGATTTAGAACATATACCGCTGTTGCTACTGCTTCAGCCCAAAAACTATTCGGCATACCTTTAGATTTCAGCATACTTCTTGCTAGTTCTACTACCGTGCGGTTCTTGCGTTCAGCTACACCGTTTTGCTCAGGTGTGTATGGAGTGGTCAGCTGCTGTAGCACCCCTTCTTTCTCACAAAACTGCTTGAATTCTTTTGATTGAAACTCACCACCACGGTCTGATCTTAGAGCTTTCAGCCTAGCCCCTGTTTGCGTCTCTGCCATGGCTTTGAACCTTTTGAACAGCCCAAACGCTTCACTTTTATATCTAAGGAAATAAACCCAAGTCATCCTGCTGCAATCATCAATAAACAGCATAAAATACTTGCTTCCTCCCATTGATTCAACCTCCATGGGTCCACACAAATCAGTATGCACTAACTCAAGTACCTTGGTTGCACGCATCGACTGATCTTTTGGAAATGGCAGCTTCGATTGCTTGCCAAACACACATCCTTCACATAACCCGATTTCACCAATTTTGGGTAACCCATTCACCATTTTCTTTTGATTCAACAATCTCAAACCATTCATGTTTAGATGACCATACCTCAAATGCCATAGTTCACTAGAACTAATCTCCTTGGCTGCAAGTGCCTTGTCTTTCACCTTGGCTATCTCCAAAGGGAACAAGTTGTTTTGTGTCTTCTGGATTATTGCCATCGTCTGATCCGTGGCTGCATCTACAATTCTGCAATTGTTGCCTTCAAACTTGATGGTACACCCGCTGCCCATCATCTGACCGATGCTGAGAAGGTTTTGGGACAGTTGAGGAATATAGTACACATCATGTATTATCCGTGTATTGTGACTGCTGGTCTGCACGGCTACTCTTCCTTTTCCTTCAACATGAATCTCTTTATCATCACCAAGCTTTACTGCCTTCTTGTATGACTCATCTAATTCAACAAATAGATGTTTGAAACCCGTCATATGGTTTGAGCACCCGCTATCCAAAAACCAGATTTGACTCGCATCTGATTCTTCATAGGTTTTGGCCATGAACAACTGTGACTGATTGTTCTTCTCTTCAACATAACTTGCCTGTCCTTCTTCTCTTTTCTTCTTGTAGCAGTCGGCCTGCACATGACCGGACTTGTGGCAGTAATAGCACTCCACATCTTGATCTTCTTCTCTCTGTTTCTTGTAACAATCGGCTTGCATATGCCCTTTCTTGTGACAGTAATAGCATTCTACATCTTTCTTCGGTTGATTAGAATGCGTTTGATTGTAACTAGGCTTGCCTCTGCCTCTGCCTCTGCCGCCTTGACTGCCTCGACCTCTGCCGTAACCTTGGCCTCTACCTCTGCCTTGCTGTTGGCTTCTTGAGGAATCGCCATTGGAATAGAAAGCTTTGGTGTCATCCTTCGCTTCTGATCTGTTGAGACGAACTTCATGGACCTGCAATGATCCCATCAACTCATCAAACGTGTAAGTGGACAGATCTTTGGATTCTTCGATCGCGGCGACCACATGATCAAACTTGGTTGTCAGGCTGCGCAACACTTTCATCACCACTGTCTTTTCTGCAAGATCTTCTCCACAACTTCGAATTTGGTTGACTATTGTTGTAACTTGCGTGAAGAAGGATTGAACTGACTCGCCTTGTTTCATGTTCAATGTCTCAAACTCCCGTCTCAAGCCCTGCAACTTGATGGCTACCACCTTGGAACTTCCCTGAAATGCGGTTTTCAGAGTTGTCCACGCCTGATTTGCTGTTTCTGCTGCTGCAATCTTTGCAAACACCGATTCGTGTACGGCTTGCTGAATGAAGAAGAGCGCCTTTGCATCTCGCTTCGCTGTGTCAATTGGTGTCGGATCAGGATTCGGTAATCCCTTGTCTGCTAGTTCCCATAAGCCATGAGATTTCAGCATAGTTCGTATCTTGATACTCCAGAATTCGTAATTCTCACCCTTGAACAAAGGTACCATCTGATTTGACATGCTAATGGTGGTGTTGTTGCCTGCGTCGGCCATGGTCGGATCTGCCTTGATCTCTCACCTTTGGCTTAGTCGGATCTGCCTTGATCTCTCACTCGGATCTGCCTTGATCTCTCACTCGGATCTGCCTTGATCTCTCACTCGGATCTGCCTTGATCTCTCACTCAGATCTGCCTTGATCTCTCACCCTCTCACCTTCGGCTTGGTCGGATCTGCCTTGATCTCTCACCTCGCTCTGATACCAATTTTGTTGGGAGTTTTTCGGAAAAGAGGAAAAAAACAGAAAAACAGGGCAGCAGCCGAAACTTTTCACAACTCCATTTTTTTCATTTATTAATTAATACAAACAGATCTACTATTTATAGTGGTGCATATCCATCCTTTCGCACCCCACTAACCCCACTAACTTTGCTATAACTAACCTATAACCAACCCACTACTTGACTACTTTTCTGCACATGTCTAAATAGACAACTTGCTGTCCAAGTTTACAATTAACTCTAATTAACTCTAAACAGAAAAATAAACTGCTGTAAAATAACCGAAATATAAAAACTGCATCTGATACGGTTCGTATTGGACAATACGGTCCGTATTCATTTCGGACTTGGATTATTTTCAACAAGGCTGAGGTCATGAATATAGTCGAGGAAGCTTGACTAAAAATAGTATATGATTGTAAGGAAAATTTACTCCGAAAATTTTCATGCAACTTACACATGAAAATATTAATCTCATATCGTGATATTAATCCAACAAGAAGAACATAATTAATGACCTCCAATAATCCCAATAAGCAAAACATCAAAGTATAAATCTCAATGACAATGACATTAAAGAAGGATCAGGATCCATTCACAATGACATTTACTTGAGATGGGGTGGTAGTGCAGTTGGCTAGAAAAAAAATCTTATCATTGTGGTTACTTAAAAGTCGAGAGGTCGAGCTCCACTCACGACTTTACAACCTCTGCAAAGCTTTGCAAAACAATGACATTTACTTGACAATCTTAGAAATGATAAAAACTAAAGTGCAATTTTAAAATCCGAATCTTGAAATGCGAACTATACTTTTTATAACAAGCACATGAAGGAAGATGAAATTTGATTCAAATTTTACCCAAAATCAAACGATTTGAAATTTGCAACAGGTAATACTCAAATTATATAAAATTTAACAAATAATCGATCAATACTAAAGCCAACAACATTTCTTTCTCATTGCAATATTTCTTTTTTAAACATTCTTTATTATACATGCATTAATGATGCCCCAGATAAGAGAGAGAGAGAGAGAGAGTCGATCAATTGAAGGGTATCTCTCTCTGCTCTAGAGGTGCAAACGGATCGGATAGTGCTAAAACCATATCCGTATCTGTTTTTATTTTTCAGATACAGATATGGATCGGATATTAGACGGATACGGATACGGATATCTGCTTTTATAATGGTGAATAACATAAATTTTTTAATAATATATACTAAACAATAAGTATATATATACTATTCGGATACGGATAATTAAAATTTAAAACCATATATGTATCCATATCTGCATGGATATTTGGATATGGAATAAATTGAAAGACGAAGGGACATTTTTACTGAAGGGAATAAATTGAAAGCTACTAAGTTCAATTGAAAATTATGCATTTTCCCGTTCGTTGGTCTTGAACCATACTGGTCCTACAAATTGAACCATACTGGGTCTTGCCGATGCCGCTCTCACCAACTATGCAGACTAACGTGATATTTTTTATATGCAATCCTTATGTAGATGCTCTAAAAAAAAGATTTCAAAAGGTGGGCCACTGGCAAGAAAGCAACACCAAAAAGAGTAAAAGATCTCTGATGTAGTGATGTTCCAGACCATTTCTGGCTAATATATCTCTGATGTTCTAGACCATTTACCGAGTAAAAGATCTCTGATGTTCCAGACCAGTTATCACTTGATAGCACTAGCAGAACAGAGGTAAAATGTTTAGAACAATTTTATATCTTTCAAAGCATTTACACACAAGAAGACAGAAAAATTATTCTTTCAGAAATAAAATTACACATCTACAAAATATAATATGTAAGCTTCAAGCATTATCCCACCTACACCCAAAAATATATCATGCTAAACTGTATCACCTATACTCAGCCTCTCCTGATTTCTTCCAAAATACCAAAAATCCCCTCTTCTTCATCATTTTTAGGTACACCATAAAAAAGTTGCAGCAGAGCCCGAATTTTGGCATCAAATGAAGCAAGAGAAGGATCCAAATGGCCCAGAATTCATATAACATTTTACTTGACCAGAGCCGCCACATGTTCTACAAGACCGAGCTGAAGAACACTTAGAGCAGTAAGTCCACTTTGTTGGGAGCCTGAACAATAGGATGTTTTCTTTTCCATTAAAATTTGTCCAGTAATTCAATTAAATTACTATATAATATTTCTTTAAATTTCATTTTAGTTGCTCAACTTGAAGCTCAACTAAAGATGTCTACGACCACAAACTCAGAATTTTACCAGAGTTAGTACCTCATAAGTCACGTACTGAGACTACAACTGTCAGGTCTAGTAGGAATTGTAAGTGTTGACAAGTATCTTGAAATACATATGACTCAATATCCGACAATTATCCGTTCCATATCCGTATTCGGAGATTATCCGCTCCGTATCCGTATTCGGTTAAGGCGGATATGGTTTTGAGTTTTGATATCCGTTTATTATCCGTATCCGTATCCGTATCCGCTCATTGAAAGACGGATACGGATTTGGTATTAGCATTATCCGCTCCGAATCTGCTCCGTTTACACCCCTAGTCTTAAAAGAAGATTTTATAAATATTCTCTTCGATGTATTTATTATAAGATGAAACTGGGAAACAATCATCATTATTCAGCTAGATTTAAGTAATTGTCATAACAAGTGCACATATATATATATTTGACAAAGTAAATCATTCATCACATTTTAATTTAAACAACACACAAAAGGGCAAAAAAACAAAAGAATTATAATCTACACTCGAAGTATGTCCTATTAGATTTTCAGAACACCAAGAGAAACCAAATGCCATTACTACTAGTGACAAAATGATTGATCCGACCGGAAGCACTGGAGTTGACGCAGATCCAACCACAGGCACATATGCACGGCCTCCCCTCCTACCAGAAATAACAACAATCCTTCCTGGAGGAGGAGGAGGAGCATAAACCGAAGGCGATATCTCGAAATCAGCAAGTTTATTAGACATGTTGTTCTGTATATGGATCGAGCGACCATCACCACTTGTAAGTTGAAGTAGGACAATTATTGATACAACTCCAAGAAGTAGCTTCATTTGCGCAAAAGAAATTAATGCAAAGCGCGCTGCTTATTCTTTTCTTTTTGTCTAGAAGAGGCGGATATGTTGAGATGTAAATATAGATGAAGGTGCTTATTATGCAGTGGAATCTAGTATTGCCTCTATATATATAGTTGAATTTATTAAAAAAGACATCAAATGAGGTTGGGTTCGGTGGATGAATATTTGACCAAATCGCGATATAGAACTTCAAAGAGGACCTTTTTCAAGGCACATGATAATATATTGTGCATGGTTATATGGCAGAATGCCTCCATGTTTGAAATAGGTATAATAATTTGTTGTTGAATTGTAGGTCCCATCTTGTGAGACGTAATCCCAAAATTCTGATCTGTAAACTCCAAAAGAAGATTTTTTTTCTTTTATTTGTGACATATTTTATCATTTAGGAAGGCTATAAAAGTCTCTCTTGTAATTGATTAGAGTGTGTGTGTTTAAAATCATATCCGTATCTGTTTTTATTTTTCGGATACAGATACGGATCGGATATTAGACGGATACGAATACGGATATCCACTTTTTATAATGGTGAATAACATAATTTTTTTAATAATATATATTAAACAATAGGTATATATATATATATATATATTCGGATACGGATAGTTAAAATTTAAAACCATATCCGTATTCATATTCGCATGGATATTTAGATATTGGATATCCGTATCTAATTTTTGAGTACGGATTCAAATATAGACAGATAATATTCGACCCGTTTGCACCCTACTCTTCTCTCACCATCCTTTCTGTTAAGAAGGTAATGAGAAAAGAAGTACCTAATGGGCCGAACTTCAAAAACTTAGAAGAGTCAATTAACTTGTGGGTTGGAATATATATAGCTAGAAAGAAGCAATCTATATATTCAATTATTAGTAGCCCATTTCCCCCCCATAAGTCGCCAAATCTAAGTAAGCTTAATTTCATTCCGGCCTCTCCTATTTCCTAGTAGTAGAGCATTGGAGTTAATTCTTGATTCCTCTTTTGTAGTAAATTCACATGCTAATTAAATTAAAAGAAGAAAAACAAAACATAATTGTCAGTGATTATATTGATTTTTTTTTAAATATTTTTTATAATCAATTTGCAAATGTGGCTAGTTATAAATATTAATTCAATAGTATCAAACATCACAATAAGTATGAAAGCATCACATTATCACAAATTGTAACACCTCGTATATTTAAAAATATTTTAAATAACTGAAATCTATTTTTCTGAAATTACTTATAAAATTTTGAAATTCTAAGTATTTAAATTAAGAAGTATGTTACCTTGCATGTTCACCCCAACCAACTACCCCACTAATTTTTAACCCCTTAATATTTATATAAACTCTCTCATGTTCTTCACCGTGAAAAAAAAAATGAAATCGGAAAGAAAAATAAAATAAAATAAAATTTTGTTATATGTCTGATTGTATCCCCGATCCTACATCGCGAATGTACCTGAGCAGTCCATTGCAATACGATTTGAATTTCTGAAATTCTCACTACCAGTTAACTGGACTCTTCTATAATCTGTATTTTCGTTTTGGTCTGTTTGAATGATAGAAATTGTACCATATCTGAATATGTGATTGCATTGGTATATTTAATGGGATATTGGATATAGGAATTTGAATATGCTTTTGAGATTTAACTGACAGAGTACTGTGGTATCTGAAAGCTTAGGCCCACCCGGTTATAATGCATACCTAATCTGATATATTTGTGTGGATTAATTCAGTTATGTTTGTAATGTTGTTCTGAATAAACCAGTTATAGGGAAGTGCGTCGTTAAATAACTAGTTATTGAAATTTGTAGCTAACTTTTGTTTTGGTTGACGGACCATCGGATGAATGCTATAATCTCATTTATAAATAAAGTATAAATTTACATTTATATCTAAACTCATGATTACAACTAGTTTGCTAACTACAAAAATAAAAGGCGGAATTTCATGTCTCCCCCTCAAAAACCTTGAAATTACGTACTTCCCCCTCTAAAATTCATAATATCATATTTATCATTCTAAAGTTCAAAAACTCACAAACTTACCCAATTTATTAATTTTTCTAATAAAACTCATTTAAAATTCATTTCTCCCTCTTTTCTTCTTCTCCTTTCTCTTCGTTCCCAGAGAAATCCCAGAAATTCCAGAGAAAAACCATGTGGCGGCCCCACATACCGATGCCATATCTCCTTCTCTAGACTTTGGCTTTGACTTTGATCAGGCATCCAAACCCAGTAAAGCATGTGTTGGAAGCTGAGGAATTCAAACGTATATAAGGATAATACAAACGTATCCAAACCTAGGAATTCGGGTCTTAGGCGATGAAATGGGCCATGATCTAAGTTTACTGGTAAACAAACAAGGTTGTCAGACAAGGAGAAGGAAAGTTGTAAGGAGACCCCCCACCTTTTCACTTATTTTAGAAATGAAAGGGGCTGGCACTTAGATGATTTCTTACTTTCTTTGTTTTTCTTGGAATTTATGTTTCAAGTTAGTTTTTCTAGGACCTTTTCGTTTCAGATAGCAGTAGATACTTTAATTTCCTCTATTTCCTTCAGTATGGCAATGTAATGCTTTTAGACTATTTAATGTTTTTCTCTAAAAAAGAATACTACTACTAGTGATTTGTATTCTAACCCATCATCTATCAAGGAAACAAAGAAGTTATCACTACTACTAGTCAAAGTTAAAGTCTGGGAAGGAAATATGGCATCAGTATGTGGGGCCGCCACATGGTTTTTCTCTGGAAACGAAGAGAAAGGAGAAGAAGAAAGAGAGACAAAGGGTAAAATGGGTAATTTAAAAATTTTAAATGAGTTTTACTAGAAAAATCAATAAATTGGGTAAATTTGTGCGGTTTTAAACTTTAGAAGGGTAAATATGATATTATGAATATTAGAGGGGGAAATACATAATTTCAAGGTTTGTGAGGGGGATACATGAAATTCTCCCAAAATAAAAATACTAACAAACAGCTGAAAGGCACTGAATTGAAGTGAAAAATACTAGCTGCATCTGGTCCATTTCAGACAATAAAGACCGCAAGACTAAATATGTAATTAGAGTTTGTTTCTCTTATATATGATCTACTGGACTAGATCACACGGTCTACACCAAGTCCATGCATATATTTATAAATGACCTTATGGGCAGCCAAATATCTACACCAATTATTATCTTTGCATCGATCATTTAACTTTTTCTGATTTACTCTGTATAAATAAAGTCTTCTCCTTTGCTAAAGTTAGTATGTACTCATGACTTATCAAGGAGTGTTCTGATTGAATACGAGTTCCCCATTGTGGCAAACAAGGACAAGATAGCTTTTATGAATTGATCAAACACATGCACGCACATGCATTTGTACCCCTTTGATTTTTTCAAGATAGCTACAAGATTTTTTCATTTTTCTCAAGAAAAGGAAAATCTATAGTAAGATAGCTAGGAAGCTATATTTCCCAACACATTATCTTAAAAAATTTCAAAATATCTTCTATTTAATATACATGTATATAATTATTGTTAATAAATAATTGAATGGACAGTTAAGTAACAGTAAGGGATGAGCACATGCACACATTAAGTTTCTCTATTTAAGGGACTAGCTAGTATGTGTTGTTTATGTAAACTAAAGTAACAGTAAGTTTCTCTAGGCCTCTTCTCTCATGCTGGAGATGTGCATTTGTTAAAAGAGCTTCTGAAGAAAGATAAGTTGTTGCTGGAGAAACTATTTATTAAGATGGATGCAAAAATTCAATGGTCTGAAAACAACGATTTTGTAAAATACTTAATAAATAGTAAAAATTCAAAAAAAAATGTAAAATTTGATGTGCACATTTTAATATATCCATAATGTTGAACAGTTTGGATCAACTGTTTGAACTTTAAAAACTTTAAAAATATAGGATGTAATTCTATGTCACAAAAAAAAAGTGTAAGTGAATCCCTTCTCAAAAAAATAAATATATATATATACACACATATATAGAGATGGGCTATTGTGCTTTGCAAAGTAAAACACCCTCTTTACTTCGGGCCATATTTTCATTTTTGAAAATCCAAACAACCGATCCGAACCGTTCAACATGTTCTAAATATTGAAATGTGCTTGCAGACTAAATTTTACATTTTTTTGAATTTTTTTACTATTTATTAAGCCACTTTGAAAATCACTGATCCACTGTGAACAGTAAAAAATAGTAAAATTTTCTGGACCACCGGATCAGCGATTTTCAAAGTGGCTTAATAAATAGTAAAAAAATTCCAAAAAATGTAAAATTTAGTCTGCAAGCACATTTCAATATTTAGAACATGTTGAACGGTTCGGATCGGTTGTTTGGATTTTCAAAAATGAAAATATGGCCCGAAGTAAAGAGGGGGTTTTACTTTGCAAAGCACAATAGCCCATCTCATATATATATATATCCACATAGAGTAAGGCTACGGTGCTTTGCAAAGTAAACCACCCCATTTACTTCGGGCTACTTTTTGAATTTTGAAAATCCAAACAACCGATCCGAACCGTTCAACATGTTCTAAACATTGAAATGTGCTTGGAGACCAAATTTTACATTTTTTGGAATTTTTTTACTATTTATTAAGCCACTTTGAAAATTGCTGATCCGACGGCGAACAGTAAAAAACAGTAAAATTTTCTGGACCACCAGATCAGAAACTTTCAAAGTGGCTTAATAAATAGTAAAAAAATTCCAAAAAATGTAAAATTTGGTCTCCAAGCACATTTCAATGTTTAGAACATGTTGAATGGTTCGGATCGGTTGTTTGGATTTTCAAAATCCAAAAAGTAGCCCGAAGTAAACGGGGTGGTTTACTTTGCAAAGCACCGTAGCCTTACTCTATCCACATATATATATATATATATATATATATATATATATATACACACACACACACACACATATATATACACACATATACATACACACATATACATACACACACATATATATACACACATATACATACACACACACATATATATACACACACATATATATATACACACACATACATACACACACATATATATATATACACACACATATACATATACACACACATACATACACACACACACATATATATACACACACATATATATACACACACATATATATAGACACACACACACACACACACACACATATATATATGTATGTATGTGTATATATAGGCATAAATTTATAGATGAAGCTAAAGCTAGCTATAATAGTTAGGCTCCAAGCTAGCTTCAGTTGTCCACTTGTACTAGCTGCATTAAATTATAAAAGTAAGATAATAACAAGATATTCCAAATAAAGTTTTGACTTGGCCCAAATATATGAGTTTGCATCGTCCCTTTAATATTAGTGTAGATCTAGTCCGCACGGATCTTAAAGAGGATCGTACGGTCCATATGTATTAACTCAAAAGATTCTTTTTTGAGTTAATGCAGAGAATACGAATTCCAAATATGTATGCTCCAACCAACCAAGCAAAACGTTATTCGGTTTACAACTTCAGTTGAATTTATTATAGAATGAACCTAACAATAGAACATCACATTTAGAAGCAGTAAATAGAATTTGAGGTTCTTAAAAAATAATCCCAGAAAGGGTATTTGGATGAACCTAAAATAATAATTCTAATGATATATGTGGCTATTCCGATGCAGATTGGGTCGGAAGCTTCAATAGAAAATCAATAACCGTTTATTGCACATTTGTAGACAGCAATCTAGTCACATGGAAATGCAAGAAACAAAATGTTGAACCACGATCAAGCGCCGAAGCCGAATATCGTGTCATGGCATCAACCGCAAGTGAACTAACTTGGATCAAACAACTCCTATTAGACATGGGATCGATTTAAAACTCAAGCTCCGATGAAAATATATTGTGACAACAATTCGGCACAACATGTAGCTTCAAATCCCGTGTTTTATGAACGAACAAAACACATAGAAGTGGATTGCCACTTTATTAAATAAAAGGTTCAAGCAAAAGAAATTGAAACTCCATACGTAAAAGTGAAGATCAACTCGTGGATATCTTCACTAAAGGCTTGGATCCGAGTCCATTTGAAAAAATGACAAGCAAGCTAGGATTGTACGATACATATATATATAGAGATAGGCTATGGTGAGTTGTGAAGTAAAACGTCGTTTTACTTCACGCCATATTTTTATTTCGAAAATCCAAACAACCGATCCGAACTGTTCAACATTTTCTCTATATTGAAATGTGCTTGAAGACAAAATTTTACATTTTTTGGAATTTTTTTACTATTTATTAAGCCACTTTGAAATCGGTGATCCACTGTGAACAGTAAAAACAGTAAATTTTCTGGACCACCGGATCAGCGATTTTCAAAGTGGCTTAATAAATAGTAAAAAAATTCCAAAAAATGTAAAATTTAGTCTCCAACCACATTTCAATATTTAGAACATGTTGAGCGGTTCGGATCGGTTGTTTGGATTTTCAAATGAAAATATGAGCGTGAAGTAAAATGACATCTTACTTCGCAACTCACCATAGCCCAGCTCATATATATATATATATATATATATATATATATATATATAGAGTATGGCTAATGTGCTTCCTCTAGAACTTCGGCCTCGTGCTTCCGGGGGCATATCTTAGTGTTTGATGTTCAAACAACAAATTCAAACCGCTAGATATTCAATCTATATTAAAATGTACTTGGAGACCAAATTTTACATTTTTTGGAATCTTTTTACTATTATTAAGCCACTTTGAAAATTGCAGATCCGGGTGAACAGTAAAAACAGTCTGGACCATATGATCTGGAATTTTCAAAGTGGCTTAATAAATAGTAAAAAAATTCCAAAAAATGTAAAATTTGGTCTCCAAGTACATTTTAATATAGATTGAACATCTAACGGTTTGAATTTGTTGTTTGAACATCAAACACTAAGTTATGCCCCCGGAAGCACGAGGCCGAAGTTCTAGAGGAAGCACATTAGCCATACTCTATATATATATATATATATATATATATATAGAGTAAGGCTACGGTGCTTTGCAAAGTAAACCACCCCGTTTACTTCAGGCTTTTTTTTTGGATTTTGAAAATCCGAACAACCGATCCGAACCGTTCAACATGTTCTAAACATTGAAATGTGCTTGGAGACCAAATTTTACATTTTTTGGAATTTTTTACTATTTATTAAGCCACTTTGAAAGTTTCTAATCCGGTGGTCCAGAAAATTTTACTGTTTTTTACTGTTTACCGTCGGATCAGCGATTTTCAAAGTGGCTTAATAAATAGCAAAAAAATTCCAAAAAATGTAAAATTTGGTCTCCAAGCACATTTCAATGTTTAGAACATGTTGAACGGTTCGGATCGGTTGTTTGGATTTTCAAAATCCAAAAAGTAACCCGAAGTAAAGAGGGTGGTTTACTTTGCAAAGCACCGTAGCCTTACTCATATATATATATTTCTACCTTGAGGGGGAGTGTTAAAAATAAAGGCTAGTTACAAATTTGAATTGTAACGGCTAGTTGTAGGAAATAGTGTCATGTAATTAATAGCTAGGAGTTAGTGGTTAGTGGTTAGTAGTTGTAATTAATAGTACAACGGCTAGTTTTTATGTAATTAATAGCTAGGAGTTAGTAGTTAGTGGTTAGTAGTTGTAATTAATAGTACAACGGCTAGCTTTTATTTTTCTTCTATAAATAGGAATACATGCATGTAAATCAAAGATAAGATTGCAATAATATGTTGTTTCTTACATCTCTTCTCTCTTACAAAATTAACAGCTAATCCGGCCCTAGCCTATAATGCAGAGGTCCTTTAATATTAGTGTAGATCTAGTCCACACAGATCTTAAAACGGATCGTACGGTCCATATGTATTAACTCAAAAGTTTCTTTTTTGAGTTAACGCAGAGGATACGAATTCCAAATATATATGCTCCAACCAACCAAAACGTTATTCGGTTTACAACTTCAGTTGAATTTATTATAGAATGAACATAACAATAGAAAAACAACCCTAAACCCTAAAATAAGTTTGACTTGGCCCAAAATTTAAAGAGAGTTGTAGTCAACTTAGATCAGTGAAAGAGATTCCCTCATGAGTCGTTCTAGTGCTGATTGTTATTCTGTCTTGTATGGACTATTGGAATTTTGAAGTACTTTATTTTCTAACCGTGAAAATCGGGTTGGAGATAGACTGGCTATGAAAGTTGGGGCATGGAACTGGAATTGTGACTCATTTTACACTCAGAATGTACTGATGGAGTCTTTTGAATGAGACAACTCAGAATATCTAGAGTCAACAAGCAAAACAATATCAGTACGACACAGTAATGAAATTTATCTTAATTACTACGATTTATAGGAAACTTGTACAAATTATGAAGGGCCTAACTTGTTTCTACCAATAGTCTAATAAAGGCCTGATTGTTTTTTCCTCGCCTTTTCCATCTTTTTAGTCAATTTTGTGATAATTTCTTTGTTTAGTCGGATTCCACATTTCAGCAAGAAAAAACAATGGAAACTGCCTAAAAGGCAAAAATATTCATCTCGTCATTCAAGTCAAAATCATTGTGCTAAAATTTCATTTACTTAATTAATTCATTTACAAATGCACCAACGCTTTCTTCTGTTTTAGTTTTCTGTGTAGCCAAATGGAACTGTAATATGTTTTGTGTTGTTGGTATACAACAAAAAATATTGCTTTTGTTTCTTGCCATCAGCACACAATCATATTTAAACATATAACCTTATAGGGTAACGAATAAAAATGAATGAAAAATAGGTCACACACACACCATTACGTGACAAGCTAACAATTTTTTTAATCCATATGCTTTCCAATAAGCTAATTGTTTTTAATCCATATAATTTTTCTAATAAGCTAGTAAATGAATGATAAATTATTCACTCTTGATTACTTTTAAAAGCAATAATAATTATAGTACTCAAGGTCCCCACAAAGGACACAAATGTCTCATTGCTTCATGCCCCAATCGTATCTCAACATCTTTATTATCTTCAATTTCAAAGTTCAAACAAACGATCCGAACTATTCCGAAAAAACAGTGATTTTGTACCTATCTTAAAAATAGTAAAAAAATTTCAAAAAATATAAAATTTGGTCACCAATCATATTTTAACATGGATATCACGTTAAACGGTTCAGATCGTCTGTTTGAACTTTGAAATTCCAAATAAAGATGTTGAGATACGTTTGGAGCATGAAGCAATGGGGCTTTCGAGCCCTCCTCTACATACATTTAGTGCTCTGGAAATACTTTTCTTTTATTAATACAATTGTTTAGTATTTGGTGTTGTCTTGCAAATGACTTGCAAATTTCCAGGATAGCATGGTCCACAATAATAATTCCAGTCTAGAAGGAAAAGATCGAAATGACGAAGACTTCAAAATGAGAGTGACCGTGTCTCTTATGTCTTTAATTTGCTACGAAATGGAGCTTCAATTTTAAGGAAATAGTTTCATCTAATTTTCGTATTGTGAAGAGAAATGTAATTGAATTATTAAAGAGAAATTTTATTCTATTTTTGAGTTGATTGATCAAGTATTATAATAGATGTAACATTTATTCCAATTTTTTATGATAAAAAATTCATTGAGAGATTCATGCTTTTTTTGGCCCTTTTGATTGTATTGTATTTCTATTTTATCAATAAATTTATATATATTTTGCCCTTTGTTTATACTAACAAACAGCTGAAAGGCACTGAATTGAAGTGAAAAATTCTAGCTGCATCTGGTCCATTTCAGACAACAAAGACCGCAAGACTAAATTTGTTAAGAGTTTGTTTCTCTTCCGAAATTTTTATTGTTACCATCTGAAAAAATCGGAATTAAATGAATACCACCCTCCTGGGCAGCTTATCAATACTACCACCCTCGCTAACCCAGTTCGAGTACCAAATAGGCTGGTGCACGGACTGGATTGGCGCACCAGGTGGTGCGCGGACCTGGTTAGCGCACTAGCCTGTTCTGCCTATTAAGGCTCCACCTCAGGTAACTATAAAAGTAAGATAATAACAAGATATTCCAAATTAAGTTTTGACTTGGCCCAAATATATGAGTCTGCATCGTCTGCATTAACTCAAAAGAGCAACTTTCGAGTTAATCCATATCGGCCGTCTGATTTTAAATGGAGATAATCCGACTCTGACCTATAATGCAGAGGCTCTTTAATATTAGTGTAGATCTAATCTACATGAATCTTAAAGCGGATCATACGGTCTATATGTATTAACTCAAAAGATTCTTTTTTGAGTTAATGCAGAGGACACGAATTCCAAATATATATGCTCCAACCAACCAACCAAAACGTTATTCGATCGGTTTACAACTTCAGTTGAATTTATTATAGAATGAGACTAACAATAGAAAAACAACCCTAAACCCTAAAATAAGATTGCCTTGGCCCAAAATTCAAAGAGAGTTGTAGTCAACTTAACTAATAACCATTCTGACACATAATTGCTCTATGAAAAGAGCAAATAATCCTCCTGCTTTCAACCCCAAAAGCCAAAACATGGCCTCTCATTCATCTCCACAAAGCTCCTTGCGCCTGTTTCTCTTCTTCTTTGCAATTATCTTTCAGCTTGCTACTTCGACCAACATTTTTTTCAAGTGCTCTGACTCAAACTTCACGAGGAACAGTACCTACCAATATAATCGCAACCAACTGCTCTCTAACCTTTCTTCGGCTGGATGGCGCACCGGCTTCTCCTTTCAAACCCTCGGAGAAGACCCTGACCAAGTTTTCGGCCGTGCACTATGCAACGTCGTCCTTAATTCTTCTGATTGCCAAACATGCCTCCTAAATGCTGTAGAAGCAATAAAAACCAATTGCTCACGTAGCATAAGAGGTGGTTTATGGTATGACAACTGCTTCCTCCGGTACTCTGATACCCACTCCACCACCTCTGATGAAAATTCATGGAATAAGATACTCTACACCACAGCTAACATCGCAAATCCCGACAAATTTGAAGATGTGTACAGCAATCTGATGGGTAGCCTTGCAGATAGAGCAGCTAATTCCACAAATTTGTTCAAGGTTGATACAGCAAAATATACTGGAAGTATCACAATGTATGGACTGGTACAATGTATTCGAGACATTTCGCCAGACGATTGCTATACATGCCTACAGCAATATATCGGCCAGTTCCAAGCCGCTGCATGGGGGAAGCAGGGTGGGGTCATGCTAGGCTTCCAATGTTACATACATATGGATCTCTATCAATATTTTAATCTTTCTCTCATCGATGCAACGCCCCCTGCCTTGCCTCCTGAGCTCTCTCCCCTGCCAAAGAAAAGTACAGGTATGCACAATTATAATTAATGAACTAGTGTAAATTTCTTCTACTGTGCGCCAATAACCAGCATAGGAACGTAACCTAAAGTATGGCACAGTTTGAATAGTCAATACTCGCTCATTCGTTAGACAATTAGTTTAGTTATGCCACCTGTCGTATGTTTGTGGACCGTACCTTTCTTCTTCATGCTCAATGTTATTTGTAATTTCTAATACATCCAATTGATACATTAATTTTTTGTCTTTGAAAATTGTCCAAATAAAAAGGTGTTTTAGGCGTGCTTGTGAGTTTTGATGTGTTTTATGCAGGCAAGAAGAAACCTTCAACTGGTACAATTGTGGCAATCACTATACCGCTGGTCCTTGCTTTTGTTGTAATCGCTGGTCTTTGTGTATGCTTCTTAAAGAGGAGAAAATCAGGGCTGACAAAAGACACAAAACCATTGCTGAGTAAGAAAGATCATATTTAATTTTGATCAACTTTTTTCTCAAGTAAGCTCAACACATGCTGATTGATTTTGGTGTCAATGTACAGATGTGAGTAATCCTGAGGAGATCAAAAGTGTCGAGTCACTGCTTCTTGATCTCTCTGTATTAAGAGTTGCGACAATTAATTTTGCAGAGGAAAACAAACTTGGTGAAGGTGGATTTGGAGCTGTATATAAGGTAGGAATATATATACACAAATTTACTTCATTACTAATTATCTGGAAATTTATTGTATATAATTATTTGTTTATTCTTCCATTAGGGTATGCTGCCTAATGGCCGAGAAATAGCAGTAAAGAGGCTCTCTCAAAGCTCTAGCCAGGGACTAGGCGAATTGAAAAATGAGCTAATTTTGGTTGCAAAGCTTCAACACAAAAATCTTGTCAGACTTCTTGGTGTTTGCTTGGAGGGCCAAGAGAAATTGCTTGTTTATGAATATGTACCTAACAAAAGCCTTGATCAAATCCTTTTTGGTAAAAATTTTCATTTTGTTGACTCCTAATTCTAGAGTAACAGCCATGACATTAATATTCTCATGTGATTTTTGGTGAATTTCAGTTTTTTTTTCTTAGATTTGACCCAAACCAATTAGTATGGTATTAGCCTTCACAAAAATAGTTAAACATACCCCTTTGTCCAACTCTGTAGATGCTAGATACTATGCTTTTATGTTAATTTTGCTTGCCAGATTGGCATTATTGGCTTAAATTATTTGGAAATGCCGAGTTTGTGGCATATATACTCAATACTCTATAAATTATAGATAGCTATGTATAGTACTTCAAATATTGGAAAAGGTACATTTCTAGTCCTAAATAAGATCCTCATTATCTGCTTCTCTAGATACTAAGAAGCGGCACCTACTAGATTGGGGAAAAAGGTACAGGATCGTTTGTGGAATTGCAAGAGGGCTGTTATATCTACACGAGGATTCTCAACTAAGAATTGTTCACCGAGATCTGAAGGCAAGCAATATCTTGCTCGATGCAGAGATGAACCCAAAGATATCCGACTTTGGTATGGCTAGACTCTTTGGAGGAGACCAAACTAGAGAGATCACAAGTCGAGTTGTAGGAACATTGTAAGTACTCAAATTATATTACAAGTACCGTACAGTTATATATTGCAGTAACCATAATAAAACTGACGATGATATACATATTTTTTGTAGTGGATATATGGCCCCGGAGTATGTAATGTGGGGCCACTTCTCGATCAAGTCAGATGTTTTCAGTTATGGTGTTTTAGTTTTAGAGATTATAACTGGAAAGAAGAACAGTGGTACCTTTGAGAATGATGAAACCGAATATCTCATGAGCTTTGTAAGTAGCACTGATCCTCTGTATCTATTATTCTATAATCAGCAAAGGAACTGTATACTAACAAAACTGAAATTACCATAACATATATAGGTATGGCAGCACTGGACCAATGGTACCATTACAGAAGTAGTAGATCCATCTTTAGGTCAGCACTATCCGAGGAGTGAATTGTTGAGATGCACACAGATAGCGCTGTTGTGTGTCCAGGAAAACCCAGCAAACAGACCAACTATGTCAAACGTGGCCGTGATGCTTAGTAGCGAAACAATATCCCTCGAGACTCCGTCTAGGCCTGCATTTTGCATTGCCAAGAGAAGTATACGTGGAGGCAACGCTGACCCGATGGCATCAAATGAGGTTACAATTACTGATATTGAACCCAGGTAGATTGGAAATTAAGGTTAGAAATGCTCTGGTGGATTTGATTTGAGGACAGTAAAAGTCAACAAAGTCGAATCAATGAGCACGTTGAGAAATAGAAGATTTGCCTCAGAGAATTGTGTGATGGATTTTTGGTTTTATTTGATGTGGGTAATGTCGTGTTTGATTTGGAAGATATGGGCAAAATTGTTTTGTTTACCGAACATCTTGTTGATTGCGGTCCACATCTTGGCAGAGGTTTCAGTACCATGTATGAAAAGCTCGCTGATTTCTGGTTCCATGGAGTTTATGAGCCATGACATTATCAGATTGTCATAGATCTCCCATTCTTCTGAGTTTTCGTCAGGTTTTTTCTTGTCACCCGTGATGTACCTGTATTTGCCTTTGCCCTTGAGTGAAATTATCACTGATTTGGACCACGATTGGTAATTTTTGCCATTGAGTAACATGGGAGTTAATTTCAGAGAAGTGTTGGCATCAACTTGGATTTTTTCTGCCATTGTGGGTCTGGTAATTTACCAGAGTGTGTGTTTGTTGTTGTGGGTTGTTGCTCTATACCGATACTGGTACAAAATTTGTTGCTCTGATACCATCAAGAATTTTATCTCTGTACATGAGTATTTATAACACAAAATCCTATTAGCCGTTGGCTATTTCCTAAAATACAAATTGCTGGATTCTTGTGGATTGTTGCCTAATTACTGAGATTATACAAGGTACTAAATATAACCTAACGGCTATATTATTTAAGCTAGTAGATTTCTTCCTAAACCTTGTAATTAATATTGTACAGAGTCGAGTGGTCAAAAAACGTTAAAAAATGAATGCATTAAAATTAATTTATAAACCTGGTAATTTTGACCACTTAAATTATACCAAATTAACTCTAAAATTTTAAATTTTTATATGTAGACGCATCACTCGTAAGGTAGATGAATTTCAATAGTTTGAATTCATCATTTGAAGTCAATCCGATAGGTTTTAGAGTTTAGTTGACAAAAAAATTTGGTGAACTTAGGAACACCCTAGTTCTACTCTTGTTTTACATATTAATCTCTGTACCTGTGTTTTGTTTTTTGTTTTTTATCTGCTACCAGGCACCAGCAGTGGCGAAATATTGATATTGTACCACTTCAAGGCCATTGAGGCATTGACATTATATCTTCTTAGCAAAATATAAATACGCAGCACCGGGAAGTATATCAATTGTAATACTGTGCTAGAGACCCAAAGGCCTAGATTCATCTGACCCATCAATTATAGAAAACAAATTATGGAAAAGATACCGCAGTTGTCTTTTTAAATTATGCCTGGTCCAAAATTTTGTGTATATGCTGTCATTAGGAAAGCATAACCCTAGTAGCTGATTAGGAAACAATAACGGCTAATAAGCAAAGCCTCTCAGGTTGACTTTTCCACACCCAATAGGACCACCAATAATTTGATCAAATCTGTAATTAAGCATTGTTACTGATAGTACAAAGCATAACCAATTTTATTAAAAATATAAATCCACAATTTCACAATCTCAAGTACCTATAACAGCAAACAGAATTCCCCATCATCATATTTGTAATAACAAAAAAAAAAACAAATAGGTAGTATGTACAACAGTTCATAAATCAAAACAGCAACAACACCAGAATTTAAAAATTAAAATGTTTGATGGTGAGATTCACACAGAAAAGTACTAGTAACTCAATAAAACACCACATCAATCTGATATATTTTCTTGATGCTATATATTGATCACCTCTTTAAGGGTTAGTGATTCACACAGAAACGGTAACTTAGACAGCTTGTAATATATATAGCGATCAAAACAATGTAAACAATAAGATCAATAAAATATTTTTTCTCATCATAATTGCTCTCCTCAGAAATTCATAAAATCAATACCATCCCTCGACATTTTGGTTACGGCACAGGACTAAAGCCACGGCGTGTTAGTAACAGCACAGCACAGCACGTATTTCCAGCTCTACTGTCCAGGTGGTCACAAGTGTCAAGTGTAAATATTACTATAAAAGATAATTAATTTGATATTTCATTCATCTAACACGGTATTAACTCATTATTGAGGGGAGGCTCAAGGCCCAAATGAGGATTGATGATATAACACGTGAGAGAAAAGGCCCAAGCGGCCCAGCCCGAATTGAAGCTGGTTTTTCTCTCTTCAGTTCCTCTCGAGAAGTAGAACTTAAAATGGGAGATCCTCCTTCGGCGGCGCCGTGCATCCTCCTCCACCTCCTCTTCAAGCGCATCACCTCCGTCCGTTTATTTCTTTTAATAATTAAGATTCATTTCAATTCCGACTTGTTAGTAATTAATTAATTGGTACTTGTACGAGTAAAACATGGTAGTGCTAGGTAAGTAAATTCCTTTTCCTTCTCATTCACTAGTACAAAAAACCCCTTCACCGACCCTCAACCACCGACTGTTTTAATATGTAACAGTCGGTGTAGAGACTGCTGGTAAAATCGTAAATAAGAACAATCTCAACACCGACTGTTCTCTTACAAAAAACCGTCAGTAAACCAACACCGACTGTTTTTTAAAAAAACAGTCGGTGTTGCTCATACCCTACACCGACTGTTTTTCACAAACAACAGTCGGTGTTAAGCAGTCACCAACACTAACTGTTTTTTTTAAAAAACAGTCGGTGTTGCTCATAACCTACACCGACTGTTTTTTACAAAAAACAGTCGGTGTTGAGCAAAAACCAACACCGACTGTTTTTTTTAAAAACAGTCGGTGTTGGTGATACCTACACCGACTGTTTTTTACAAAAACAGTCGGTGTTGAGCTAAGTTCCCGGTTTATAATCGATCAGCCGCGAAATATTTCATTATTTCCCTCTTCTTTTGCCGAAAACCCTCCCAAAATTTTGAGTTGAGTTTCTCTCTTTCGATCAGCCTCGCGATCTCCCAAAGCACCGCCAAGCACCGCGAAATATTTCATTTCCCCGCCTTGCTGCCTCCGGCTCCGCCAAGCACCCGAGCACCCGAGTCGCCTTGCTGCCTCGCCCCGCCCCGCTACCTCGCCTTGCTGCCTCGCCCCGCACCAGCACCTTTTTTCTTTCATTAAACCCAAACACCACCACATCTGTCTCTTGAACGCACTAGCGAGGATGAATTTCAAAAACCCTAAAATACCCAATGTGCCGACGAGAGGGGCGACGACGACGCTAAAGGTGGCGTTGTTCGGCGGCGCCGCCGTCTAGCCGCCTTGAACAGCCTCTACAACGTCGATGGTGGTCATCGCGCCATTGTCTTCAATCGGATCGACGGTATTAAAGACAAGGTCTCCGATCTCTTCTCTTCCTTCAATTTTTGTTACGGAATTGGCCTCGGTAGAGTCGAAATAGCGAATGAAGCCTTAAGAGGTGTTAGGTTTTTGCTTAATAAACCTCAAAATGTAACAGCACTGTTGTTTTGTATTCTATGGAGGACTTTTCATTTTGCCCCTTTTCTTTATCTGGATGTTATAACGTTTGGATGGTCAGGCATTTGTTAAGTGTCTATATGAAATCAGCTACTGTTGACTATCCTTCATTGTTTCAGTTTTTTTTTTTTATTCTTGTTATTCATTGTTTTGGACAGTAAATTTTGAAAATGCTAGTCACATATCAATGATTGATCTGGTGCTCGATGATGCCCATGCAAAATCATTATATTTATTTGAGGTTTTAATTATTTATAATGACAAATTGTATGCAGTATTTTTTTTATTTGAAACCTGTAGGTGATATGTAGTTGTTGATGCCTATAAAATTTCATGATTCATTTGACATTTAATATTTTTGGATGATCAAACGCTGTCTAAATGATACAAGTTATGATCAGTGTCAAAGAATCTGCTATGTAGGTGCAATTTTCTCTCCCCACCTTGTGAGAAATATGTGATGAAAGAAAAACAAGACAAAAATAAAGGCATATCCTCATACATTATAATGTTTGTCCCCTCGGAGAGACATCCAAAATCTACAAATGAAGCTCTTTGACAAATATGCCCCTGTTTTGGTATTCTCTTTTTTGTTCATGCAGCCTTTTTACATAAAAACCCTTCTGACTTCTTTTAATTCTCTACACAGGGAGAGGCTAAGAGTATTGAGCTGATTGGCAAGGCAATGTCTAGCGACCCTTCCTTTCTGGCACTGAGACAGATTGAGGCAGCAAGAGAGATCTCACACACCATTGCTGTGTCTTCTAACAAGGTCTTCTTAACCTCGGAAGACCTCTTGCTCAACATCTAAAAATGAAACCGTCTAATGGTAAATTTGTACCGCATTAGAATTGTAAACTTGTTCTTTTAATTTAATTCTTTTGCGTTAGGTTGAGAATTTTTTACGTGGTAAAGCTCTGCTGCTGTCAGGTTTCTTTTCTACTTGGGTACTTTGTTATGGCGCTTTAACTATGGATTATAGGATTTGAGATTTTGAAAGTAATCAATATGGGTTTAGTTCCATCATTTAATAAGAGAACCTTTTACCTTGGCCACAAATCACCCGTTCATGTGATTTTTTGTTAATTTGGTTTATTGATCATGTTTGTAGCACAGTAAGAAAATCTGAACTGCCTGCTCAAAAAACAGAAAACATGTAATTCAGGGAAGGAATCAAGGAAACATGGAAGAAGGTTTATAGTATCAAATGCCGTTCAGGCACAAGTTACAATTAAAAATATGTGGTTTTCTTGCTAACCACATCAAAACCTGTCATAAAAGGAAAAGAAAAAAAAAAGGTTCTCAATTTTTCAACTAATAGGAATCAATAGTTTGGTGGCAGCAGTGGCAGTAGTTGTGTCGTCAGACAGAAGAGTTGTGCTGTTTGTGTTGGCCACCAGTGTCTGTCTCGGCCACCAGGCAATTGTTTTTATTGTTTTATTATTTTCTTTTAATTCAGTTTAAAGTGCAGTAGATAAGATCACAGTTTTCCTTTTTTCTTTTGCTCTCTCTTTTTAAAATTGTGACAGGCCTTGGGATTGGTACATGGTGCCAAAATTGCCCATGCACCCGAACTGGTACATGGCCGTCTTAGGTAATTATCATCTCTTCAATTTTCTAAGGTTTTCAATATTCATATTAGATGTACAGAAGGATCATAACTTCATGGTGCTTGTTGGTAGGTACTTAATTGCATTCAAGACAAAGTAACCACAATTTTTTGGGCATGTACTTGATTTATTATGCGGCAGTTAAGAACTTAAGGACAATTTTGTCATTGTTTTCAATAATCCCATTAGATGTATAGGACTATAACTTCAGGTGGTACTTGTTGGTATGTACTTGATTGCATTTGAGACAAAGTAATTGCAATATTGTTGCCATGTGCTTGATTAATTACGCCTCAATGAAGAACTTAAGACTCAATTTAGCCTCTGTTAAATTAATATCAATGCAAACTTATACTTCAACCATTATTTACTGGGATTGGACCATTCCAAACAAGTACCTGCATATTGTCTGCCATTGATTTTTCTTTTCTCAGAACATTTCACATGTTCCCACTTGATCCGAGACCTACATGAGTCCAATAACGACAGGCTACAGCTACCCACTGTCACATTTTTATGTAGTAAAAGTATGGGATTAACCTATGTTAACCATTGATATTTCTAGGAAATTATATTAGTAATAATTTCTCCAGGTGTATTAAAATTTAGGATCGGTTAATTATGGGTTTTATGTTCTTCTTTTTTTAATATCAGGGATCTGTTAAACTTACAAAGAAGAATGTTGCTACTCCTGACAATAAATTCACAGCTGACACAAGAATAGGTACAGCTGCTACTATTCTATCTCTGTTAAAAGCATGGCTTGCAAATGTGTACTTGATTTGTTGATTTTATGTTTTTCTTTTATTATTTTTGTAAGTGCTAATAGCAGATGCTCCTGGAAAGAAGAGTCAAAGCAAAAAGAAGAAGATATGTTTTTTTACCTTGCCTTATATGAGGCTTATTATGGACCTGTTCTACAAGTACACATTTTCCTAGATGGATCTGCATGTAGTCTAATCATGTGATGGTGCCTTAAGATACAAAGATGTTATGATTATTTTAGTTAATGTTTATGAGGCTTATTATGGACCTGTTCTACAAGTACACATTTTCCTAGATGGATCTGCATGTAGTCTAATCATGTGATGGTGCCTTAAGATACAAAGATGTTATGATTATTTTAGTTAATGTTGATATTCTTGCAGTGGAGATTTAGAAAATACCAAACCTTAATTAATGAAAATTCAGCTTAAATATAACAAATCAAGTAGCCGGTTCGATATCTGTATTTTCTATTTTAGCTTATTGGTTCTTTTTTAGTTGATTGATTGAAAACCAATTTCACAGTCAAGAAGTTGGAGAAGAGGGCTTGGAAACTGGTTTCACAGTCATTAGGGGCTTAACAAATTGAACATGGCACCGGAATCAAACTTGGTGGTATGGCTATGTAACTGAAGACTGACCATTTTCATTGTATATTTGGTCTGAAGGAATTGTTCTGTCTGCAAGATTTTATAATCTCAACTCTAGTAGTAGTTTTGCTAATTAATGAACAAGAAAATATAATATCAAGCATTGGTTATTGAGTAATTAAAATGTAAGATGACCCAAATTTTGGCTTGCCAGTTGTCACGTCTACAGGTGCAAAAAAAAAAAAAAAAAATTCGGTGTTGGGCACCTATACCGACGGTTTTTTCAAAAAAACAGTCGGTGTTGGGCGCCTACACCGACGGTTTTTTCCAAAAAACAGTCGGTGTTGGGCGCCTACACCGACTGTTTTTTCCAAAAAACAGTCGGTGTTGGGCGCCTACACTGACTGTTATTCACCCGTCAGTAAAGATTTATCTATACCGTCGCCGCCATCACCGACGCCTCAATAACAGTCGGTATAAGGGTTTTTTAACAGTCGGTGAAGGGGAAATTGTCACGACCCCGCCACCGGGCCGGGGATCGCGACAAGAGAGGCACCCTCGCATCCATCTTTCGTCCCGTCAACCTACGTCGCAAACAAAAATACAAAGAAACAATACGGAATAAGCTACAAAGCTTAGTAACCGGTTATTTAACGACGCAGCTTCTCTATAATTGGCTTAATTAAACAACCATTCAAACAGACTGGATTAATCCACACAAATTCAAATCAAATTATGCATGCATATTTAACCGGCGATAACACGTCGGTCTAGGTTATCAGTAAAACAAGTCACACAGTATTTGGAATGTCTCTCACAGACCATTCCCACATTCACAGTACACACAATCTCATCAGTTCACAATCAAATTCGAACCTCAGACCCGCTATCCTGTTAAATATGCCTCATAATCCAATATCCAATTCAAATATCCAATTCAACCAAACAAAACGAAAACACAGATTATAGAGAAGTCCGGTTACCTGATAGCGATCAATCCAGAAATCCAAATCAGATTGCAATCAACAGTTCAGAATCAACGCGACGTAGTCGGAATTCCAATCGGACATGAAATCAAATCTTAATCAATATCACAATATTTCTTACCATTTTCTCTTTTTTTTTTCTCTCTGTTTCTCGGTTTTCTTTTAGTTTTCTCTTTCAATTTCACCTTTTTTTTTTCTTTTCCGGATCAATTAAAGGAGAAGGGGGAGCTTTTGAGTCATTTACGGTGGTCAAAATTTTCCATGCATGGGGGCACGTGGCAAGGGCTGCCACGTTGGTCTCTTTTTTTTAAACAAAGTTTGCATTTTTGCTATTTAAACCTTATAATTTTGTGATATTATAATAAAGTCCAATATAAATTTCAAAATTAATATAAAAATTTACCGGTTGTTACATTTTTTGTACTAGTGATTTTGTTACTGCAAATAAATCTTAATCTTCTCTAAGGTGCGTGCTTTTGTACCACGGTGCAGCACACAAATGGTAGGGACAAAAGTGTCAGTGTTCACATCTTTATGATCACACTGTTGTGAAACCCGAAATTTTATTAATTAAAAATAAATAATAAAAATATCGCTATTGGGTATCATTTTGACAGAATTTCAAAATGTAGGTAGGATGGGTTGGTTTATCCCGTCTCACAGGACGGGTCATTTTACCCGTTCCACTAACTCATCCCCGTTTGCTCTAATCACCGTTAATCAAATTACCTGAACAATAAAAAAAATCAAGGACAGTATACTCGTCCTGTATGACCGAAAAAAATAAATCAGGCGGGATAAATCGTCCCGTCCAATGAGACTTGGGTTTGATTTTAGTTCAAAAAGTGTGGTGAGACTTGGGTTTTTTTTCTGCTGAGCAACATGCTTCTTCTACCAAAGAAAAAGATGTTAGCTTGCGTGTGAGATTCTGATTTCAACACTAGATGACAACGTTTGACTGAAAAAAACAATCTTTTTTAGCCACGTCATCCTAGTCCGTTTGATCAAAGAATTGAAGGGTTCCGATCCGGCACAAACAACTAGCTATTTTCATAAAACAACAATGTCAGTCAATGCTTCCGTTTGCTTCCATTTATAGACTCCGCGTGTCAATGCATTAATTGACGGTTTTTCTTTTCTTTTCTTTTTTTTCGGTCGGACGGGATAGATATTAACGTCCCAGGTTTTTTTTTTTTTTTTGGGCGGACGGGATGAATATTAACGTCCCATATCTACTTAGTTAATTAGTTTGGATTTAGAATTTGAATTAGTGGGACGGGATAAACCAACCCGTCCTACCTACATTTCGAAATTCCGTCAAAATAATATCCAATAGTGATCACTCAAAAGAGAGCAATGTTTCTTTTAATATTTATAAACTCAGAAATGCTATCGGTTCGGACTGCAAGCGCACAATCCTATCGAATAGTATATTCGAGGTCGATCCACAGGGAATATTGGTTCAATGCTTTGAGCGATCGAATCACAATCTTTCGAAAGGCTAGACGAAATCTGAAAATTGAGAGATGTTGTTGTGATCAATGTAAATTAGGAAGTAATTAAAATAAAGATAGAGATGAGAATTTCTAGGGTTTTGGCACACCATTGCCACTCAATCCGCCTTGACAATATATTCCTGTTGCGCCTGATTTCCTGTTGTTGTTCAATGAAAGATACCACATAGGTCACTGCCATTTATGTTACGCAAGAATGACAGATCTTTCACCGAGATTCTACATAGGACACTGTGATTTTCCTTATGCAAATGACTGATCTCTTAAATACCCCAAATTACTACACAGATCACTGTGATTTTTCTTACGCAAGTGATGGAATTTGGTACGCGTTTTGTTGGTCTGGTTTATGGTTTCCCCGCTAAGATTTTCTTCACATAAACCTAATAGATCTCAATGAGGCTAATTCATACAAATAGTTTCTCTTACCATTAAAGTACTGTCACTACCCTAACGGACTCAAACTAGATCATTGAAGTTAGATGAAGAGATAGTAAATCACAAAAGCATTTCGATTCAACAACAAGAAATCATAATCAACAGAAATATATATATATCAAAACATCAAGAGTAACAAGGTTTACTGCCTAGCCCTAAGTAATGGAACTTAGCCGCGGAACGGCATTGTTACAAGCACTCCTCTCTTCTCACTTTAATCAAATCTAACCCTAATTACAAATATAACTATTCCTTCTGCCCAGGGGCCTTATATAGGAGTGGAGGGACGTCTAGAGGTTGAGTAGGGGCTAAGAAACTGATCTGGAAACAGCTGTCTGATAGTTATTCCCCAAGGGGCGCCTTCGGTTACGGACCGAATCAAGTGATACGGTCCGTATTAGGACCTTGACGGTTAGGGTTTAATGCTTTCCAGCGCTATCTTCTGGTCTGTGCTAGGCCTGGTCAGTATCAGGCAATACGGACCGTAATAGAGACTTCGTCGATAAGCGTCGCTGATCCGATTCACCGATTCTAGCTCCATTTAGGTGTAAAATAGTCCCAAAACCTGTTTTCTGCAATAAAACATAAAGAAGGGTGACAGTAGCCTTTTTTCTCTAATAAATTAAACATAAGTGTGAGAAAATATGCAAAACCTAAGCCAAAATCCTACGTAAATCATCATTATTTTGACTCTGATCACCTGGCGTTTTAAAACGGCCCCAAAAGTCCTGGGTAATAAAAAAAAAATGAAAATTTAAAAAATTCACTATAAATCATAGAAAATTCCAAAAATGGAAATTCTTTTTCTAGGATGTTCATGGGAGTGTTGTCTATATGCATGTGCAATGGCTTGACTTAATTCAACCTAGAATCAGAATTTCTATCTAATTTGGTCTTAAGGGTTGTTTTAGGCATATGCTGTACCAGTATAGGTTTCTTTTGGTTTTGTTTGTGTTGAACACTGGTACAGGTATGTTGATATGTTGGTATGATGGCCTATGAGTTATCCATGGAGCCTATATGGTCTGGTCATGCATGGATCAAGAAATTGAGACTTGAGATCACAAAAAACACTTATCAACTTTATCAAGTAGTGTCAATTATTTGGACATAATGCAATTATGTGTGCCTAAATATTCTTAAATCAATGAAGCACTCTAAAACCATATCGAAAACATCAATGTCAATAAGAGTAGTGATGATAAGAGTAGTGTTGAAGTTCCCAATTTAAAAGTTGTTATAAAAGACGTCAATTCCCAATTTAAACCAAATTCACAATTTAAAAGTAGTTATAAAAGACGTCCTACTTGATGCTGTTTATTTCAGTTCAATGTTCAAAATTTTAGGTGAGCATCAGTAACCTTCAAAGTACCAAAAAGACGAATGAGATTAAAAATTAACCAACCAAGGTAAAATAATTAAGAACTAAGACATGAAAAGATGGAACCACAGTTTAATTACCTTTCTGGATGCTGTAATCAGCAAGTGTGCTTCCCGGTGAATATCAGGCCATCCTTTTTCTTATATAAACACAAAAAAGAAATACATTACAACCAAACTTCTTTAATAATTGCGACAATTAATGTCATAATTAAAAATAACACTAACCTGTCGTAACTGTGCATTAACCTCAGAGAGAAAACCTTCATCAAGGTGGCCTTCTTGCTCTTTGGTTGATGAAAGCATATTTTCAACCACAACTTGCTCGACCTACTTAAGAAAAGACCAAATGCTATAATTAAACAAATCAATTGTACAATTGTACTATAGTTTACTGAATAAGACTTTCATACCAAGAACTTGCTGAGCTGTCAGACGCTTCTTTGGTTCAGGATTTGGCTTCCCTTGTACCAGGTCCTTTACATTGTCAGAGACCCTAAGCCAAGGTTCTCTTTTACTGATCTAATCAATTACTGATCTAATAATAGCTTGTGACTCCTTGTTCCGTTTGTACACCACAGAAAAATTAACATAAATCATGAATCAACTCAAAGAGAAATAATTGGAGAAGGGGGTAATAGCAATTGTACCAAATTCACCGTGACCAAGCTCTTGGTCAAGTTGGTACCAGATTGATCGTCGATCTGTACGATAATATGGCAGGGAGAGAGTACCAGTTGAGTAGAGTGCTCGGTGCTCGGACTCAGAGAGAGAGACAGCGGGGGGAGGTTTTGGGCTCGGTGCTCGGTAGAGAGAGAGAATGGAGGAAATGGTGGCTCGGGAGGGAGAAAGGAATGGTTCGGAGAGGGTCTAGACTTGGGTCTAAGGCGGCGATGAGGTCGGGGTCTGAGGCGAGAGAGCGAGAGAGAAAGGTTTTGGGTCGGCGGAGAGGACTAGCGAAGACAGAGAGAGAGAGAGGAAGAGAGGAGAGGCAGTGGGAGGCAGGGTCTAAGTTTGGATCGCGATTGGGAGGGAGAATGAATTTTAGAGAGAACTCGCGCAATTTTTTTAGTGGTCTGGCGCGATATTTTTTGTTAACCAAAATTTTCAATGCCGGCGTATGCGCGATTCAATAGAGCTCACCTACGCCATATGCTGGCGTTTGTCGTAGCACCGCATAGGTTAGCGTCAGCAAATATCATATTTCTTGTAGTGTCATTCCTAAATTTTTATAAATCGAAAATAAATAAATAAAATATCAGTAAAGGGTATCAATTTTGGTGGAATTTCCAAATGTAGATAGAACGAGTTGGTTTATTTCGTCCCACGAGATGGGTCATTTTAACCCGTCCCACTAACTCATCCCCGTTTGCTCTAACCACCGCTAATTAAATTAACCGAACATCAAAAAACAAGAGATGGTATGCTCGTTCCCTTTCGACCGAAAAAAAAAAAGAAATCAGGGACAATATAGATTGTTGTTTCCAAGGAGCCTTGAGTTTGATTTGATTAATTAATTATTTTATTGGGGCCTTGTGTTTGATTTGAATAATGAAAATATCGAAGCAGTAAAGTAGCCTCTTGGTTTCCCCTCCAGTTACTTAATGAACTACAGGCAAGCAGGTCTGTGTGATGCTTCTGTCATTCTGTGTGCGGTTCGAGCTGACTGGATCTGTTTTAAGTTTAACAAAATGGAGAGCTGTTATAACTGAATTATAAAAAGAGAAATAAATTTCTCGCAGGAAAATTTTCGAGAGCTGTTATAACTGAATTATAAATTAATTATTTCGAGATTTTTTTTTTGGCCGGATCGGATGGAGCTTACCGTCTCATGTTTTGTCCTTTTTTTTTTTTTTTGGGTCGGACAAGATGGATATTAACGTCTCATATCTGCTTAGTTAATTAGTTTGAGTTTAGAATTTGAATTAGTGGGACGGGTTAAAATGACCCGTCCCGTGGGACGGGATACCGCAAAAACCATCATGTTTCGTAATATTTTATTTATTTATTTTCGACTGATAAAAATTTCGGCAAATTCATTGGCACATTTGTTTTTTAAGATAATTGATTTCTTAAAAATTAAACCAGCACAAAATGTAAAGTGCTCTAAGCTTAAATATCCGATTCTTTTTCTAATATCCAACATCAAATATACAATAATAGATATGTCCATATTCCCCGGATTTTTTTAAGTGTAAAGTGCTTTATCAGTATAAGTACCCGGAACAAACTCATCGTTAGATGTTATAGGCTCTAGATCAATCTTCTTTTTTTTCAAACCATAGTCATAGGGGTTTTCTACAAATTCATCGTCTAAAATTACAAACCAAATAGGCCGCCTAAAAGAATTACTTCGTACAATAGACTTGACAGTTCTTTTATCCCTAAAGCATACTTGTCAGTTCTTTTTTTTTTCTTACTTCTACCTCGACCACTTATTGACTCTTCTCTCGCTACGCCACGATTGGACGATCTATCTTGGTTGCTACTGTTCATTTTTTTCGCCTCTGAAATCATCTCTTATCTTCCTCTTTCTCTTTCTCTTTCTCTTTTTCTCTTTTGTTGGGTTTGAGTGAGTTGTAAGTAGGACGAGAGAGAAACAACCCTTTTATAGCTAATTTCACAGAAAAAAATCGTGCAGCCCAAACTTGCAACGACGGCCCTATTCCTTTCTCGGCCGCCGAAAATTTGGGCAGTCTGGGCATTTTTTAAAAATATTCAGGGAATCTGAATATATCTATTATTTTATATTTAATGTTGGATATTAAAAAAAATTGGCTAATTAGATATCCAAGAGCACAAGACAACAAAGTACAATGAGGATCATATGTTAAGCGCATGTTCATTTGTCACGGGATTACACGGTATGAGAATTGACGGTGATGGTAACTCACTTTTGAAAAAGTGGGAACCCATTGATGCGGGTTGTACGAGAATAAATATGAAATGTGTTGACATGAATATTTAGTTGTACTGTTGGAATAGTTATGAGAAATCTTAATTTATTTTAAAAATATATATATTTCTTTTATTGTACACCATTACCAGCTAGAAGCAGCACATTTATTAATTAACTTGGCACTTTATTTTCAGTAATCATTTTTTTTTCTTTTTGTTAAAGTTGATGTCAAAGTTACGTCAGAAATTAGTTTTTTTTTTTTCCAATTCTTAGGTTGTAATTGGAGATTCAATATTTGTTACCTAGAATCGTTATTGGTTAATATGTTAGCTGCAGTTGTTATTGTTTCCAAAAAATATGATTAAACTGACAATCATAAAATTTTCCAACAGCTTTGTTATTGATTAAATAATTAATTAAAACAAAAAGTGCTAGGATCAAGACAGATCATTTAGTCTCACAAGCAAAATTAAAGTAGAAGGGAACTACTTATATATTCCCTAGATCTACTTTATCAAAGTCACATGTGAATGGAAAGATGAGAGAGGAGAGAGAGTACATATTAAAAAAAAAAAGGAATCAGCGACTTGGGAAAACAAAAATAAAGTTTTGAGTTAATAATTTTTTTTTCATCAAATTGAACTGAGTTGGGAACTGAAATGGGGAATAAAAAAGAAAGCAGTGGGAATAAACATGTCATCCAAACATATGCTGAAAAATCATTGGGATGGACCAAAAATCCAACTAATTCCCACAATCTCATGGTCGGCCGAACATCGTTTGTTACGGAATTACACGGTATGAGAATTGACAGGATGTATGAGAACTCACTTTTAAAAAAGTTGAAATCCATAGGTGCAAATTGTACGGACTAAATATGGAATGTGTTGAAATGAATATTCGGTTGTACTGTGGGAATAGTTATAGAAAATCTTAATTTATTTTCAAAATATGTATATTTATTTTATTGTACACCATTACCAGGTAAAAGCAACACATTTTTTTTTATCAAAGTTTATGTCAAAGTTACATCAGAAATTAGTTCTCTTTTTTTTGTTCAATTCTTAGGTTATAATTGGAGATTCAATATTTGTTAGCTAGAATCGTTATTGAATAATATGTTAGCTAAAGTTGTTATTATTTCCAAGAAATATGATTAAACTGACAGTTATAAAATTTTCCAACAGCTTTGTTATTGATTAAATGATTAATTAAAACAACTTATAAATGAAAGTAGAAGGGAACTACTTATATATATCCTAGATTTTACGTTATCAAAGTCACATGTGAAGTAGATGGAAAGATGAGAGAGGAGAGAGAGTACATAAAAAAAAAGGAATCAGCGACTTGAGAAAACAAAAATGAAGTCTGAGTTAACAATTTATTTTCTATCAAATTGATCTGAGTTGGGAACCGAAATGGAAAATAAAAGAGAAAGAAATGGGAATAAACATGTCATCTTAAATAAAAGATGCTGGAAAACTCATTGAGATGGACCAAAAATATAACTAATTTCCTCCTATAGTCGGCCGAATAGGTTCTTAGGGCATGTTCGTTTGTCACGGGATTACAGGTATGAGAATTGACGGGATGAAAACTTACATTTGAAAAAGTAGAAACCCATAGGTGCGGGTTGTACGAGAATAAATATGGAATATGTCGAAATAAATATTAGGTTATACAGTGAAAATAGTTATGAAATTTTTTAATTTATTTTAAAAAATATGTATATTTATTTTATGGTACATCATTACCAGCTAAAAGCAACAAATGACATTTATTGCACCTGTCACCTCCCATGCAACACCAGTTAATATATAGCTGGACATTACCCACATGCACCAATAATTTAGGGCCTGTGATTCAAATTTATTATTAATTTATTATTAGCGTGACACCATCCACACCCACTACATGCATCGATTATTAAATTTAGGGTTTATATTTAGAGGAGGATTCAAATGCCTTCATTTTTTGTGCCTCCATCATACCTCCATTTTGAAAAACTTTAATAACTCAAAGTTTAAAACTTAAACGTTAAAATAAAACCGTTAGATGTGATCTATGTTATTTTCTCTATGTGCTCATAAAAAGTTATCACATTTCAATTTTGCTTTTATGTGAATCACTAAGTTGAAAAATCAACGTCTAAAAATTATCCAGATTAGTATACATTTTTACAAGCTAAAGATGACAACCAAAACAAAGTTGTAATGCCATAATTTTTTACACGTGAATAGATAAAATGATGAAGTTTATATCCAACGATTTTATTTTGAATTTAAGTTTTAAATTTTGAGTTATTAAAGTTTTAAAAAATAAAAGCATGATGGAGACACAAAAAATAGAGGCATTTGAACCCTCCTCTTATATTTATTCCTTGGTTGTGTAGCTTTGCAAACTTCAAAGTGATTCAAAGAGTGGCAAACTTGACTGGATCTAGCAGCACAGATTATTATTATTATTTATTTATTTATTTATATTTTTTTTTGGAATGTGACAGTGGCTGTCGTTGTTTACATCTTGCACCAAGAGGTGCAACTCCAAACTCTAGTTACATCACTATTCAGTTACTATCATAAAACCGCAGCTCCTTCTAACAATGTTTAATTTCTACAATTATCATTATTATTTTTAACTTTCTTTGAAATGAAAATTTTGGATGTTTCGTAGAATTACTATATTTTATCAATTTTGACATATATTAATTATTTTCTCTGAAAGTACATATTTATCTATATAAGTACTTGTACTATTCTAACAAAAGCTATATATATATATATATATATATATATATATATATATATATATATATATATATATATATTTGATCTCACATTTTAAAAAATGTACGTCTGACATTTACATTATATAATATTTATAATTAAAACCATCTGCAGTTCTATGAAACTCGTATTATGATAAAAAATAAACTGGATACAACTGATTCGGACCCAACTGGACATTACAATGCGAGATTCTATCTGTCTGGTACAGCTCACTGAGGTTAATTAATTGCACGTAGGGCATAAGGTTTTAATCTTAGCTATGGAACTTGTGTATTGTGTTCTAGTGGGATTAAAAATACAAAATTAGAATGAATAAAAAATTATTTTTGGTATCAAACTCAAGTGTATATGAAAGACCAAATTGCCCATTACATTATTTGTAGTTATGTAATCAAGATCTATATAGCAAGTTGCTATTAAATATTTAGTTAATATTTAATTCCAGTAAAAGAAATTACAGAAAAATGAAATCTGATAAATAAATTTAACTCTTTGGCAATTAGAAAAAAAAAAAGAATTCGGTCTCTCTATATGTAGTTAGATAGAGATGTACTACTGTACATGTAAACAAAAACATCAATACAATCACTTTCTCAGTTCAAGTTTCAAAACAATTCGGCATGCCTCTCAATATGACCGAAATAAGTGTAATAAAGGGATACGATATTAATACTAATATTTTTATTAGCACAACATTATTTAAACATTTCAATATTTTAATATATAGATAATTTTATTATTCATTATTCATTTTCTTTAAAAACTGCTTATATCTATTATATTATTAAAGATTTTTTTTAATTTACGTTTATCAAATATGTTATTTTGTTAAAATCGGAGAACCGAACCGTTTGTTCCGGAGTCCAGGAACAAACGTTTGTATATTAGCCATTCTCTATATTTATATGTGTGTGTGTGTATATATATATATATATAGGTTGACTACTCTACTTACATAAGCATATGCTTATAAGTCATTTTTACGTTTTCAAAGTCTAAATAGTCGATTTAAAACGCCCAATATGTTATCCATATTATAATGGCAAATTTTACATTTTTTGGAAATTTTTTACTATTTTTTTAGAATTTTTCAAAACAGTGTTTTTTCAGATTTTATTAAACTTATGCACCATTGAAAAACAACAATTTTCAAACTAGCTTATGCACCATTGAAAAACGACGATTTTCAAACCAGCTTCATAAATAGTAAAAAAATTCTAAAAAAAATGCAAAATTTGGTCTCCAAGCGCATTTTAATATAGATTGAATATCTAATAGTTTGGATCGACTGTTTGGACTTTGAAAATCGGAGAACCGAACCGTTTGTTTCTTAGTCCAGGAACAAACGTTTGTATATTAGTCATTCTCTCTATATATATGTATACATTTATATTGGCTAATATCAAAACATTTGTTCCTAGTCCGTGGAACAAACGCTATAATTTTTACATTTTCAAAGTCCAAACAGTCGATCCAAACCGTTTAACATTCAATCTATATTAAAATGTGCTTGGAGACCAATTTTATATTTTTTGGAATTTTTTTACTATTTATTAAATCAGTTTTAAATCACTGTTTTCAATGATCCAATTTTTCACTATTTATTAAAATCAGTGATATTAAAACTGGTTTAATAAATAGTAAAAAAATTCCAAAAAATATAAAATTTGGTCTCCATGCACATTTTAAAATTTGTCTCAATTACCAATACTAGAAGGATTTAAGTTCACAGTTACATCCTTCCTTTATACCTTCCGTAGTTGAAATAACCGAGATTACCCCACTATTAGTCTATAGAACACAACGTTCGTCTACTGATCCATAATCAAATAGGTTTCTAACTGAGATTGGATAACAAGAAATCAACAGTTACGTCTATTCTTCTTATTGGATTTAGATAATTGTATCATATTCCTAACAGGTCAACCTTATACGCCTAAACACTATGGTGTGTACATCACCATACGGACGATGTTATCCCTCACCAAATTAGGATAGAAATACAAAGAATAAATTGTAGTAGAATTCAGATCAACCGCAAATGATAAATAAAATGAAACTTCTAGATTAAACTCATAAGAATTCAAGATTACATGTCTTCACCAAAGAAAGGTGTTGTTTAGCCTCTCATGGCGACATCAACAACAAAAGATACAAGAGACATGATAAAAACAGTAAGAGAGAGAGAGATAGAAGGAATACACATAAAGAGTATCTCTTAATCTTCTACACGCCATCTTCACCTCTTGATCTTCTCATCTTCTAATGGAGTTTTTGTGTATTTTATTCTAATTGGCTATCCTAGCATATAATAGCATGTCTAGAAGACCTAGATCTAACCTATTTATATTCTACTAAGTTTTCTACTATGTTCAGATAAAGAGATGAGTTTGGGGCTTTATATAGGCCAGCCATAACTGTCGTATAGGAGCGGTTATGGTAACTCGCGACTCCATAATATGACATATAATCGTACGGAAGCAGTGATGCCCGCCTAGTGGTGGTCACCGTAGTGCGATTGTTCTGAGCTTGGGCTGGACATGCTCTTGTTCAACAGGCTTGCCGGGCGAGTTTTTATTGGGCCGTTACGAAGTATTTCTGGCCCTCCTACATAAATGGACTTGGGGGCCTTCGACAACGGCTCTGTAATCGGCCCACGAGTAATCCTTGAGGGTTATCTTTTGCATTATTCGTTCAAAGTTTAGGATTTAGGGTTTAGGGTTTAGAAAGTTGTCACTTAAGAACTCTCTGATGCACATTATAAGGATGAGTCAGAAGTCACATCACTAGAACAAAACATTACTTTGATATATCCACGAATGCTTAACAGGTGTCTCATATTGCATCAGCTGTAGTACTTCTCAACAATCTGCATGAATCAATCCAGATATGTAAAATAAAGATAATAAAATTAATGCATAGTCTTGTAAACTATTCATATATCCTATAAAATTGTTAGATAGATCATGTAAAATACTGCTTAGATTATGTAAACCTATTTGATAGATCCTACAAAATATTGTATAGATATTGTAAACCTTTTAGATAGATCCGAAATAGGCAACTTATTGGACTACACCTCCCCAGCAAAAATCTTCGTTTTGCTTCAAAATACATAGAACAACATTTAAATATTGAGATTAATTATAAGTTTTGCATATAAGATAAATATTGTAAAAACCACAAGATAGATACTGTAAAATCATAAGATGCATACTGTAAAACCACAAGATGCATACTGTAAAACCACAAGGTGAATATTGTAAAACAATAAGGTTAACACTACAAAACAACAAGATGAACGGTCGCCCCATCAAAACATTACAAAACCAGACCAGATTGATAGTTGACTTGTTAGATCAGATCAGATCCGAAGTGTTACTAGATCATATTAAAATCTGCCAGAAGCAACGAATCTATAACCCTAACTGATCCAGACTGTAAACATAACAAATTGACACTTTAAAACCTAAATAGATCAAGTAAAATAAATAAAAATGCGTCAAATTTTGCCATTTCAGGAAGAAACTGATCAAATCCATACTGTAACACTACTACCTAGATATTGTAAAAGTAACTAATCGACACTGTAAACCCTGACATATCAAATGAAAAAAATCAAATGACGATAAAATTGAGCAATTTCAATAAAAAAAATTAAAATTACTACACTAAATCCGTTCAAAGCACTGTAAATTAGTACTAAAAAGAAAAATAAGAAGGGAAACCTTGCGAATTTAGCCTCCCAGTGTTATTAGATGACTCACCACTTGTTTGACTAAGAACTTTGGGTGAAACACCTTTCGCCTGGAAGTGGATGTAAACTTCTTCATTGAATCCTATAAACCGCAATATGAAATACTGTAAAACTGTTGCAGAATGTCTCCTCCTATATCCAGATCATCTCCTCCAGATCGCCTCTCTGTCATCTCTCTCCGCCAGATCACATCTCTCAGATCATCACCTCTTATCTACTCCAGATCGCCTCTCTCTCATCTCTCTTCGCACATGAGGGCACTCCATCGCTGTTCAAATCCAGCGCACTAAGAACCCATCGAAGAGGAGGCCGCCGGAGGAGAGGCTGTCGGAGGGAAGGAATTAAGGAGAGAACAGCACACGAGAGAGATCGGTCTTCTGTAATTTGAGATGGGGAGAGAGAGACAGATCAGAGAGAAGGGAGATCAGGAATTGTCACAACCCCGCCGCCAGGCCGGGATCACGACAAGAGAGGCACCCTCGCATCCATCCTTCGTCCCGTCAACCTACGTCGCAAACAAAAACACAAAGAAACAATACGGAATAAGCTACAAAGCTCAGTAACGGTTATTAACGACGCGTTTCTCTATAATTGGCTTAATTAAACAACCATTCAAACAGACTGGATTAATCCACACAAATTCAAATCAAATTATGCCTGCATAGTTAACGACGATAGCACCTGGGTCTAGGTTATCAGTAAAACAAGTCACACAGTATTCACACATTTGGAATGTCTATCACAGACAATTCTCACATTCACAGTACACACAATCTCATCAGTTCACAATCAAATTCGAACCTCAGAACCGCTATCCCGTTAAAATATGCCTCATAATCCAATATCCAATTCAACCAAACAAAACGAAAACACAAATTATAGAGAAGTCCGGTTACCTGATAGCGATCAATCCAGATATCCAATTCAATTCGAGTTACAATAACTGTTCAGAATCAATGCGACGTAGTCAGAATTTCAATCGGACATATAATCAAATGATAATCAATACCGAAATTTTCTTTTTTTTCATTTCCTCAAATTCTCTCTCTTTTTTTTCTCTTCATTTATTTGGTTTCTGTTTGTTTTTTTTTTCTATAATATAATCGGAGAGAGATTAAATAGTTTCATGAATTAGAAAGGTCGGTTAGGGAGGGCAATGCATGCAAGCCGCGTGGCAAAAAAAAATGCTACATTGATCACATATTTTTTTTTAAGTTTGTCATTAATAAAATTAAACCCTCAAAGTTATAAAATTATATAGTGATCCAAAATAAAGTTAAAAAAATAATATGAAAATTTACCGGGTGTGACAGGAATTAAGAGAGAGAGAGAGAGATCAACAATTTATGGAAAGTCGTACGGCTAAAGTAGTTAAAAACTGAGTCAGATAGTTTTGGGTAAAAACCGGGTACAAAAGGTTGGGTGAGAAAACCTTTTCTCTAATTAATTAGTGTTCAAGGGAAAATTTAAGAATTGCTCCAGTTAAATATTAAAGCGTGTACAAGACTTGCGAAGTCAGTCTTCAACGTTTGATTGTTGGTTCGAGCAGATCACTCTCATGAGTCAAGTCTTCATGTCTTCTTCCTGACAACTTCCACCCCGGCTGAGCATTTATTCCTCACAACTTCCTCACAACTTCATGAGTCAAAGTCTTCAGTCTTCATGTCTCCTTCCTCCCCCAGCTGAGCATTTATTCCTCACAACTTCCACAAATTAACTTAAACCATCATGCCACCATGAAATTCCCTGGCCTTACCCTTGCACTCCTCTCCGCCCTCCTCTTAATTTTTCTCCGTTTACCAACTGCCGATGCAGACAGTGTGCTGCATCAATTATGCGGTACAACCGGCAATTACACGTCCAACAGCACATATGACTTGAACCTCCAAACCCTACTGAACAACCTCACAACCAGCGCCACTAATTCCTCCTCCAATTTCGGCTTCGCAAAGAGCACTGCAGGCAGCATTCCCAATCAAATCTATGGGCTAGTACTCTGCCGTGGGGATGTCAATTCCTCTGATTGCTTTTCCTGCCTTTCACAAGCCACTCAGGATATCCAAAGCCGCTGCCCATATTATAAAGAAGCAACTATTTATTATGATTTCTGCCTCCTACGCTTCTCAAACCAAGATTTCCTCTCCTCAACCAACCACTCACAACGATGTTATTATAAGTATAACAATCAGAATATAACAGGATCACAAGTCCTGTATGATAGTTATGTACACTACCTTATGAACACCGCGTCAGACTATGCTGCTTTCAATAGATCAAAAAAGTTTGCAACAGGACAATTGAATCTGTTTCAGCTGTTTCCCGAGACATATGGGTTGGTACAGTGTACACCCGACATGTCTAGTTCGGACTGTTCATCTTGCTTGAATGATCTAATTGGTGAGATGCGGAACTTGTTTACTGGAAAGGTAGGAGCGAGAATTCTTTGTGTGAGGTGTAACATACGGTATGAGGTTTATTCGTTTTACAGAGGGGTGTCGCTTCTGTCGCTTACGCCTCCAGCCGATAATGCACCAGCTCTAGCTCCAGCTCCTGGTATGACACTTCCAGCATTGATGAATCCTGGTCATCAAGGTATGGAATGAACTATCTATTTTACTTATGCAAGCATTAATAGTTACTTAGCCTTTGCTCTTGTTTTATAAGAGTTTTGATGTGTTTTATGCAGGCAAGAAGAAACCTTCAACTGGTACAATTGTGGCAATCACTATACCGCTGGTCCTTGCTTTTGTTGTAATCTCTGGTCTCTGCGTATGCTTCTTAAAGAGGAGAAAATCAGGGCTGACAAAAGACACAAAACCATTGCTGAGTAAGAAAGATCAAATTTAATTTTGATCAACTTTTTTCTCAAGTAAGCTGGACACATGCTGATTGATTTTGGTGTCAATGTACAGATGTGAGTATTCCTGAGGAGATCAGAAGTGTCGAGTCACTGCTTCTTGATCTCTCTGTATTAAGAGTTGCGACAATTAATTTTGCAGAGGAAAACAAACTTGGTGAAGGTGGATTTGGAGCTGTATATAAGGTAGGAATATATATATACTCAAATTTACTTCATTACTAATTATCTGGAAATTTTATTGTATATAATTACTTCTTTATTCTTCCATTAGGGTATACTGCCTGATGGCCGAGAAATAGCAGTAAAGAGGCTCTCTCAAAACTCTAGCCAGGGACTAGGCGAATTGAAAAATGAGCTAATTTTGGTTGCAAAGCTTCAACACAAAAATCTTGTCAGACTTCTTGGTGTTTGCTTGGAGGGCCAAGAGAAATTGCTTGTTTATGAATATGTACCTAACAAAAGCCTTGATCAAATCCTTTTTGGTAAAAAATTTCATTTTGTTGACTCCTAATTCTAGAGTAATAGCCATAACATTAATATTCTCATGTGATTTTTGGTGAATTTCAGTTTTTTTTTCTTTAGATTTGACCCAAACCAATTAGTATGGTATTAGCCTTCACAAAAATAGTTAAACATACCCTTTGTCCCTTACCAACCAACTCTGTAGGTACTAGATACTATGCTTTATGTTAATTTTGCTTGCCAGATTGGCGTTATTGGCTTAAATTATTTGGAAATGACGAGTTTTTGGCATAGATACTCAATACTCTATAAATTGTAGATAGCTATGTATAGTAGTTCAAATATTGGAAAAAGTACATTTCTAGTCCTAAATAAGGTCCTCATTATCTGCTTCTCTAGATACTGAGAAGCGGCACCTACTAGATTGGGGAAAAAGGTACAGGATCGTATGTAGAATTGCAAGAGGGCTGTTATATCTACACGAGGATTCTCAACTAAGAATTGTTCACCGAGATCTGAAGGCAAGCAATATCTTGCTCGATGCAGAGATGAACCCAAAGATATCCGACTTTGGTACGGCTAGACTCTTTGGAGGAGACCAAACTAAAGAGATCACAAGTCGAGTTGTAGGAACATTGTAAGTACTCAAATTATATTACAAGTACCGTACAGTTATATATTGCAGTAACCATAATAAAACTGACGATGATATACATATTTTTTGTAGTGGATATATGGCCCCGGAGTATGTAATGTGGGGCCACTTCTCGATCAAGTCAGATGTTTTCAGTTATGGTGTTTTAGTTTTAGAGATTATAACTGGAAAGAAGAACAGTGGTACCTTTGAGAATGATGAAACCGTAGATCTCTTGAGCTTTGTAAGTAGCACTGATCCTCTGTATCTATTATTCTATAATCAGCAAAGGAACTGTATATTAACAAAACTGAAATTACCATAACATATATAGGTATGGCAGCACTGGACCAATGGTACCATTACAGAAGTAGTAGATCCATCTTTATGCCAGCACTATCCGAGGAGTGAATTGTTGAGATGCACACAGATAGCGCTGTTGTGTGTCCAGGAAAACCCAGCAGACAGACCAACTATGTCAAACGTGGCCGTGATGCTTAGTAGCGAAACAGTGTCCCTCGAGACTCCGTCTAGGCCTGCATTTTGCATTGCCAATAGCAGTATACGTGGAGGCAACACTGACCCGATGACATCAAATGAGGTTACAATTACTGATATTGAACCCAGGTAGATAGGAAATTAAGGTTAGAAATCCTCTGGTGGATTTGATTTGAGGACAGTAAAAGTGTTGAAGAATAAAATAAAATAGAGGGGTTAAATTGTAAAAGTGTAATTTTTAGTTTAGTTAGAAAGGAACCGTTGATACTCCAACGGTAAAATAGATAGAGGAAGGGTATATATACTCATGTATATGCATATGCAAAAACACAATACAAAAATATTCAAGTTATCTTTCACATCTCTGTCTCAATAGAAATTAACATGGTATCAGAGCTCTAAACTCCTGAGATCAAAAATACAAAAAAAAAAAAAAAAAACCCCATAAAACAGAAAAATAGAAGATGTCTCAAGAGGGACAAAACGAAAGCTCCAATAATGCTTCCAAACTCACCAATACTTTGCTCAACGGCAGAAATTACCTCACTTGGGCAAAGGCTGCGGCAAGAGCGCTCAGCGGTCGAGAAATGCGAGAATACATCACGGGAGAGAATAAGGTGCCCGAAGTCGCAAATCCGCTGTTGCTAACCAAAGCAGAAAAAAAGGCAACGAGAAAATGGAGAACTCAAAATGACAAGATTATAACTTGGCTCACGAATTCTATAGAACCCTCAATCTCAGAACTATTTCTTCTTTCTGACACGGCTTTTGAACTATGGGAAGCCGTTAAAGCCATGTACGGTCAAGAAAATAATTACTCTCGTATTTACCAACTCAAACAAGAAATTCAGCAAGAAAAACAAGGCGAGAGAAAGTATGTAGAGTACCTCGGTGCTCTTCAAAAGAAAAAAGATGAGCTTCGCTCGTATCGACCACAAACCGCAGATCTGGCCATAATTCGAAAACGAGAAGAGGAAGATGATATATTCGAGCTCCTTGCAGGATTAAACCCGAGTTATGAAGCCGTACGAGCTCAAATCATGAATACAATTCCTCTTCCTTCCTATTCTCAAATTAAAAACATGATCCATCAAGAGGAAAGCCGGAGGGAAGCCATGAGCAGCTCACAAGTCACTGTCAACGAGGAACGCGAAAACCATGGCTTCGTTGCAACCAAAAAATCTAATTTCCCAAATTTCGGCCAAAATTTTGAAAAAAGGGGAACCACCGAAAAATGTGAATATTGCAAAAAGGAGGGACACGAGAAGAATAAATGTTGGTTTCTCCATCCCGAATTAAGGCCAAAATGGTGGAACAATGGAGGAAAGGGAGGAAAAGGAAAAAACCCTAAGGGGTAGAGTTTTGCTGGAGCGGATGTGTCTCAGGAAGAAGAAAGATCTCGAAATGGGTCTGTATCAACCCTTAACGGGTCCGCAGCTCCTCTCCCTAGCGGGTCCGCCTCATACTCAACAGGCCACGTCCCACTTCTTTACACTATCGGGTCCGCAGCCCCTTCAGCTATCGGGTCCGCCCCAGCCTCTGTTGCGCCACATCCCTTTGCAGCAAACTTAACGGGTCCGCCTCTGCCTATCGGGTCTGCAGCTGGAGGTGGTCCAAGTAGAGCCGAAATATGTGCTTTGTTCTCTCATCTAAGTGGGCTGCTAAACAAGCCCAGTCTAGGTTTTGTCTCTTCAAATAATCTATTAAAAGATCCAAGCCCAAATAAATATAGGATACCAAATAAAAGGGTGAACAAAAGTCCAAATGAATCTGAAACCGAAGACAGTGGACCAGAATCAGAAAAATGTACATATTTAGGAAATTTAAATCAGAAATATTTCCAAAATAATCTTGATTGGATTTTAGATTCCGGTGCAACCGATCACATGACCGGAAATAGAGATTTATTGAAAAATTATAAAAAAGGAAAAGGTGGAGAATTTGTCTATGTTGCAAATGGAGAAAAAATGGAAATTTATGGGTATGGCTCAATTATTGTTTTTTCAAAAGAAATTAAAAGTGTCATGCATGTAAATAATTGCACCGCTAATTTGTTGTCTATAGGTAAACTTGCGAACGAATTAAATTGTGAAATTATTTTTTCATCTCAAAATGTAATTTTTCAGGATTTAATATCCAAGAGGATGATTGGTGAAGGTGTTTTAAAAAATGGATTATATTTTTTGCATAGCCGAGTATACAACTTCAATACCCAAGTACAAGATATGGGATACTTATGGCATAGAAGAATTGGGCATCCTTCTAATAGAACTTTAAAATGTATTTTTTATTTTTCTAATTTAGATTGTATTAATTGTGAAGTATGCAAGCTAGCTAAGCATACAAAACTCACTTTTGTAAGCTCAAATACAAAGAGTAATCATATATTTGAACTTATTCATTCCGATGTTTGGGGACCCGCTCCCGTAAACTCTTATAATTATTTCAAATATTTTGTTACATTTATAGACGATTTTTCACGACTAACACACTTATATTTGTTAAAAAATAAAAGTGAAGTGTTTTCTTGTTTTCAAGAATATTCAAATTTAGTTGAAAACCAATACAATGTTAGGATTAAAATTCTTAGAACCGATAATGGAACCGAATTTATAAATCAAAGTTTCTCAAATTTCTTGAAACAAAAGGGAATCATACATCAAACAACTTGTGTTTATACTCCACAACAAAACGGAATTTCCGAAAGAAAAAATCGTTATTTACTTGAAATGACAAGGGCACTTATGTTTCAAACCAATGTCCCAAAGATCTATTGGTCGGATGCCGTTCTCACCGCAACTTATTTAATAAATAGGTTGCCAAGTGTTGTTTTAAAAAATAAAAGTCCACTAGAAATTATTTATCAAAGGAAAATAGTTTTTAACCATCTAAGAATTTTTGGATGTTCATGTTTTGTACACCAAAATAAAAGAGAAAAATTAGATTATACTTCTATAAAAGCTATATTTCTATGATATTCATCTCAAAAAAAGAGTTATAAATGTTATGATCCTATAAATAAATTTTTTTATATATCTAGAGATGTAACATTCTTTGAAAATGAACCAAATTTTAAAAATAAAGATACAATTGATAATCAAATTAACACAAAGACTTTGTCATTCCTATGTCTACTAATCAAATTATTGAGCAAAGAGTTGTAGGAAATGATGAAGAGGAAGAAGAAGAAAATGATAACACTTCTCAAAATGAAGCCGAAGAGGAAGAAGATGAAACGTTGAAGAAGAATCTAGAAGGAGGTCAACCCATCATAGACAACCATCGACAAGGTTACGAGACTTCGTAACATATAAGGTTCAATATCCTATTGAAAACTTTATTTCATATAAAAATATTTCAAGATCCCATCGTGTATTTCTTAGTTCAATTTCTAGAATAGAAGAACCAAAAAGCTTTGAAGAGGTCATTAACCAACCGGTGTGGTATAAGGCTATGGAAGAAAAACTTCAAGCCTTAGAAAAAAATGACACATGGACCATCATACCATTACCAAAAAATAAAAAACCCGTTGGATGCAAATGGGTTTATAAAATAAAATATCAAAGTGATGGATCCATAGAACGGTATAAGGCCCGGCTAGTCGCCAAAGGGTATACCCAAACTTATGGTATTGATTACCAAGAGACCTTTGCTCCGGTAGCAAAGATGAATACCATAAGAATTTTGCTTTCAATAGCGGTAAATAATGGGTGGAACTTATGTCAAATGGATGTAAAAAATGCATTTCTTCAAGGTACACTTGAAGAAGAGGTTTATATGACTCTACCACCGGGTCATATAAAAGAAAAAAATACTAATCTTGCTTGTAGGTTAAATAAGTCAATTTATGGACTTAAACAATCGCCAAGGGCATGGTATGGAAACTCTCTCAATATTTAATTTTTCTCGGTTTTAAGGTAAGCCAATCCGACACATCACTTTTTTCAAAACATGAAAATAATGATTCAACCATAGTCCTAGTTTATGTTGATGACATAATCATTACCGGAAATAATAGTGAAAAAATTGACAATGTTAAAAAACATTTAAAAGAAAATTTTGAAATAAAGGACCTTGGTAGACTTAAATATTTTTTAGGAATTGAAATAGCTCATTCTATCAAGGGTTTATTTATTTCACAAAGAAAATATACCATTGACCTTCTAAAGGAAACGGGAAAATTGGGATCTAAACCGGCCTCAACACCAATTGATAATAATTGTAAGTTAAATTCCGAAGAAGGGGAACCATTGGAAAATATCAATCAATTTCAACGGCTTGTAGGTAAGCTAATTTATCTAACGGTAACAAGACCGGATATATCATTTGCGGTAAGCCAAATTAGTAAATTTATGCACGCACCAAGAAAACCTCATTTGGATGCAATTGATAGGATTTTAAGGTATTTAAAAAAATCACCCGGAAATGGTGTATTGATGAAAAACAATAAATCTAATGATGTGTGTGGCTATTCCGATGCAGATTGGGCCGGAAGCTTTGATAGAAAATCAACAACCGGCTATTGCACATTTGTAGGCGGAAACTTAGTCACATGGAAAAGCAAGAAACAAAATGTCGTGGCACGATCAAGTGCGGAAGCGGAATACCGTGCCATGGCATCTACCGCAAATGAACTCACATGGATTAAACAATTGCTTGAAGAGTTGAATTTCAAAATTGACAAACCAATGAAGATGTTTTGTGACAACAATGCGGCAAGGCACATAGCTTCGAATGCCGTATTTCATGAAAGAACAAAACACATTGAAATTGATTGTCATTTCATAAGAGAGAAAGTACAAGCAAAGGAGATCGAAACCCCGTATGTGAAGAGCCAAGACCAATTAGCCGATATCTTTACTAAGGGGCTAATTCCAAGAATATTTGAAGAAATAACAAGTAAGCTAGGATTAATTGACATTTATAATCCTAGCTTGAGGGGGAGTGTTGAAGAATAAAATAAAATAGAGGGGTTAAATTGTAAAAGTGTAATTTTTAGTTTAGTTAGAAAGGAACCGTTGATACTCCAACGGTAAAATAGATAGAGGAAAGGGTATATATACTCATGTATATGCATATGCAAAAACACAATACAAAAATATTCAAGTTATCTTTCACATCTCTGTCTCAATAGAAATTAACAAAAAGTCAACAAAGTCTACTCAATGAGCATGTTGAGAAATAGAAGATTTGCCTCAGAGAATTGTGTGATGGATTTCTGGTTTTGTTTGATGTGGGTAATGTCGTGTTTGATTTGGAAGATATGGGCAAAATTGTTTTGTTTACCGAACATCTTGTTGATTGCGGTCCACATCTTGGCTGAGGTTTTGGTACCATGTATGAAAAGCTCACTAATTTCTGGTTCCATGGAGTTTATGAACCATGACATTATCAGATTGTCATAGATCTCCCATTCTTCTGAGTTCTCGTCAGGTTTTTTCTTGTCGCTCGTGATGTACCTGTATTTTCCATTACCCTTGAGTGAAATTATCGCTGATTTGGACCACGACTGGTAATTTTTGCCATTGAGTAGCACGGGGGTTAATTTCAGAGAAGTGTTGGCATCAACTTGGATTTTTTCTGCCATTGTGGTTCTGGTAATTTACCAGAGTGTGTGTTTTGTTGTTGTGGGTTGTTGCTCTGTACCGATTACTGGTACAAAATTTGCTGCTCTGATACCATCAAGAATTTTGTAATGATGAAAGATTTTATTTGTTGTTCTGATTTTTACAAGGCCCTCTGTACATGAGTATTTATAACACAAAATCCTATTAGCCGTTGGCTATTTCCTAAAATACAAATTGCTGGATTCTTGTGGAATGTTGCCTAATTGCTGAGATTATACTAGGTACTAAATATAACCTAACGGCTATATTATTTAAGCTAGTAGATTTCTTCCTAAACCTGTAATTAATATTGTACGGAGTCAAGTGGTCAAAAAACGTTAAAAAATGAATGCATTGAAATTAATTTATAAATGTTGTAATTTTGACCACTTAAATTATACCAAATTAATTCTAAAATTTTAAATTTTTATATGTAGACGCATCACTCGTAAGGTAGATGGATGTCAACAGTTTGGATTCATTATTTGATGTCAATCCGATAGGTTTTAGAGTTGAGTTCACAAAAAAAATTGGTGAACTTCCTAGTTCTACTCTTGTTTTACATATTAATCTCTGGAACTGTGTTTTTTTTTTTTTTTTTTATCAGCAGTGGCGAAATATTGATATTGTACCACTTCAAGGCCATTGAGGCATTGACATTATATCTTCTTAGTAAAATATAAATACGCAGCACCGGGAAGCATATCAATTGTAATACTGTGCTTTAGGCCCAAAGACCCATCTATTATAGAAAACAAATTATGGAAAAGATACCGCAGTTGTCTTTTTAAATTATGTCTGGTCCAAAATTTTGTGTATATGCTGTCATTAGGAAAGCATAACCCTAGTAGCTGATTAGGAAACAATAACGGCTAATTTAGCCAAACAACAAGCAAAGCCTCTCAGGTTGACTTTTCCACACCCAAATAGGACCACCAGTAATTTGGTCAAATCTGTAAACTCAGCTGAGTACACTTCTGACCAAGTAAGCTATCAGAGATAATTAAGCATTGTTACTGATAGTACAAAGCATAACCAATTTTATTAAAAATATAAATCCACAATTTCACAAGGTCATACATAGAAAATTCACAATCTCAAGTACCTATAACAGCAAACAGAATTCCCCATCATCATATTTGTAATAACAAAAAAAAACAAATAGATAGTATCTACAACAGTTCATAAATCAAAACAGCAACAACACCAGAATTTAAAAATTAAAATGTTTGATGGTGAGATTCACACAGAAAAGTACTAGTAACTCAATAAAACACCACATCAATGTGATATATTTTCTTGATGCTATTTATTGATCACCTCGATCTTTAAGGGTTAGTGAATCAATAATTCAAATCATCCATTGACACCATTGTTCACAAATGTTTCAATGACAGAGGAAGGTATATTATGTTCTCCAGTTATCTCCAATCGCCTAAGCAATGAACAGCGAGGCAGGGTATCCAGCTTTGGGCATCTAGAAATCACCAAATGAAGCAGTCGTGGAAAAGCAAGAGGTGTTCTCTTTCTGCTGGATCACTTTCATGCCAGTTCTCTAAACTTGGCATCAATTCCAATTTTAAATACTCCAGCTTAGGAAACATCTGTGATGTTGCCTGACATCCTCCTTGCTCAACCATTGAACTCCCGGTAAATATGTGCTTTAGAATCCAGAGACCCTGTAGAGACAAGTGTTGAAGCAATGGTATAGTAGTTGCCATACCGGGAGAAGTGATGTGCAACTTGGGCACCATGAGAAAATGAGGTGGATTGTCACTTAATTAGAGAAAAGGTTTAAGCAAAGAAAATAGAAACACCATACATTTAAAGTGAAGATCAACTAGCGGATGTCTTCACAAAAGACTTGGATCCGAGTCCATTTGAAAAAAATTCAAACAAGCTAGGATTGTACGATATATACATTCCAAGCTTGAGAGGGAGTGTTGAGAAATAGGATCTAGGATCTCAGATTAATAATCATCACAGATCTAGAATCAGAGGGCTAGAATTAAATCAAGGAGTTAAAGGGGTCTCATTGCATATAGTCAATAATATGTACATTGTACATAGGTACCAAAGGTACAAACGGTAACTTAGACAGCTTGTAATATATATAGCGATCAAAACAATGTAAACAATAAGATCAATAAAATACTTTTTCTCATCATAATTGCTCTCCTCAAAAATTCATAAAATCAACACCATCCCTCGACATTTTGGTTACGGCACAAGACTAAAGCCACGGGGTGTTAGTAACAGCACAGCACGTATTTCCAGCTCTATTGTCCAGGTGGTCACCAGTGTCAAGTGTAAATATTACTATAAAAGATAATTAATTTGATATTTCATTCATCTAACACGGTATTAACTCATTATTGAGGGGAGGCTCAAGGCCCAAATGAGGATTGATGATATAACACGTGAGAGAGAAGGCCCAAGCGGCCCAGCCCGAATTGAAGCTGGTTTTTCTCTCTTCAGTTCCTCTCGAGAAGTAGAACTTAAAATGGGAGATCCTCCTTCGGCGGCGCCGTGCATCCTCCTCCACCTCCTCTTCAAGCGCATCACCTCCGTCCGTTTATTTCATTTAATAATTAAGATTCATTTAATTTCCCACTTGTTAGTAATTAATTAATTGATAATTGTACGAGTAAAACATGGTAGTGCTAGGTAAGTAAATTCCTTTTCCTTCTCTTTTTGTTACTGCAAATAAATCTTAATCTTCCCTAAGGTGCGTGCTTTTGTACCACGGTGCAGCACACAAATGGTAGGGACAAAAGTGTCAGTGTTCACATCTTTATGATCACACTGTTGTGAAACCCGAAATTTTATTAATTAAAAATAAATAATAAAAATATCGCTATTGGGTATCATTTTGACGGAATTTCAAAATGTAGGTAGAATGGGTTGGTTTATCCCGTCTCACAGGACGGGTCATTTTACCTGTTTCACTAACTCATCCCCGTTTGCTCTAACCACCGCTAATCAAATACCTGAACAGTAAAAAAAATCAAGGACAGTATACTCGTCATGTCCGACCGAAAAAAAAAAAATCAGGGACGGGATAAATCGTCCCGTCCAATGAGACTTGGGTTTGATTTTAGTTCAAAAAGTGTGGTGAGACTTGTTTTTTTTTTCTACTGAGCAACATGCTTCTTCTACCAAAGAAAAAGATGTTAGCTTGCGTGCGAGATTCCAATTTCAACACTAGATGACAACGTTTGACTGAAAAAAACAATCTTTTTTAGCCATGTCATACAAGTCCGTTTGATCAAAGAATTGATGGGTTCCGATCCGGCACAAACAACTAGCTATTTTCGAAAAACAACAATGTCAGTCAATGCTTCCATTTGCTTCCATTTATAGACTCCGCGTGTCAATGCATTAATTGACAGTTTTTCTTTTCTTTTTCTTTTTTTTTTCGGTCCGACGGGATAGATATTAACATCCCCCAGGTTTTTTTTTTTTGGGGCGGACGGGATGAATATTAACGTCCCATATCTACTTAGTTAATTAGTTTGGATTTAGAATTTGGATTAGTGGGACTGAATAAACCAACCTGTCCTACCTACATTTCGAAATTCCATCAAAATAATATTCAATAGCAATATTTTTTTTTTTTTTCGATTAATAAAAATTTCGGTGGTGAAACACCGTAAACCCTGAGAGCAGTTGTTGGTTTTACTTTTGTCTGTCAAGCCCTGATGTGGAGTATCATGTAATTATTAGCTCGGGGAAAATTACTACTGCACCCTTGCAATGGGCTCACTTGTTGAGAACCGTGTTTCGTACCAATGGAGCACAGCCCAAACACTATTATTTTGGGAAATAAACGAGTTGCTCTTCTCAAAGTACCAATGGAAATATAAGTTCAATTTTTGGAGCCAGATCCTAGTCAAATTCATTCCGAAATTTTTATCAATCAAAAATAAATAAATAAAATATTGGTAAAGAGTATCAATTTTGACGGAATTTCGAAATGTAGATAGAACGGGTTAGTTTATTTCGTCCCACGGAATGGGTCATTTTAACCCGTCCCACTAACCCATCTCCATTTGCTCTAACCAATGCTAATCAAATTAACCGAACAGGAAAAAACAAGAGACGGTATGCTCGTTCCCGTCCGACCGAAAAAAAAAATCAGGGACAATATAGATTGTCCCGTCCAAGGAGCCTTGAGTTTGATTTGATTAATTAATTATTTTGTTGGGGTCTTGTGTTTGATTTGAATAATGAAAATATCGAAGCAGTAAAGTAGCCTCTTGGTTTCCCCTCCAGTTACTTAATGAACTACAGGCAAGCAGGTCTGTGTGATGCTTCTGTCATTCTGTGTGCGGTTCGAGCTGACTGGATCTGTTTTAAGTTTAACAAAATGGAGAGCTGTTATAACTGAATTATAAAAAGAGAAATAAATTTCTCGCAGGAAAATTTTCGAAAGCTGTTATAACTAAATTACAAATTAATTATTTCGAGATTTTTTTTTTTTTGGCCGGATCGGATGGAGCTTACCGTCTCATGTTTTTCTTTTTTTTGTTTTTTTTGGGCCGGACGAGATGGATATTAACGTCCAATATCTGCTTAGTTAATTAGTTTGAGTTTAGAATTTGAATTAATGAGACGGGTTAAAATGACCCGTCCCATGGGACGGGATACCGCAAAAACCATCATGTTTCGTAATATTTTAGTTATTTAATTTCGACTGATAAAAATTTCGTTTGTACACGGTACTTGAAAACCATCATGTTTCGTACTTGAAAACTCACCTTACTAATTAACCTATCATGTTCCGTTTAATCTTTTACACGGTACTTGAAAACCATCATGTTAATTAGCCTACAATATTACTAATTAACATCACTTTACTTTACATTTACCTGCTGCCAGGGTTTAGGTGTGATTCAGCTTTCTGAACTTGGGACCAAGAAACCCACCTCTGTAATCCTACGGCCATGAATAATCAAATTAAAATGCCTAAAGCTAGTTCTGATAGAGGTCGTCTTTGTGCTGAGATCCGCTAGTTTTTTTATTAAGGCTAACCTGAACGTGCTTTCGTTTCTGTTTTAATAGCGGAGAACGAGTTAAGTGGGCCACATACGACAAATTATTGCGGATTTATTTTTTGCTCAAGAATTATATATGCTTGTGCATTCTCTATTCTTGTACTTTTTTTATTAAAGTTTTTCTGTACATTTTTCTACAATAACTCAATGTAAGGAGTCCTCAGTTGTTCTCACTTGTTCCACCTAGGCTAGGACTCCTCCATTTTGACAAGCCGGTTCTGTTTTTGCATTTGGCACAGAATAATAGTAGAATTTATTGAATGTTGCCAGTCAGATTCAGACCATCCATCTAAGGTCTTGGTCGGATCTGAGAAGAGTTGCTTGTATTCTAACAAGTTTTAATTTCCGACAATGAGGTAGATCTAGTTCAGATCGATCATCCAACAAAAATTAACTTTAAAATTCTACCAGAAGCATGCTTTGAATACGTTGAATATAGTAAACTAGGGGTGAGCCACGCTTTGCTTCGGCTGTGACAATTGAGATTTAACAGATATATTTTATGAAACTATTAGTTTACATATAGAATTAAATAGAACATATTGATGTATAACAAAGCAAAAGCGGTACATAATTAGCAGATCAATAGTGAGTACGAAAGAAACATAATGATCTTTCTAACTTTGACAAATTAATTGTGATTTAACACAAACTCACAAAGTGATACCTAGATACGTGAAAAACATAGGCATAAATCGAAGTACATATTAGACCATGAAAGAATGCAAAAAAAAATGAAGTAAATAACAGTCCCATGTGGGAATACTCTCTCTAGCTACAATTTTCAGTTGTGATAGATTATTATCTCTTCCTCGTTCCAGTATAGAGAAACTTCCTCCACAAAAGAAAAAGATTTTTTTTTTATAAAACTACCAAAAATATTCAAATATATTAGTTTTGATTGGTTTCTATATATATCAATTCATGCAGAGGATCAAATTATTACATTCGCCATATATGCACAAATCTCTTAATTTCAAGTGTGCTATTACTTCTCACTGCTCAACACTGAATTGTAAGGGAGGGGTTTGGATGCGGATCTCAACAACTCAACACAAATCTTGATAAAATATGATCCATCCAACTCTGGGCTGCACATGCAGCGCAACAGAGGATATGAATTCCTAAGACTTGTTTAATCTTCTGTCCAGCCCTCCATCTCTTCAGATCTGAACTGGAACTAGAACGTTGCAACCATGCAAAATACAGCTGAATGGTATCAAAATTATGAAAATTGACTCTAAATAAGACCAGAACTAATTGAACCACAAATATGCTAGAATTGAATCAAAGCCCTAAAATTTACAGGGTAATCTTTATGAAATGTCAGAACTTATTGAGCAGCCCCAATATAAAACTGAGTGTTGTTAGAGTCGAAATAGATATCACGAAATATAGGTACCAAACTGATGCAACTCAAGTATCATATCTGACTGAATCCCTATTGGGAATCTAGGTTAGTAAAGTAATATTCAATTTCTGTGAAAACTAAAAGAACTCTGACACCGAATTTTAGCATCTAGATATCACTCAATTGAGTTTGTTCATCAGTTGTAAGTGTGTGAACCATTACAATTGTCAGTTTTCTCAAATTGAAGAAATAGAAGAACAAATAAGATAGCAATGAATTACTAAAAGTATTCTACTTGAAATAAGAAATAGTAATTTGGATTACCTTTGAAAATTGTCAAAGTGAAACATATGTATGTGACAGTTGAGTCCAATAAAGGTGCTAGATGAGGGTTGATCAAGCTTTAGTCGAGAAAGTCACCGTAGAAGAGACAACAGTTTTTATTAGGTCTGAAATTTAAAAAGGGTCAAAAGAGTATCATCAATAAAATGATTGGAACATTATACTTTTGGAGAGGGACTACAGTATCCATTTTCATTTGTAAGGATAATATCCTGATTAATTGATTTAACGCAATAAAGGGAAATTTGAAAGAGTACAATATCCATTTTCTGTGTAAATTTGGTAAATACACATAGCAGGACTATGCCGTACAAGTGTATGCATCTTGATAAGATTATGTGTTTGGGTACAATAGTATTGCACAATGATATAATCTATTAGGTACCAAAACTTTATGTATGCAAGCAGTAATACAAAATACATTACACTGTCATATTGGCAGCTTAATCATTAAGCAAAAAAAAAAAAAATAACAAATATTGGTCTTTTGAGGGATTTTAAATTTTTTTATCTGCTTAAAACATGTAAAAATAGCAGATTCAAAGCTGGTTACATATACATAGAGTTAAGATATTTATAACATTATCTGATACACTGGTAAAATGTCCATGTACCAGTATATGTAAATCACCCATACAATCAGTACTATATTTTTATGCACCATGACATATGATTTGTATGAGCAGTGCACTTACGGCTAAACATGGGTGATGCCCGTAACTGGAATCCAATATGGGTTACTATTGCTATCTCTTTTTCCTTCCTACTCCATAGCCTACTTGACAAAATTAACATTACTTATATACGAGACTCTGGGTGCACAATTAAGCATACAAGCTTTTAACATTATTGAAAATTTAAGAGAACTAAAATAAAACGTCAATAAAAGTAAAAATATAATAACCAGATAAAATTCAATGGAAATACGAAAAAGAATAGATGTTAGTTCACTAATGACAAGTTTAAAGTAAAAAAAATGAAATTAAATTAGAAAAAAAAAAACTAATACCATTTCAAGAATGCGATTCCTCTAATTGCAACCTGCTCATCTGACTCTCTTGAATCAGGTTTTCAGTATACATCTTCATCATTTTCTATCTGTAAAATGAATATCTTCATCATTTTCTATCTGTAAAGTGAATAATCGGACATGACAACTTATCAATGATACATATAAATTTCATCCTTACTTGGAAAATGATTATTTCAAAAATACAATATAAAGAATATCGATATACATACCTGAGAAAAATAAATCCCGGGGAGAAGAGCAGAATACTCGGTTATTATTCTCCTTTTGTCACATGGGTGCATGCCTTGAAAGGAGGAGAAATTTGGTTGTAGCTTCCTATTTCTGACAAAAATGAGGTAAACCCTAAATCGGAAGAGTAAATAAATCGGGTGAAGAGCGAAATTGGTTTAGAAAAGAAATTGAAGAAGAAAGTGCATCACTGTAGAACAGGAACAATAGTCGGAAAAGAAGGCACCTCAACAGAAAAACGAAACGCGGTTCGTTGAAGAAGAAACTAAGTGGAGGCAACAGATCGGACGGTCCAGATCCGATTGTTCGAACTCGATCCCCTGATCGCCGCTGAAAGGAAGGAGCATAAGAAAGAAAGAACAGAGTAGAAATTTTTGGAGAAAACAAAGAAGCGAAGGTTCAAGAGAGAAGAAAAGAAAAAAAGCAACGGGATTCCTTCCACTGAAAAAAGGGCCCAACTGCCAATCTTACCATTTGCAACACGGATTATATATATATAATCTGGCTAATATGCTACGCGTATATAAGGGCCCCTCCGTGCTACGGCTCACTTTTTGAGTTTTCAAAATCCTAACTGTCGATCCGAACCGTTCAACATGATCTCCATACGAATATGTACTTGAAAACCAAATTTGCATTTTTTAGATTTTTTTTTACTATTTATTAAGCCACTTTGAAAATCGCTGATCCAATGGTCCAGAAAAGTTTACTATTGTGTACAAATTAGTGTTTTTTCAAAGTGGCTTAATAAATAGTAAAAAAATTCTAAAAAATGTAAAATTTGGTTTGCAAGTACATATTCATATGGAGATCATGTTGAACAGTTCGGATCGACAGTTAGGATTTTGAAAACTCAAAAAGTGAGCCGTAGCACGGAGGGGCCTTATATACGTGTAGCACCGTAGCACTGTCCTATATATATAGAGTATGGCTAATGTGCTTCCTCTAGAACTTCAGCCTCGTGCTTCCGGGGCATATCTTAGTGTTTGATGTTCAAACAACAAATTCAAACCGCTAGATGTTCAATCTATATTAAAATGTACTTGGAGACCAAATTTTACATTTTTTGGAATTTTTTTACTATTTATTAAGCCACTTTGAAAATTCCAGATCCGGGTGAACAGTAAAAACAGTCTGGACCATATGATCTGGAATTTTCAAAGTGGCTTAATAAATAGTAAAAAAATTCCAAAAAATGTAAAATTTGGTCTCCAAGTACATTTTAATATAGATTGAACATCTAACGGTTTGAATTTGTTGTTTGAACATCAAACACTAAGATATGCCTCCGGAAGCACGAGGCCGAAGTTCTAGTGGAAGCATGTTAACCATATTATATATATATATATATATAGGGTACAGCTAATTTGCTTCTGGCAGCATTTCGGCCAGCTGCTGCCGACAGCAAATCTGCCATACTGATGTTCTAACAACCGATCCGAACCGTTCAACGTGTTCTAAATATTAAAATGTGCTTGGAGACCAAATTTTACATTTTTTGGAATTTTTTTCTATTTATTAAGCCACTTTGAAAATTCCAGATCATATGGTTCAGAATTTTGTTGCATTGTTTTTACTGTTCACCCGGATCTGGAATTTTCAAAGTGGCTTAATAAATAGTAAAAAAATTCCAAAAAAATGTAAAATTTGGTCTCCAAGCACATTTCAATATTTAGAACACGTTGAACGGTTCGGATCGGTTGTTTGAACATCAACATGGCTGATTTGCTGCCGGCAGCAGCTGGCCGAAATGCTACCAGCAGCAAATTAGCCGGACCCTATATATATATATATATATATATATAGCTGGGCTATGGTGAGTTGTGAAGTAAGAGGTCATTTTTACTTCACGCTTATATTTTCATTTTGAAAATCCAAACAACCGATCAGAACCGCTCAACATGTTCTCTATATTGAAATGTGCTTGGAGAGTAAATTTTACATTTATTAGAATTTTTTTACTATTTATTAAGCCACTTGGAAAATTACTGATCCGGTGGTCCAGAAAATTTTACTGTTTTTTACTGTTCACAGTGGATCAGCGATTTTCAAAGTGGCTTAATAAATAGTAAAAAAATTCCAAAAAATGTAAAATTTAGTCTCCAAGCACATTTCAATATAGAGAACATGTTGAGCGGTTCGGATCGGTTGTTTGAATTTTCAAAATAAAAATATGACGTGAAGAAACGACGTTTTACTTCACAACTCACCATAGTCTATCTCTCTCTCTCTCTCTCTCTCTCTATATATATATATATATATATATATAATAGGGAGTTGGCTACGGTGCTATGCATAGCATAGAGGGCCTCCATGCTACGGCTCAAATTTGAGTTTTCAAAATCCTAACAGTCGATCCGAACAGTTCAACATGATCTCCATATGAATATGTACTTGCAAACCAAATTTTACATTTTTTAGAATTTTTTTACTATTTTTTTAGATAGGTAGAAAAACACTTGATCTGAATAGTACAGAATTTTCAGATCAAGTGATTTTCTACCTATCTAAAAAAATAGTAAAAAAATTCTAAAAGATATAAAATTTGGTTTGAAAGTACATATTCATATGGAGATCATGTTGAACGGTTCGGATCGACTGTTAGAATTTTGAAAACTCAAATATAGAGCCGTAGCATGGAGGCCCTCTATGCTATGCATAGCATATTAGCAATTTTCTATATAATAGATTAGAGAGGAGACGTGCTCTGAAATGTTGTGCCTGAAGAACACAGTAATAGAATTAACGAATTAATATTTATTTATAATATTTATTGCCTACATCATCAAAAATAATATCTTTTGACCAATTTAACGTATTATAAGGCCAGCTTAATCGGTAGGTGAGATTTAGGTGATGGCAAATTTTGAACCATGCGAATCTTTTTCTCCATTCCGAATTAGTTGCTTTCAATACTTCAACCGCTTCGCCCCGATTTTTTTATTATGATTTTATAAAAAAACAGGAATTTCATTACCGTTTATCAGCTTACAATGGTAGAAGGGGATGTCGGACACGAGGTCAATTTGAATCCGATGTCCATCGGACTCAAAGTGAGTTCAATGGGTAAGATGACCGTCCGATCGGCTTTAAGATTCGCTCCCGCAACTTTCGCGTCTACTTTGAAACTCATACGCATGAATTTTAAAGCAGATCAGACGGTCACGAAACCCATCGGACCCAAATTTGAGTCTGATGGGCATCGGACCCAAGCTGCTCTCGTCAGATACAATACACATCTCTTTCTATCACTGTAGCTGATACTATTCACGTCCGGATCCAAAATTAATATATCATGTCGCTACAAATGGTGGATGGAGAAGTCTATTATATGTCCACTGGACAGGAACAAAATTTCCGTCCTTCCTTTATCGATATTTTTTTGAAAATATATTTGTTTTTAAAAAAAATCACTTTTTTCTATTACTAAAAAAATCGGTTCACCCTGTGCACTAGAAGAATCAATATCTATTTGATCCACTGATTTTCAACTTCTAGTAAATTAGATACAAATTTTTTTGAAAAAAAAAAAATCTTCACATAAATTGCAAATTCGTGAAAGGAACTCGAACCTCAACTTTTAAGTAGCTATAATTTTAAAACTTTTTTCTTAACAAACTGTACTACCGTCTCATCTTGTCATCCTGTAAATTAGGTACACTCTTTATTGGAAAATGACAATGTCCATTTCTGTTCTATAAATATAAATATATACTTCACTAAAACTCATTAGTTTTAGTGTGATTAGATTATAAGCATGCATTACTATAGACAAATATCAAATATGCCATTAATTCTCATATGGAGAAGTAGTAACAAACTTCCCAATCACATGTAAGCATGGCTATTAATCTTCACAGTCCCTCTGTTATATAGTGCCACTAGTTTCTCTCATTTATTTTTTTTGCCTTTTCTTTTTTACCTCTGTTTTCCTTTCTTCTCCTACGTATCTTTTTTCATCATCAGTGCATTGAACAGGAAAGTGATGAATTGTGAGCTTATTGGAAACCATGAAGAGCAGATTTATTATAATGAATAGGAACTTTACTAAATTAACCCTCGAGTTTATGGATAAAAAATCAGCCTTACACCTAAGGTAAAACAGAAAAGGTTGGACGACACCGAAGTCACAGATATATATAAATATATATATATAGAGGAGGAATCCACTTACATCGTTTTTTGTGACACCGGATTACATCTTACATTTTTAAAGATTTCAAAGTCCAAACAGTCTATCCAAATCGTTCAAACATGATGGATACATTAAAATGTGCTTGCAGATCAAATTTTACATTTTTTAAAATTTTTTACTATTTATTAAGTATTTTACAAAATTATTATTTTTAGACTATTGAATTATTGTATCCATCTTAATAAATAGTAAAAAAATTCAAAAAAAATGTAAAATTTGATCTGCAAGCACATTTTAATATATCCATCATGTTGAATGATTTGGATCGACTATTTGGACTTTGAAAATGTTTGGTGTAATCCGGTGGCACACAAAAACGGTGTATATATATAACAAATGTTTTCCAACAAGAAATAGCAAAATTTAAGTTTAAACGCTAAAAAAGTATTAAAATTTGCAAGCCCAACAATTTATACCAAATTGTCCTGAAAAAGTTATTTAGGCATAAATATATGTAAGTAAAAGAAGTAAACCTTTTTCCCTTCACTATTAACTTTAGTTGAAAACCCACGCCATACTCCACATGAGTAGACCATATGTGAAAAACACATTGCATTAGTACACTTAGGATTTAATTCTCTTGACAGTTTCCACATTAATTAGTACTACTGTACACTTGAGTGTCATACATTACAATCACCCTTTATTAACTCATCATGTTCATCATGACAAACCGGGCACCAATTTATATATCATCTTACATCTTTCTAGGCATGGCAGCTGTGGCAAGAAGGAAGCATCATAAATTTAGTAGATGAGAAAATAGATAGCTCAACATGTGATGCATCTGAGATAGTGAGGTTTGTTCATGTGGGTCTTCTGTGTGTGCAAGAGTGTGCCGATGATAGACCAACCATGTCAATTACTAGTGGAAAAATGCACATCAGGGTCGGTTAAAAACGCACATCAGGAACGGACTACAGGGCGACACTGACCCAGCTGTTACAGATAGTTGGACTAATCAGTGTCGGCTAAATAACCGATACTAATATTCCTCAATCAGGATCGGTTGCTTTAGCCGTTACTAATATTTCTCAATCTGGATCGGTATTTATATGTAGCCGTTACTAATTGTTGACAATCAAGAACGGATTTTTCCAAAGCCGATCCAGATTAACTATAATCTAGGGCGGTTCTTTATTAATAGGCGATACAAATTGTACTAAATCAGTAGCGGTTCTTATTAAAAGGCGATACAGATTTTAATCTGGAACTATTAATTAAGAAAGGCGATACAAATTGTACTAAATCAGTAACGGGTCTTATAAAAAGGTGATACAAATTGTACTAAATCAGTAGCGGTTCTTATTAAAAGGCGATACAGATTTTAATCTGGAACTGTTAATTAAGAAAGGCGATACAAATTGTACTAAATCAGTAACGGGTCTTATAAAAAGGTGATACAAATTGTACTAAATCAGTAGCGGTTCTTATTAAAAGGCGATACCAAAACCGTATGTGCAAATTTTTATGTAGATCGGACCATTTAGGTTAGTTTATTGTCATCGTGTATACTAATAAATGTTGCAGAAATTCCAGGGGCTTAATTTACATCAATTAATTCTATACACGTTTGACTTTTGTACTGTTGTGTTTTTAGAACTATTAAAAGTAAAACATTATGCTAATTACAAGTTACAACAGAAATGTCAAATTTCAATGTTTCATTTTGCTAACTACGATTCATTAAATACCCAACAAAGAATTTTGCCTTTTATAATCTGGAGGCACCGAATCTCAGGTAAAATAATAGAACTTTTTAAATCAACAAAATTTAACAGATGCAATTGATAATCGAGAAAACTAATTCAACAAATCTGCCAACTAGAAGCATTTAGAAATTACTCAAACAAAAAGACATCATAACAAAAGAACAGAGAAGGATTTTAAAGATTGAATGTTTCAATTTTTCACTAATAACATGATCATCTTTACATTAGAAGTTCAAGAAGTACAATATCGCTACCAAAACGAAAGCACTAAATACTAATTAAACCCTATCCCTATTGCTATCCAACCCCAAACACAAACACCATAACCAAACCCAATCAAAATACTCCCCGTCATCACAACAAGAAACACCAGATCTGACTAACCGCCGAACCCGTACAAAGTCCTCCCCTGGCGCTTGAGCGCGTACACCACATCCATGGCAGTGACAGTCTTTCTCCTGGCGTGCTCAGTGTAGGTCACAGCGTCTCTGATCACATTCTCGAGGAAGATCTTGAGAACGCCACGTGTCTCCTCGTAGATCAAGCCGCTGATACGCTTGACGCCGCCACGTCTCGCCAACCGTCGGATGGCGGGCTTGGTGATGCCCTGGATGTTATCTCGGAGCACCTTCCTGTGGCGCTTTGCACCTCCCTTACCTAACCCCTTGCCTCCCTTGCCTCGCCCCGACATTGTCGCTGATTTGGTCGAAGTGAAGAGAGCGAGAGAAATAGAAGAGAATTAAATTGGATTCGATTCGACGGGGATTATTATTGAGGTTCGGACTAAATAGCAAGTTGTGGACGGGGGAAATTGGGAGCTCGATCCGTGGACTGTGTTGAGCACACTCTTCGATTCGAAATCAACGGTGTGGATTGGATTTGCGTTGAAGGTCCGGATCGATGAGGTGGGTAATGTTTCGGTTTTGTTTTGTGCTTGGGAAAATGAGGAATCCCAGCCGTCCAGTTTAACCTGGGACGAATCTCAAAGACTCCGTGCATCTACCATTGGTCTGTAAAAGGTTCTGATTTGCATGGTTGCTAATTTGCAGTGAAATTAATTTGTGCATTGCATAAAAAAAAACATACAACAGGGCTACGTAGGGGACCAAAGTAGCATATTTGGAGAAATCATCACGGAAAGATCATGCAATTCTTGGGAAAAAAAGAGATGGGAAAATATTGGGAACAACCTGGCTGACAAGATGATACAATCCTTAAAATATACAAACGTGAAAAACATCAATACACCAAATAAAAAAAATACGAAGTGTTTATGGCCATACGATGCTTCAATTTTCGGTTGACTAGATGGATGGGTAATTAAAAACAAATTTTTATCAAACTTGGATGCAAGACAATAAATGCAGTGCTCTTTAATTTAAACGGTTCCGATCTACCCACGGACGACATATTCCCGTGCGTCTTCATTAACTCATCAAACAAGAGATTATGTTTCATGTTCATGATAGAAGATGTGAGTCATATATGCAATATGCATGTAATGTTATATAATATAATGTGTTAAAATCATTTAATTAAGCAATAAACATGTTATAACATTAATTATTGTATAAATATTACTAATATAATTTTCATTACAAAATATTTTCTAATTAATTAAAGTCAAAATTTGATGCTAATTATCTAAATTTCACTAATCACGTAAATTACTAATAAACAAGCATTACAATTTTTTAATAAAACAATTAATTAGTAATTTACATTGTATTAGCTAGGTTTTCCATTCCCTCATTAACAAATTTTTAAGCACTATACAACGAACGTCTTACCAAATATAATTCCAATCCTATTTTTATATTTTATGAATTACAACGATAAAATATTTATTGCATCTATAAATTCAATTTAAACAATTAAACTTAATTATTAAATATCTTACAAAATATACACAATGCACAATTTTTTATTCTCAAATAGTTATACATCCCTAATAATTTTTTTTAAATATTCAAGTAAAATTAATTTCACTTTCCTCTCAAGACTAACATAAAATCTATCTACAATTTAAATTTACAAAATTCTAAGTTTCTAATGCACATATTTTTATTTTTATTTTGTTTAACATAAATTAAATTATCATATTTATTTATGTACGTACTTCCTTAACAACTAATCAAAGTTTAAAAATATATTATAAATTTTGGAAGACTTAATTGTTTATGTAAAATATCCACAAATTACTTAATTGGATTGCCTTATAAAATTTGTCAACAGACACAAAATCCCGGTTGAAATCACATTTCATATAACTTGTGATTTTCTTTAGGATTCTCCGTCTTCTTGCATTATCTTGTAATTATTAAATTCGTATTTGTAAAAACTTGAAAGATTTTAAGTTTTAACTTGATTTTATTAAATAAATTAATGTATTACATGTGTTCAATGAAATGTTCAAACCAAAATAATATATTTTTAATTATGATATTTGAAAAAATGTAAAATAGAATGAAAAATGAAACAAACAAAAATATGAAAAATAAATATAATTGTTAAATAAAATTCACATAATACACATAAATTATTATTTTTAAATAAAATTCAACCCTAATAAATTATTTATAAATTATTTTATAAGTCCCAATTAGTTTAGGACATATATAAATCAGATTTGGCAAGTCCAAGAGTGGCGCAATGAGCAGAGAAGAATTGAATTCGATCAGGTTCCAGCTCATTACTCGTGTTATTATTTTTTTTTTCACAAATTGAATTTCGATGCCACGTTCATCATGACAACACCTAATGCTACATTAATAATTTTGTTTTACGCTCCAAATGACAAGTCGAAAATACTGATCTTGTTCAATACCACAAGTAAGACATATTGTTAAAAAAAATAGTGTTTCTTTATTATAACATCAACATAACAGAAAAAAATCCAAGGTTAGTCATAGTTAAATATGTATATTGATATTTTTACCCTTTGATCCGGTATCAAGTAAACTCCATATTTTATAATTTTTAATTCACGTACAAATACTCCATGTGATATAGAAGAAGATAAAAGATTCAAGAACATTTTTAAAAACTTGAAATTTAAATTAACACACAAAAATTATGGTGATGATATGTCAAATTAAATAGTAAATCAGGAACGCACCTAAAACAACTGATACAACATACTACTAATCAGGAACGCACCTAAAACAACCGATACAAAATACTACTAATCAGGAACGCACCTAAAACAACCGATACAAAATACTACTAATCAGGAACGCACCTAAAACAACCGATACAAAATACTACTAATCAGGAACGCACCTAAACAACCGATACAAATACTACTAATCAGGAACGCATCTAAAACGACCGATACAAAATACTACCTATCAGGAACGCCTGTTATAAAACCGATCCTATTAAGAAATAATCAGGAACGCCTCTTTATAAAGGACCGTTCCTGATTTGGCCAGCACTATCAAGAACGCATTTTTAAATACAACCGTTCCTGATAAGTGAAATCAAGGTCGGCTTCGTAATGTGCCCGTTGCTGATCTATATCCGTATCGGGTAAGACTTAAATCCGACACTGATGGGGCGACACTAATTGTACTTTTTCCACTAGTGCAACCGTTGTTTCAATGTTATCAAATGATGTAGCTTACCTGAGCCGAACAAACCGGTGCTATCTACTAAAATTACACCTGATGTTTTGTACAGTGCAAATCATGAGTTAACTGTTACTGGACTCGAAGGTCGATAAAATTTTCTTGAATGTCATATTACTATGCATCTTTTTAGGAGTGTACAAAATATTTGTTGTATCTTTTTTTCCAAGGTATCTTATTTTGAACAGGTACTTGAAGAAATGGAACTTATTTGTTAAAAATAAATTTTCTCAATATATGGATCATACTCCCAAAATTCCGAAATTTTTATTTATACCATAAAAAAAATCACGATTTCTGGGGAATTCGAAAACCTCCCAGGCCGCCAAAAGCCCCTGCGGCCTCAAAAACTGGGGGCCGCCCAATGCCCCTGCGACCCCAGGGGCCTCCAATTAGCTCTATGGTCCCTGTTTTTTTTCTATATATACTCATCCAGGGGTAGAATTTCATTTCTCACATTCACCCATTCTCTCTCCTGGACAAGAGTTTCTGATCTGTAAGTTTTTTCTTTCCTTTTCAATTTTTTTTTATTTTTCAGTAGGTTAATAATTAATTTAGTTAATTTTTAATTTTAGGTTTTTTGTGTGTTAGATTCAAAATGAGTCTTATGGTATCCATTTACACTGGTGGTGGTGTTTTAACAGGCCATAATGGGGTTTATTATAGTATCGGGCCTGTTAATGTGATTCCGGTAATGCCGGGTACTGATTATGTGAGAATTAAATTGGTTATTTGTTAGAGTTTGGGATTAGATCAGGGTCAGTATGACCTTAATATTCAGGCCAAAATTAGCATGCCCACTAGTTCAGCACAAACATGGTTCGAACTCTTTCCAGTTCAAAACGATGGAGTCTGGTAGGTATTGTACAACCAAACCATGAGTTTTTCTGGGGTGCATACAAGGTATTTACCCTTACAGTGGATCCGAAATTAGAAGAGGCAGAGGAAAACTAGGGTGACATCAATCCTGAGGGTATGAGCGATCAGAGTGACCAGGAAGATACCAGGCTTGTGCTTGGACAGAGGTTTTTCAGGATGGATCGCGGGTTTCGGATAATAGATTGTGGTTTGAGCACCCAGTTTAGGCTTTCAATGACACATCAGGGTTTCCGAAAGCAAATGTGGGTTTGTTTGGAAGGGCAGCAGAGTATGAGGATGAATTGTCGGAGGGACAAACCTATGACTCAAAAGAGCAAATAAAGAGCGCAATTGCCAGGTTTCACATTCTTTGCAACAAAGAGATAAAGAATAAGCACAGTGACAAGAGCATAATGAGGTTCAAGTGCAAGGACAGTAGATGTGGCTAGTACATATATGCTATTGCCACTAGTTATTGTACACAATGGCGTGTCTCTAAGTGCCCAACAAAATATTATTGTCTTGCGAATGCGACAAGAATAGATCATGCACAGTTGTCGGCTACTATAGTCGCCGATTGCATATCAGCTCACATGATGGTTTAATACAGGTAAATTGTTGATTGCAACCAGGTATGATGCAGAAAACCAGCTTCTCCCATTGGCTTTTGAGCTGGTTGAGTCAGAGAGTTTCGAAGATTATGGGTGGTTCATGTAATGGTTGTGGCGTAATGTAATTCGCTCCAGATTCGTGTGTCATCACTTATAAGGAAAAGGGTATTAAGAAGGTGTTCAGACAAGATGATCTTGGGTGGAACGAGAAGGATGAGGATGAATACGTTTACCATTTTTGTGCTACTCACGTAGCCGAGAACATGAAGAAGAACTATAGCAGTGAGGCGGCCATCAAGTTTTTAAGGATATGTGTGGCTAAGAGGAAAATGAGGAGATACGAGCAAGGAATGCAAGCAATGGGAGATGTATGTGACTGTGCTCTCAATTGGCTGGATGGTGTGGGGAAGTATTTGGATCAAGATGAGAACGAGTGTCCAAAACCATGGAAGATATTCCAAGCGTTGGACGGTGGTTACCGTTGGAGATTTTATGACTACAAATGGGTCTGAGTCGCTAAATAATGTCTTCAGGTCATCTCGTAAGTTACCAGTGGCCGCAATAATTGAGAACACATTTTACAAATGTGTCACATGGTTTGGGCAAATGAGAGCCAAAACGGAATTTGAAGCAAGACAAGGTCAACAGTTTTCGTGTCATGTGCATAAGATTTTTTTATTTTTAGTTTTTTCTTCAACTATTTTTAATAACTTCATTTAAAAAATTCATTTCTTCATTTTTTTTAATTGTTCTTAGCTTATTAACAAACGGTTCGAGAGGTCAAATACTATAAAGATGCTTGCGGGGTTTGGCAACTACAACAAGTTCGAGATAACCTCCACACAAGAGAGAGTTCATGCTTTCCTGCCTGACGATTCTGGCCAATTTACCAAGGCCAATTTCAAATATGTGGTGGTCATTAGGGAGAATAACATGGTGGAATGCACATGCTAGAAGCCTCAATTAGACAGAATACTATGTTCTCATGTTCTGTATGTGTGCCGTCTCTGAGGCATCGACCCTGAAAGTTTTGTAAGTCACTACTACCACATCTACACTTATCAGCACATGGAGGGTGAATGACATGTGTATGACAATCAGTTGGATGATGAAGCCAAAACATATAGTGAGAATCACTATATTTTATTCCGGAAAATGGCGAAAAGTGAATACAAAGTAGCCATTTTTCCGATTTATTTATTACAAACGTGTTTTTAGGTGTGTTTGACAGGTTTTTTAGAAAGTTGCGTATTTAGAGCAAAAACAGAGAAAAAGTGTCATATTTAGGCGATTTCTGAATAAAGCGTCAAAATGGAACTACATGGAGCATGTAACACCTCAAACGAATGGCACAACATGCGAAATGACGAAAAATACAAGAAAATCCGCTTAGTAGAAAATATCAATTTTCTAATCTGTTTTTTTAATTAAACATTGTTAATTCAATGCGTCAACTTTATACAGTGTAACCGTGACTTTCTTAATAGAGAACGACGGTTGGCGGACAGGGATATTAATGGCACCTTCTTATTCGGTTATTCAGTCTATATGATACTCATAAGCCGCTTATGATAAGCGGATATGACTAAAATAGATTTATTTTAGTTAATTTATAATTAAGATACGGATAACAAAAGATTTCATTGGCTTAAGAATAAGGGAATGGATATATTATAGTCTGTTATTTTGTAAGATAATTATAAAAGATAAAAGTAAATATATAGATATAAATTTATGAGGGGATAATGCAAATATGATATAGTTTCAAGTAGTCTGCAAAAGCAGCCGAGTTGAACCAAAAAATTAATTCTAGACCGGTAAAAGTAAATATAAATATGATATAGTTTTATTCATAATCAGAGGCACATCTACATTCATTCATACAGGTGCTAAGTAACTCTTATAATTTTAAAATTTTAGCTATGTATATCGAAAATTAATTGAATTTCATTTTTTTAGAACTTTTTAGTCTAATCACCCTCATAAAATATCACATGTATGCTTGCAATTTAGTAGTTAAAACTTATTTTATGATTGTGAAGAACTTGGGTTCAATTCCCACCCAATATATTTTGTGCATTTTAAGTTTTAACCCTTCTATCAAGATTTTCTAGTTCGGTCCCTGTTCAATCAAAGCCGAACTGATTTTAGACTGAGTTATGGAATATACAAAATATTAGGAAAAAAAATTCAATTTGACTCGACCGAATCTCTTCACAGATTCTTCAATTGCGGACAGGATTTCCAAAATATCTGAATTGTATCCCTTCGATCGGCCCGATTCACAAAAGTTCAACCTGACTTGTCTACGGCCTTGATTTGATATATAAAGGTCTCTATCATATGTAAGGTACACTTGTGGGACTACTTGTGTTTCTCTTGAGTTCCGGACCGCCGGCTCTACTTCTGATTCCCAATTAGGCAGGCACGAATAGAGTGAGGGAGAGATCTTATGTTTCTGTCCAGATTTCTTCTCTTCTCCATCTTTATATTCATTGAACCTCCTCCATTTACTCTTATTTTTATTTCCGGTTTATTTTTCTTAATTTTCTTTTCATTTTGTTGTTTTTTTTCTTTTTTATTTAGGGATCAACATTATTTTACTATAATTTTTTGTCTTCACATAATTTTTTTGACAAATTAAATTTTCTTTACCAACTTTTTAATATTTTCTACAGTCAAGTGACTGATACTGATTCAGATTCTAATTTTGCGAACCATGGTTTTATTCATGATCCAAGTGTATATGATATAACTCTAAATTTAATTATTTTCAATTCATTCATAAATTTATTTTGTCTTTCGTTCTTATGTTTTGAAAAGTATTTTTTGGAAGCACAATAGTAGTGTCAATGGCACCATTTATTCATTTACCCGACCTGTATCATATTCAATAAGATGGTATCAATAATTTTTTTTTTTGTTAGCTTATCTCATATGGGTACAGCCGTATAGGTAAAAATTTTTTTTATTAGCTTAATGGGTATGGACTCAATAGTGAAGAATGAATTGGTGAAAGTATCATTCTCTTGGGTCTTGGCCAAGTCACTATCGAGCGCTTTTTCTTTCAGACTGAATAGATGCCCTAGTCTCTCTGCAACATAGTTGTTCTTTATCAGAATCAGAAATAAATGCCAGAATTTAATTTCCCTCTGGTAACTGTCTAACATGTAGGATGGGGAACCTGTAAAGAAAATAATATAAATAATTTAGCAACCAACCAGATGGCAAGATAACAAAAATCATAATTCAATTTCCATTCCATTACTTTTCTTTATTGAAGGTCACTTTACATTTACCTCTAAATCAAACATGGTACAAACAAAGAAGTTATCACTACTACTAGTCAAAGTTAAAGTCTGGGAAGGAAATATGGCATCAGTATGTGGGGCCGCCACATGGTTATTCTCTGGGAACGAAGAGAAAGGAGAAGAAGAAGACAAAGGGTAAAATGAGTAATTTAAAAATTTTAAATGAGTTTTATTAGAAAAATCAATAAATTGGGTAAATTTGTGAGTTTTTAAATTTTAGAAGGGTAAATATGATATTATGAATTTTAGAGGGGAAATACATAATTTCAAGGTTTTTGAGGGGGATACATGAAATTCCCCCAAAATAAAAATACTTAAAAACAAGAACATACAATTGTATAACTAATTCAGAAGAATCAAATAAGTACGGTAAAGAGGAAAAGAACGAAAATTAGAAAAATTGATTATAAATTTTAATTCAAGTTTTGAGACACTAAATGGTATTTCTTAGCTAAAATGGTGGATTTTAATTTTAAGGGATAAACCCGAAATCATTGTAGATGGAACTTCACGCTTATTGTCCGGAAAGAAAATTAATTTGCCAACACATTGTCTTAAAAAATTTCAAAATATCTTCTATTTAATATACATGTATATAATTATTGTTAATAAATAATTGAATGGACAGTTAAGTAACAGTAAGGGAAGGGCACATGCACACAACTTGTACTAGCTGCATTAAATTATAAAGGACAAGTTGTACTAGCTGCATTAAATTATAAAAGTAAGATGCACAAGATATTCCAAATTAAGTTTTGACTTGGCCCAAATATATTAGTCTGCATCATCTGTATTAACTCAAAAGAGCAACTTTTCAGTTAACTCATCTCGGCCATCTGATTTTAAATGGAGCTAATCTGGCCCTAGCTTATAATGCAGAGGCTATTTAATATTAGTGTTGATCTAGTCCGCACGGATCTTAAAGCAAATCGTACTGTCCATATGTATTAACTCACATTCTTTTTTGGGTTAATGCAGAGAATACAAATTCCAAATATATATGCTCCAACCAACCAACCAAAATGTTATTCGGTTTACAGCTTCAGTTGAATTTATTATAGAATGAGCCTAACAATAGAAAAACAACCCTAAACACTAAAATAAGTTTGACTTGGCCCAAAATTCAAAGAGAGTTGTAGTCAACTTAACTAACAACCATTCTGACACATAATTGCTCTATGTAAAGAGCAAATAATCCTCCTGTTTTCCACCCGAAAAGCCACAAACATGGCCTCTCATTCATCTCCACAAAGCTCCTTGCGCCTGTTTCTCCTCTTCTTTGCAATAATCTTTCAGCTTGCTACTTCGACCGACATTTTTTTCAAGTGCTCTGACTCAAACTTCACGAGGAACAGTACCTACCAATCTAATCGCAACCAACTGCTCTCTAACCTTTCTTCGGCTGGATGGCTCACCGGCTTCTCCTTTCAAACCCTCGGAGAAGACCCTGACCAAGTTTTCGGCCGTGCACTATGCAACGGCATCCTTAATTCTTCTGACTGCCAAACATGCCTCCTAAATGCTGTAGAAGCAATAAAAACCAATTGCTCACGTAGCATAAGAGCTGGTTTATGGTATGACAAGTTTGACAACTGCTTCCTCCGGTACTCTGATACCAACTCCACCACCTCTGATGAAAATTCATGGAATGGGATAGCCTACAACATAAATAACATTGCAAATCCCGAAAAATTTGAAGATGTGTACAGCAATCTGATGGGTAGCCTTGCAAAAAGAGCAGCTAATTCCACAAATTTGTTCAAGGTTGATACAGCAAAATATACTGGAAGTGTCACAATGTATGGACTAGTACAATGTATTCGAGACATTTCGCCAGACGATTGCTATACATGCCTACAGCAATATATCGGCCAGTTGCAAGCCTTGTATTGGGGGAAGCAGGGTGGGGTCATGTTAGGCTTCCAATGTAACATACGTATGGAAATCTATCAATATTTTAATCTTTCTCTCATCGATGCAACGCCCCCTTCCTTGCCTCCTGAGCTCTCTCCCCTGCCAAAGAAAAGTACAGGTATGCACAATTATAATTAATGAACTAGTGTAAATTTCTTCTCCTGTGCGCCAATAACCGGCATATATAGGAACATAACCGAAAGTATGGAACAGTTTGAATAGTCACTACTCGCTCATTCGTTAGACAATTAGTTAGTCAACAGCATTTTCTATACCTTGTTTAGTTATGCCATGTGTAGTATGTTTGCAGACCGTACCTTTCTTCTTCATGCTCAATGTTATTTGTAATTTCTAATACATCCATTTGATACATTAATTTTTTGTCTTTGAAAATTATCCAAATAAAAAGGTGTTTTAGGCGTGCTTGTGAGTTTTGATGTGTTTTATGCAGGCAAGAAGAAACCTTCAACTGGTACAATTGTGGCAATCACTATACTGCTGGTCCTTGCTTTTGTTGTAATCGCTGGTCTTTGTGTATGCTTATTAAAGAGGAGAAAATCAGGGCTGACAAAACCATTGCTGAGTAAGAAAGATCAAATTTAATTTTGATCAACTTTTTTCTCAAGTAAGCTTGGCACATGCTGATTGATTTTGGTGTCAATGTACAGATGTGAGTAATCCTGAGGAGATCAGAAGTGTCGAGTCACTGCTTCTTGATCTCTCTGTATTAAGAGTTGCGACAATTAATTTTGCAGAGGAAAACAAACTTGGTGAAGGTGGATTTGGAGCTGTATATAAGGTAGGAATATATATACTCAAATTTACTTCATTACTAATTATCTGGAAATTTATTGTATCTAATTACTTTTTTATTCTTCCATTAGGGTATACTGCCTGATGGCCGAGAAATAGCAGTAAAGAGGCTCTCTCAAAGCTCTAGCCAGGGACTAGGCGAATTGAAAAATGAGCTAATTTTGGTTGCAAAGCTTCAACACAAAAATCTTGTCAGACTTCTTGGTGTTTGCTTGGAGGGCCAAGAGAAATTGCTTGTTTATGAATATGTACCTAACAAAAGCCTTGATCAAATCCTTTTTGGTAAAAATTTTCATTTTGTTGACTCCTAATTCTAGAGTAACAGCCATAACATTAATATTCTCATGTGATTTTTGGTGAATTTCAGTTTTTTTCTTTAGATTTGACCCAAACCAATTAGTATGGTATTAGCCTTCACAAAAATAGTTAAACATACCCCTTTGTCCCTTACCAACCAACTCTGTAGGTACTAGATACTATGCTTTTATGTTAATTTTGCTTGCCAGATTGGCATTATTGGCTTAAATTATTTGCAAATGCTGAGTTTGTGGCATATACTCAATACTATTAAATAGTAGATAGCTATGTATAGTAGTTCAAATATTGGAAAAAGTACATTTTTAGTCCTAAATAAGGTCCTCATTATCTGCTTCTCTAGATACTGAGAAACGGCGCCTACTAGATTGGGGAAAAAGGTACAGGATCGTTTGTGGAATTGCAAGAGGGCTGTTATATCTACACGAGGATTCTCAACTAAGAATTGTTCACCGAGATCTGAAGGCAAGCAATATCTTGCTCGATGCAGAGATGAACCCAAAGATATCCGACTTTGGTATGGCTAGACTTTTTGGAGGAGACCAAACTAAAGAGATCACAAGTCGAGTTGTAGGAACATTGTAAGTACTCAAATTATATTACAAGTACTGTACAGTTATATATTGAAGTAACCATAATAAACTTGACAATGATATACATATTTTTTGTAGTGGATATATGGCCCCGGAGTATGTAATGTGGGGCCGATTCTCGATCAAGTCAGATGTTTTCAGTTATGGTGTTTTAGTTTTAGAGATTATATTTGGAAAGAAGAACAGTGGTACCTTTGAGAATGATGAAACCGAAGATCTCTTGAGCTTTGTAAGTAGCACTGATCCTCTGTATCTATTATTCTATAATCAGCAAAGGAACTGTATACTAACAAAACTGAAATTACCATAACATATATAGGTATGGCAGCATTGGACCAATGGTACCATTACAGAAGTAGTAGATCCATCTTTAGGTCAGCACTATCCGGGGAGTGAATTGTTGAGATGCACACAGATAGCGCTGTTGTGTGTCCAGGAAAACCCAGCAGACAGACCAACTATGTCAAACGTGGCCGTGATGCTTAGTAGCGAAACACTGTCCCTCGAGACTCCGTCTAGGCCTGCATTTTGCATTGCCAAGAGCAGTATACGTGGAGGCAACACTGACCCAATGACTTCAAATGAGGTTACAATTACTGATATTGAACCCAGGTAGATTGGAAATTAAGGTTAGAATCCTCTGGTGGATTTGATTTGAGGACAGTAAAAGTCAACAAAGTCTACTCAATGAGCATGTTGAGAAATAGAAGATTTGCCTCAGAGAATTGTGTGATGGATTTTTGGTTTTATTTGATGTGGGTAATGTCGTGTTTGATTTGGAAGATATGGGCAAAATTGTTTTGTTTACCGAACATCTTGTTGATTGCGGTCCACATCTTGGCAGAGGTTTCAGTATCATGTATGAAAAGCTCGCTGATTTCTGGTTCCATGGAGTTTATGAGCCATGACATTATCAGATTGTCATAGATCTCCCATTCTTCTGAGTTTTCGTCAGGTTTTTTCTTGTCGCCGGTGATGTACCTGTATTTGCCTTTGCCCTTGGGTGAAATTATCACTGATTTGGACCACGACTGGTAATTTTTGCCATTGAGTAACATGGGTGTTAATTTCAGAGAAGTGTTGGCATCAACTTGGATTTTTTCTGCCATTGTGGTTCTGGTAATTTACCAGAGTGTGTGTTTGTTGTTGTGGGTTGTTGCTCTATACCGATTACTGGTACAAAATTTGTTGCTCTGATACCATCAAGAATTTTATCTCTGTACATGAGTATTTATAACACAAAATCCTATTAGCCGTTGGCTATTTCCTAAAATACAAATTGCTGGATTCTTGTGGATTGTTGCCTAATTACTGAGATTATACTAGGTACTAAATATAACCAAACGGCTATATTTTTTAAGCTAGTAGATTTCTTCCTAAACCTTGTAATTAATATTGTACAGAGTCAAGTGGTCAAAAAACGTTAAAAAATGAATGCATTAAAATTAATTTATAAACCTTGTAATTTTGACCACTTAAATTATACCAAATTAATTCTAAAATTTAAATTTTTATATGTAGACGCATCACTCGTAAGGTAGATGAATTTCAACGGTTTGGATTCATCATTTGAAGTCAATCCGATAGGTTTTGGAGTTTAGTTCACAAAAAGATTTGGTGAACTTCCTAGTTCTACTCTTGTTTTACATATTAATCTCTGTAACTGTGTTTTGTTTTTTGTTTTTTATCTGCTACCATGCACCAGCAGTGGCGAAATATTGATATTGTACCACTTCAAGGCCATTGAGGCATTGACATTATATCTTCTTAGTAAAATATAAATACGCAGCACCGGGAAGCATATCAATTGTAATACTGTGCTAGAGGCCCAAAGGCCTAGATTCATCTTACCCATCAGTTATAGAAAACAGATTATGGAAAAGATACCGCAGTTGTCTTTTTAAATTATGTCTGGTCCAAAATTTTGTGTATATGCTGTCATTAGGAAAGCATAACCCTAGTAGCTGATTAGGAAACAATAACCGCTAATTAGCCAAATAATAAGCAAAGCCTCTCAGGTTGACTTTTCCACACCCAATAGGACCACCAATAATTTGGTCAAATCTGTAATTAAGCATTGTTACTGATAGTACAAGGCATAACCAATTTTATTAAAAATATAAATCCACAATTTCACAAGGTCATACATAGAAATTAACAATCTCATGTACCTATAACAGCAAACAGAATTCCCCATCATCATATTTGTAATAACAAAAAAAAACAAATAGATAGTAGGTACAACAGTTCATAAATCAAAACAGCAACAACACCAGAATTTAAAAATTAAAATGTTTGATGGTGAGATTCACACAGAAAAGTACTAGTAACTCAATAAAACACCACATCAATCTGATATATTTTCTTGATGCTATATATTGATCACCTCTTTAAGGGTTAGTGAATCAATAATTCAAACCATCCATTGACACCATTGTTCGCAAATGTTTCAATGACAGAGGAAGGTATATTATGTTCTCCAGTTATCTCCAATCGCCTAAGCAATGGACAGCAAGGCAGGGTATCCAGCTTTGGGCATCTAGAAATCACCAAATGAAGCAGTCGTGGAAAAGCAAGAGGTGTTACTTCTCTTTCTGCTGGATCACTTTCTTGCCAATTCTCTAAACTTGGCATCAATTCCAATTTTAAATACTCCAGCTTAGGAAACATCTGTGATGTTGCCTGACATCCTCCTTGCTCAACCATTGAACTCCCGGTAAATATGTGCTTTAGAATCCAGAGACCCTGTAGAGACAAGTGTTGAAGCAATGGTATAGTAGTTGCCATACCGGGGGAAGTGATGTGCAACTTGGGCACCATGACAAAATGAGGTGGATTGTCACTTCATTAGAGAAAAGGTTCAAGCAAAGAAAATAGAAACACCATACGTTCAAAGTGAAGATCAACTAGCGGATGTCTTCACAAAAGGCTTGGATCCGAGTCCATTTGAAAAAATTTCAAGCAAGCTAGGATTGTACGATATATACATTCCAAGCTTGAGGGGGAGTGTTGAGAAATAGGATCTAGGATCTCAGATTAATAATCATCACAGATCTAGAATCAGAGGGCTAGAATTAAATCAAGGAGTTAAAGGGGTCTCATTGCATATAGTCAATAATATGTACATTGTACATAGGTACCAAAGGTACAAACGGTAACTTGGTACAGAAACGGTAACTTAGACAGCTTGTAATATATATAGCGATCAAAACAATGTAAACAATAAGATCAATAAAATATTTTTTCTCATCATAATTGCTCTCCTCAGAAATTCATAAAATCAACACCATCCCTCGACATTTTGGTTACGGCACAGGACTAAAGCCACGGCGTGTTAGTAACAGCACATCACAGCACGTATTTCCAGCTCTACTGTCCAGGTGGTCACAAGTGTCAAGTGTAAATATTACTATAAAAGATAATTAATTTGATATTTCATTCATCTAACACGGTATTAACTCATTATTGAGGGGAGGCTCAAGGCCCAAATGAGGATTGATGATATAACACGTGAGAGAGAAGGCCCAAGCAGCCCAGCCCGAATTGAAGCTGGTTTTTCTCTCTTCAGTTCCTCTCGAGAAGTAGAACTTAAAATGGGAGATCCTCCTTCGGCGGCGCCGTAACATCCTCCTCCACCTCCTCTTCAAGCGCATCACCTCCGTCCGTTTATTTCATTTAATAATTAAGATTCATTTCATTTCCCACTTGTTAGTAATTAATTAATTGGTACTTGTACGAGTAAAACACGGTAGTGCTAGGTAAGTAAATTCCTTTTCCTTCTCTTTTTGTTACTGCAAATAAATCTTAATCTTCTCTAAGGTGCGTGCTTTTGTACCACGGTGCAGCACACAAATGCTAGGGACAAAAGTGTCAGTGTTCACATCTTTATGATCACACTGTTGTGAAACCCGAAATTTTATTAATTAAAAATAAATAATAAAAATATCGTTATTGGGTATCATTTTGACGGAATTTCAAAATGTAGGTAGGATGGGTTGGTTTATCCCGTCTCACGGAACGGGTCATTTTACCCGTTCCACTAACTCATCTCCGTTTGCTCTAACCACCGCTAATCAAATTATCTGAACAGTAAAAAAAATCAAGGACAGTATACTCGTCATGTCCGACCGAAAAAAAAAATCAGGGACGGAATAAATCGTCCCGTCCAATGAGACTTGGGTTTGATTTTAGTTCAAAAAGTGTGGTGAGACTTGTTTTTTTTTTCTGCTGAGCAACATGTTTCTTCTACCAAAGAAAAAGATGTTAGCTTGCGTGCGAGATTCTAATTTCAACACTAGATGACAACGTTTGACTGAAAAAAATAATCTTTTTTAGCCACGTCATCCCAGTCCGTTTGATCAAAGAATTGACGGGTTCCGATCCGGCACAAACAACTAGCTATTTTCAAAAAACAACAATGTCAGTCAATGCTTCCGTTTGCTTCCATTTATAGACTCCGCGGGTCAATGCATTAATTGACGGTTTTTCTTTTCTTTTCTTTTTTTTCGGTCCGACGGGATAGATATTAACATCCCAGGTTTTTTTTTTTTTTGGGCGGACGGAATGAATATTAACGTCTCATATCTACTTAGTTAATTAGTTTGGATTTAGGATTTGAATTAGTGGGACTGAATAAACCAATCCGTCCTACCTACATTTCGAAATTCCGTCAAAATAATATCCAATAGCAATATTTTTTTTTGTTTTTTTCAATTAATAAAAATTTCGGTTGTGAAACACCGTAAACCCTGAGAGCAGTTGTTGGTTTTACTTTTGTCTGTCAAGCCCTGATGTGGGGAACGGACTCTACTGCTCTTCCGAGAGAAGAGCAGGGTCCTGTTCTTCCGATCTCAACCATTCAAAATCATTGAGATCTGTGCATGAAAAAGTTCTTTATCGAGATCCGTGAATAAAAAATTTTGAATGGTTGAGATCGGAATAGCAGGACCTGCTCTTCTCTCGGAAGAGCAGGACCCTGCTCTTCTCTCGGAACAGCAGGACCCTCAGAAGAGCAGGGGAGTCCGATCCGTGATGTGGAGTATGATGTAATTATTAGCTCGGGGAAAATTACTACTGCACCCTTGCAAAGGGCCCACTTGTTGAGAACCGTGTTTCGTACCAATGGAGCACAGCCCAAACACTATTATTTTGGGAAATAAACGAGTTGCTCTTCTCAAAGTACCAATGGAAATATAAGTTCAATTTTTGGAGCCAGATCCTAGTCAAATTCATTCCGAAATTTTTATCAATTGAAAATAAATAAATAAAATATCGTATTAATTAATTTTGGTGAAATTTCGAAATGTAGATAGAACGGATTGGTTTATTTCGTCCCACGGGATGGGTCATTTTAACCCGTCCCACTAACCCATCTCTGTTTGCTCTAACCACTGCTAATCAAATTAACCGAACAAGAAAAAACAAGGGACGGTATGCTCGTTCCCGTCCGACCGAAAAAAAAAAATCAGGGACAATATAGGTTGTCCCGTCCAAGGAGCCTTGAGTTTGATTTAATTAATTAATTATTTTGTTGGGACCTTGTGTTTGATTTGAATAATGAAAATATCGAGAGAGGAGAGAGAGTACATATAAAAACAAATGTGAATGGAAAGATGAGAGAGGAGAGAGAGTGCATATAAAAACAAAAGGAATCAGCGACTTGGGAAAACAAAAATTAAGTTTTGAGTTAATAATTTTTTTTTCCATCAAATTGAACTGAGTTGGGAACCAAAATGGGGAATAAAAAGGAAATAAGTGTGGGAATAAACATGTCATCCAAACATATGCTGAAAAATCATTGGGATGGACCAAAAATCCAACTAATTCCCACAATCTCATAGTCGGCCGAACATCGTTTGTTACGGGATTACACGGTATGAGAATTGACAGGATGTATGAGAACTCACTTTTAAAAAAGTGGAAACCCATAGGTGCAGATTGTACGGACTAAATATGGAATGTGTTGAAATGAATATTCGGTTGTACTGTGAGAATAGTTATAGAAAATCTTAATTTATTTTCAAAATATGTATATTTATTTTATTGTACACCATTACCAGGTAAAAGTTACGTCAGAAATTAGTTTTTTTTTTTTGTTCAATTCTTAGGTTATAATTGGAGATTCAATATTTGTTAGCTAGAATCGTTATTGAATAATATGTTAGCTAAAGTTGTTATTATTTCCAAGAAATATGATTAAACTGACAGTTATAAAACCATCTGCAGTTGTATGAAACTCGCATTATGATAAAAAGTAAACTGGACACGTCTGATTCGACCCCAACTGGACATTACAATGCTTCCTCTAGCAAATATTCCCTGCCATATTCTCTCTGTCTGGTACAGCTCACTGAGGTTAATTAATTGCACGTAGGGCATAAGGTTTTAATCTTAGCTATGGAACTTGTGTATTGTGTTCTAGTGGGATTAAAAATACAAAATTAGAATGAATAAAAAATTATTTTTCGTATCAAACTCAAGTGTATATGAAAGACCAAATTGCCCATTACATTATTTGTAGTTATGTAATAAAGATCTATATAGCAAGTTGCTATTAAATATTTAGTTAATATTTAATTCCAGTAAAAGAAATTACAGAAAAATGAAATCTGATAAATAAATTTAACTTTTTGGCAATTAGAAAAAAAAAAGAATTCGGTCTCTCTATATGTAGTTAGATAGAGATGTACTACTGTACATGTAAACAAAAACATCAATACAATCACTTTCTCAGTTCAAGTTTCAAAACAATTCAGCATGCCTCTCAATATGATCGAAATAAGTGTAATAAAGGAGAAAACCATTTCTCTAATTAATTAGTGTTCAAGGGAAAATTTTAGAATTGCTACAGTTAAATATTAAAGGGTGTACAAGACTTGCGAAGTCAGTCTTCAACGTTTGATTGTTGGTCCGAGCAGATCACTCTCATGAGTCAAGTCTTCATGTCTTCTTCCTGACAACTTCCACCCCAGCTGAGCATTTATTCCTCACAACTTCCACAAATTAACTTAAACCATCAGGCCACCATGAAATTCCCTGGCCTTACCCTTGCACTCCTCTCCGCCCTCCTCTTAATTTTTCTCCGTTTACCAACTGCCGATGCGGACAGTGTGCTGCATCAATTATGCGGTACAACCGGCAATTACACGTCCCACAGCACATATGACTTGAACCTCCAAACCCTACTGAACAACCTCACAACCAGTGCCACTAATTCCTCCTCCAATTTCGGCTTCGCAAAGAGCACTGCAGGCAGCATTCCCAATCAAATCTATGGGCTAGTACTCTGCCGTGGGGATGTCAATTCCTCTGACTGCTTTTCCTGCCTTTCACAAGCCACTCAGGATATCCAAAACCGCTGCCCAAATTATAAAGAAGCAACTATTTATTATGATTTCTGCCTCCTACACTTCTCAAACCAAGATTTCCTGTCCTCAACCGACTACTCACGACGATATTATTATAAGTATAACAATCAGAATATAACAGGCTCACAAGTCCTGTATGGTAGTTATGTACACTACCTTATGAACACTGCGTCAGACTATGCTGCTTTCAATAGATCAAAGAAGTTTGCAACAGGACAATTGAATCTGTCTCAGTCGTTTCCTGAGACATATGGGTTGGTACAGTGTACACCCGACATGTCTAGTTCGGACTGTTCATCTTGCTTGAATGATTCAATTGGTGAGATGCTGAACTTGTTTAGTGGAAAGGTAGGAGGGAGAATTCTTCGTGTGAGGTGTAACATACGGTATGAGGTTTATTTGTTTTACAGAGGGGTGTCGCTTCTGTCGCTTACGCCTCCAGCCGATAATGCACCAGCTCCAGCTCCAGCTCCTGGTATGACACTTCCAGCATTGATGAATCCTGGTCATCAAGGTATGGAATGAACTATCTATTTTACTTATGCAAGCATTAATAGTTACTTAGCCTTTGCTCTTGTTTTATAAGAGTTTTGATGTGTTTTATGCAGGCAAGAAGAAACCTTCAACTGGTACAATTGTGGCAATCACTATACCGCTGGTCCTTGCTTCTGTTGTAATCTCTGGTCTCTGTGTATGCTTCTTAAAGAGGAGAAAATCAGGGCAGACAAGAGACACAAAACCATTGCTGAGTAAGAAAGATCAAATCTAATTTTCATCAACTTTTTTCTCAAGTAAGCTCGACACATGCTGATGGATTTTGGTGTCAATGTACAGATGTGAGTAATCCTGAGGAGATCAGAAGTGTCGAGTCACTGCTTCTTGATCTCTCTATATTAAGAGTTGCGACAATTAATTTTGCAGAGGAAAACAAACTTGGTGAAGGTGGATTTGGAGCTGTATATAAGGTAGGAATATATATACTCAAATTAACTTCATTACCAATTATATGGAAATTTATTGTATCTAATTACTTTTTTATTCTTCCATTAGGGTATACTGCCTGATGGCCAAGAAATAGCAGTAAAGAGGCTCTCTCAAAGCTCTAACCAGGGACTAGGCGAATTGAAAAATGAGCTAATTTTGGTTGCAAAGCTTCAACACAAAAATCTTGTCAGACTTCTTGGTGTTTGCTTGGAGGGCCAAGAGAAATTGCTTGTTTATGAATATGTACCTAACAAAAGCCTTGATCAAATCCTTTTTGGTAAAAATTTTCATTTTGTTGACTCCTAATTCTAGATTAACAGCCATAACATTAATATTCTCATGTGATTTTTGGTGAATTTCAGTTTTTTTTCTTAGATTTGACCCAAACCAATTAGTATGGTATTAGCCTTCACAAAAATAGTTAAACATACCCCTTTGTCCCTTACCAACCAACTCTGTAGGTACTAGATACTATGCTTTTATGTTAATTTTGCTTGCCAGATTGGCGTTATTGGCTTAAATTATTTGGAAATGCCGAGTTTTTGGCATAGATACTCAATACTCTATAAATTGTAGATAGCTATGTATAGTAGTTCAAATATTGAAAAAAATTGCATTTCTAGTCCTAAATAAGGTCCTCATTATATGCTTCTCTAGATACTGAGAAGCGGCACCTACTAGATTGGGGAAAAAGGTACTGGATCGTTTGTAGAATTGCAAGAGGGCTGTTATATCTACACGAGGATTCTCAACTAAGAATTGTTCACCGAGATCTGAAGGCAAGCAATATCTTGCTCGATGCAGAGATGAACCCAAAGATATCCGACTTTGGTATGGCTAGACTCTTTGGAGGAGACCAAACTAGAGAGATCACAAGTCGAGTTGCAGGAACATTGTAAGTACTCAAATTATATTACAAGTACCATACAGTTATATATTGCAGTAACCATAATAAAACTGACGATGATATACATATTTTTTGTAGTGGATATATGGCCCCGGAGTATGTAATGTGGGGCCACTTCTCGATCAAGTCAGATGTTTTCAGTTATGGTGTTTTAGTTTTAGAGATTATAACTGGAAAGAAGAACAGTGGTACCTTTGAGAATGATGAAACCGAATATCTCTTGAGCTTTGTAAGTAGCACTGATCCTCTGTATCTATTATTCTATAATCAGCAAAGGAACTGTATACTAACAAAACTGAAATTACCGTAACATATATAGGTATGGCAGCACTGGACCAATGGTACCATTACAAAAGTAGTAGATCCATCTTTAGGTCAGCACTATCCGAGGAGTGAATTGTTGAGATGCACACAGATAGCGCTGTTGTGTGTCCAAGAAAACCCAGCAGACAGGCCAACTATGTCAAACGTGGCCGTGATGCTTAGTAGCGAAACAGTGTCCCTCGAGACTCCGTCTAGGCCTGCATTTTGCATTGCCAATAACAATATACGTGGTGGCAACACTGACCCAATGACATCAAATGAGGTTACAATTACTGATATTGAACCCAGGTAGATAGGAAATTAAGGTTAGAAATCCTTTGGTGGATTTGATTTGAGGACAGTAAAGTCAACAAAGTCTACTCAATGAGCATGTTGAGAAATAGAAGATTTGCCTCAGAGAATTGTTGATGGATTTCTGGTTCTGTTTGATGTGGGTAATGTCGTGTTGATTTGGAAGATATGGGCAAAATTGTTTTGTTTACCGAATATCTTGTTGATTGCGGTCCACATCTTGGCTGAGGTTTCGGTACCATGTATGAAAAGCTTGCTAATTTCTGGTTCCATGGAGTTTATGAGCCAGGACATTATCAGATTGTCATAAATCTCCCATTCTTCTGAGTTTTCATCAGGTTTTTTCTTGTCGCCCGTGATGTACCTGTATTTGCCTTTGCCCTTGAGTGAAATTATCGCTGATTTGGACCACGACTGGTAATTTTTGCCATTGAGTAGCATGGGGGTTAATTTCAGAGAAGTGTTGGCATCAACTTGGATTTTTTCTGCCATTGTGGTTCTGGTAATTTACCAGTGTGTGTTTTGTCGTTGTGGGTACTCAGACCGGATCTCAGTCTCAACCGCCTTGCTAATTGCGTGGTACTTCAACTCATCAAGCACATATTCGGTTTGATACACTACATCCATCAGATCATGCAACCATCCTCTCACAGCGGGTTCGGTTCTGCTGCGCTCCTCTGCATCAGCAATGACAGATTGTACTGTCAGCAAAAGGCTGCACAGTTTGCAGCGATCCTGCTCCACACCTAGACCCAGTTTAGTGGTGAAGTCCTTGAGGACAAAGTCTCTGGCCTTCTCTGTCACGGTAGAGATGGCAGCCGAGACAAACATTTCAACAGCCATTAGAGATAAAAGGAAATGCAAAGAAATAAAATTAAAGCGAGAGCTAGGGAGTCAGGATCTGGATTCAGGACTCAGGAGTCAGGAGAGATTGAATTGGGATGGTTAACTTCAAACGAATCTGGATCATCTGTCCCATAAATCCTGGGACCAGAGTGATACAACATTATTACAAACTCTGATATGATGGGTTTTCATATTTTGGCAGTCCAGTTTTCACATTGTGTGGAATGCCTCCTCTATGAAATCAATCACCGGTTTGTAGCATCAAAGCATTCATATACTGGAAGTGTAGTTGCATTGTGTGGAATGCTAGCCTCATAGAACCATTGAGCAATGTATTCACAAGCACGATCTCTCTTCATTTATTTTAACTTAGTAGTCATTCCTGCTTGGACTTTCTGTTTAGTTGCTTTCTTCCGAGCCTCATCTGGAGTTAGTTTGCAGAACTTATCAATTTAATAATTAATAGTTTAATATAGAGCATAGTACGTGAATTGCAAAAAAAAAAAAAAAAAGTCATGTTACATGGCGCACACTTTTTGCGCTACACGCTATGCGCTAAAGCAGACCGCTATTACCGCTATAGCGGTCATAGCTCAAATAACACATTTTGATACCATAATTTAGCATTTAAGATCCAAAAACGCTATAGCGCCGCTATTTAGAACACCGGTAAAATGTAAAAAACATACATTTGCATTGATATAAAAGCACCATACGATCTCTGCAAGAACAATAAACTCCTGAATAAACAACAATAGTAACTAAAAGGTCCTTACATTCTTAAATAAGAAATATACATCAGATACATACAAAAAATAAAGAAACAAATAATTTACAAAATCCTCAATCTACCCTGTAACCCCCTCTTCAAGGGAAAAGAAAAGAAGGAAATTGTTGCCGTAACTAAAAAAAAATCACAATGGAATCCAACCCAAGGCAAAAAAACAATGCACAAATGAAAATAGTGTTTAAGCCAGCAATTCCATATACTCAGCACTAGAAGCACTGCATCTTTTGAGCTGAAAATTCAGTACAAAATTAGGAAAAAGATTGCCGCAGTGAACATAAAATATCTTATGTAAACAACAATGCATATTTTCTTTGAATGCACATATTTTCTGGGATGTTTACAAAGCAAAGGAGTGTTTTCTTCGCATCAACGTGTTGGAGCCTCTGGAAAAAAAGCAATAGAAGATTGTTCGAAGGAGAGGATTTACCGTTACAGATTTTAGAATAATACACGTCGCAAGAGGGTAGGCTGTGGATGCAATACTGCTAAGAGAGATTACTTTGCTTTAGACTCTGTTTTGATGTAATTTTTCTTTTTTTTATTTCAACTGACAGCCTGTCAGTATTTTCAAAAAAAAAAAACAAAAGAATTGTAACCTACAAAAAGTACTTAGCAATACAGCATTTACTCCCAACCAATCTCCCTTTGCCCTTCAAAAATAAATATATAAATAAATATTTACTTAAAAGTAAAATGATCGGGAGGTATTAACATATTTATAGAGAATGACAGGCAGACAGGCATGTAACATAATTTGTATATTTTATGAGAGTTTGGATGAGATTTCTCATTTTGTAGGGGCTCTAGAGTAATAATGCTCTTAAATAAAAATTATATGCCAAAGTGCCACATTTACCCTTCTATTATCAGGCAACAGTGGTGAAGTTCCAGTCAAGAGGTCTAAGAGCTCCTTGCACCATGTCCTGAACATTGCGGTTTCGTCGGCACACATCTGACAGCTCCTCAAGTGTGCTTGTCAGGTGAGATATGCTGGAGCCTGATGCAGCCTTAGAGAGAGCCGAGAGAAAGCTTGAGCACTCGGCTTCTGTGACAGCTGCTGGTGGTATCAGAGAAATGCTCTCTTTTGCCCATTCTATGATTTTTACACGATATGTTCTGGTTAGGGATAGTAGAACATACGATACCTGTATTAAATAATTATAAACTATAAAGTATGCAATCTTTCAAGATAGATGATGACAGATGAAATATGAAAGAAAAAGCCAAACAATAATAATAATAATTATAATCATTATTATTGTAATGATAATGATGGTAATAATAACAACAACAGCAATAATAATTATTATAATAACCCGCGAGTACCATCTCTGGAAATATCTTTCTAGCAACCAACAAATGTGGATTCTAGTGACTCAACTCGAGGATTGTCCTCTGTGGCTTTAACATAGAATAAATACAAGCATAAACCAGTTAGGTATGAAATCCAACCACTTGGGAACCGTTTTCATCCAGGTTGAATATAGTTTTTGCATTTTGTTCATGTTTTATGCATTATTATGTTGGCTTGTTTAGAAATCACACTGCATGCATCACCACCTGCAAATCCAGAGGCATGTACAATGTACTAGTACACAAAAGGTATAGTAATCTTAGATAATTAGTATAACATACATCATCTAGTCGTGATGATGGTAGTGCTCCAGTGAGAGCAGCAATAAGAATTCTCGTCAGAATGGCACCTCGCGGAAGAATTACATTGTTTATAATGCTTATATACTTCTCTCCTTCAGGCGAGTTTGCCAGATCAACCACATCAGACAGAAATGACAAGATTGATTTGCAAGCTTCCCTGTCTCAAAAAAAAAAAATTATGGGATCAACTTTTATTCCACTAATACCCCAACAATGCATAATAATACTCACATGCAAAATTAAGAATCAAGGAACAACAGGTATTAAATAGAAGAGCCCAGATAAATTAACAAATTGAATCCCAAAAAAATTTCCTGAGCAATGACTTCTAATCTTGTATCTCCACTATAAGCCAAGGGAAGGTCTCTAGTAGACAGCTTCTAGGGGGGCATATCCTCCCGACATATAACAGAGACACCCATTTTTTTATGTTAATAAAATTCCAGAGATATAATATAAATGTCATGACATCGAACAAGGGAATATACTATGAAATTTAAAATCTTCTATCTTTTCCTGTTCCAGTTCAAACTCTCTCGGAATGCAAGATAAATGAGGCATTAATTTAGCTTCTTCTCATAAGATCTTAAATTTTGAATTTATTTTTCAAGCTCTCCCATGACTTAAAATCAGATTGCCAATAAAGGACCCCAAGTTTCAAGCTTCTTAATTTTCGCAATATCATAGTTTTTTCAAAAGGAATGAAACAGCATAATAGAGTTTTGAAGGACAAATATCAGTACCTGTGTTGAATGGTTATCCCAATCATAGAGCAGTGTATAAGCATTGGAAAAATAGAAGAGGGAACAAACAAGTCAGGGCAATAACGGATGCATCTAGAAGCCAACAGAAAACAGTCATCGGCTATGTCCGGTCTTGCAGTAAAATCCTGCAAAATTATAATGAAAAACATGGCAGTAAGTTATAAATATTAGGAATTGTATCAGATTTCTCAGTGGAACATTGGACAAAAAATTACTTCGATGGAGCCAAGAAGCTTTACTGTATGACCAAACAATTTTTCGATCAAACTTCTAAGATAGTCCGTGCAAGATGGATCTGACCCAAATATCTGCATATACATATATAAATCATAAACACCATAATTAACAGTATATACAAGATACACTAAACCATATCTGCATCTGCAAATACATCAAAGTTCAAAATTGTGATGAGGAAAATGATTAAAATTCATCTCACTAGTTTCATATTAAAGATAAATTCATATTGCACGATAGTTGAGGCTTCTCTCTCCCCTACACACACTTTCTCTTTTCTCACTTCCCTCCCATCTCCACCTGACAGCTGGCTGGCCTTCCACTCACCCTTTCCTCTTCCGTCCACACTTTCCCCTTCCTCACTTACTTATTTCTCTTCTCTATCACCTTACAAAACCGAGATTGGAATTTATCTTCACCGGTATCTATCTCTTCTTTCCTCTACTCTACCTCTCAGCAGGTATGGAGGTCATCAGAAACCCCAGCCTCACCTCTCTTTCCCTCCTTCCTCTTTCCTCTCCCTCACCCTCCTCCGCCATTCCTCTCCCCCTTAACCTCCTCCAAACCAGGCTACAGTGTAGCATGTTATTCAGTGTGGCGAGTCATCAACCATTACAGGGGGAGATGGCAAGGTAATCATTGTGCTTCTGACAAGTGATGCTTCCCAATTCAGACATCAAGAAGGATTAATCTCATCCCTAATTTTATGGGTTTTGGTACTTTACTAGCATGTTTGTATTTCATTTTGTTTTCTTTTCTTTCTTTACATTTCTCCTACTAGTAACCTTTTTTTGGCCTACTAGTTAAAAATGAAGAAGACTAGTGTCATATTCTTCAAACAACTTGCTTCCTAGTTACCTATTTAAACTAAAACCTCATTTTATGTTATGGTTGCTTAATTTTTTCTAATTATAGTATTAACAAAAGGGCCCAACAAAGAGAGAGGTCAACTTTCATGATGAAATGAAACGGGCATGTGGCCATTTTTTTTTTTTAAAAAAAGAAAAAAAGATAGAGAATATCTCAAATTTTGTGTTATTATAACATAGAAATGTTTGCTTATCTTAGCAAATCAAATGAAGTTCTTTATCATTTGCAAAACAAAAACAAAAAAACTGTTACCAAACACTAGAAAATTGGAAAAAGGTTTGATTTGCGGCACTTAACCTTTATAACTTCACTAGACAGATAAAGAAAGCAAGACTGATTATGTTGCTGATACAAAGCCTGAATCTCTTCCAACATAGCAGCAATAGTGTGTACCATGCATCTACCGCATGTCCTTACCTTAATCAATAGTAAAAGCAATAAAATTTACAGTATCAAAGAGATGCATCACGAAATGTTATATAAAATATGGATATACAAATCAATAACAAAAAAATCGGAAAGCTCACAGCATATTTGCATGAACGGCACAAAGACTCCATTGTTCGCATATCCCAAGCTCGGCTGTATCACATCAAAATAAACAATAAGATATGCATATGCTTTGAAGATATTGTCCTAGAGAATAAGTAGATGAATGATTGATTACCTATCAAATATTGCTTTAAGTAAGGGCCAAAAAGTATGAACTGCATCAGCTACAATCTCCGGAAGGTCCACATTTCTACCAATAAGATAACAAGGATATAAATAAAAAGGAAAACGATACAATTGACAGAGAAGCAGCTTGATATCTAAATTTCTCCCGGCAGCTAGAAATTACATTTTGCTGCACATGCTTTTTTTTACATGTGTGACAAATAGTTTAATGCACTGAGGATGACTAACCCTTTATTTAACACTTTTTTTTGTAAAAGTCATTCCTTGAGATATGAATCACTTTTTGTACATATTTTTCTTTTTATGTTTCATGCAACTGCATTGAGATGCAACTAGACTAACCGTTGATTTATTTTTTTATTATTATTGAGATCCATCAGCTCTAACCATATCATAAAAACCAATCAAAGAAGTAAGGAATTGTCACCTGAAAATGCATGCTAATCGATCAATGTGAACAGTAAGTTGCCTTGCTGGAAGTTGCTGGAGAGCTGCAGCTCCTTGATTAACAATTGCCTAAATTCATTTTCATATCAACAAAAAGCACCATTAATACTTGATGACCAAATCAAAAATTTGGTAATCCAATAAAACTAAGACCAATCTTGCCTGTAAGGGATTGATTGCAGGCATGCAAAGCAACTCGAGAGCCTTACTTGCATGCTCCGGCGGCAATTCCATAATTATAACACTATTGGAGTTTAAAGAAGCAAAAGTTAACCGGCTTAATCATCCAACAAGAAGTACAAATACAAAGAATTGAGAAAAAAATTAAGGGACCTCAATGCTTCAATCAGATGCAATGAATCATCAGCTGAAACTTTATAACCACCTTCTCCACTGAGGGCAATATGGTATATATGAAAAAGACCATCGAGCGGACCCCACAAATTTCCTCCTACAATCTTTTATAATACATGATACAAAAGTCAAAAACATACAGAATGCAGCCTGCAACCACCTAAACTACTAAATTACCTACTATTCAGGAATACAGAAGAAATAGAAATTGTTCCAAGGACATTTATCCAGGCATTTGTGAATTCGAATATAGATAAATTTGTTACAACACTACAAGTCATACAACGAATTGGTCTGCCATATTTGGATCAGTAGCAGTAGACCAGCATGATGAAGCATAAGATTATGTTCCAGGATTACGTTAAGCAAAAGAGGTACCTTCACATATGTACTTGAATGCAAACAGCAGCAGCAGCAGCTGTTTCTTCTGAAGAGCCCATTCCTTTTGTAAGAACATCAACCAAAGGAGGCAGGATGTTTAGCTGACTGGTGTCAATCCATTTTGAATAAGCTCCTATAGTTGTGCAAACTGGGGGGAAAAGAAAAGTATATAGGAATTCAAAATTGCAATGTAACGTCTCTTCCAATTATTCAAAAAAGCAAAACAATAAGGATGGCTTCCAGCCTTCTTTTTTATAAACAAAAAATTATCCAACCGTGTTAACAAGAGATATATAACTAATACCTGTTTGATGTAGCTGTTGTTGCTGAAGAGGGAGCTTTGGAATTAAGCTGAAAACCTACATCAACCAAATATTAAATCCAAAAATGTCCAATATCTTGCAAGGGAAAAAAAATTCGAAGCAATAGTGAACCAAACCGGGGTAATAGCTCATTCTCTTGGCTTGGGGACAGACTTGGCAACAGATTGCATGCAGAAGAGTACTGCCTCACAAGGTTGCCATCTAGAGTTTTGTTTCGCCAATTTCTGACTGCCTAAAGTATATCAAGATATGAAAACTGAATTTGCATTCGGGTTCTTTTACAATGTTAAAGCATGAGAAAAGGTCGGACAGGCATAGAGCTAAATTAACCTCAACTAGCTTCGAAAAAAGTATTTTCAGTGCAGCAATGCCCCCAATAACTTCAGTAGCATCCAATAGTACATCACTTAGAGCTGTCAAAGAGAGAAAATAGTATTAGTTCATGGAACAAACAGACAACCTAACAAAAAGACTAAACAGATTGTTTCCTGAAATATGAAATGCTTGCATTTAATTTCTGGAAATGTGTATTACAGACCATATCTAGCATGCTTAAAATCCTTGAGATCTTCCTCAGAAAATCCACTGTAGTCGGCTGGAAACTCAACTTTTGAACAAACCTGTGGTAAACAATTGCTTTACTATGAACATGCAACAGTAAAAGTGAAAAATGTAATTCTCGTATAAAATAAGAATGAATTAAACAAGGGTCAGTATATTTATATCCATTTTTGTTTCCTAAAAGCTTCTAAGTTTCCTGTTTGGTCTTAGTTACCAACTTCTATTGTACCATTACTACCATATTAACCTAGCCAACAATTTCCAGCAAAATAAAAAGAGGGGGAAAATTCAGATAATTAACACTAAATTAGAATCAGGCATTTGATGGGTAACTCATGTTGCCAACCAATGACTCTTCTATCCGTAACTATACTAATAATGACACTTTGTCCATATTTGTTCCAATGTCATCTAGACCAAATATTGCACAAATTGAATGTTTCAAGACCAAATGGGGACAGGTTTAACTGAGGGAGAAGTTCTGACCAAATGAAAACTCAAAACCTGCAGTGATACCAAATTTAACTCAAGGAGGGATTCAATGACACAACTCCTTTCTTCGTTAATAATTCAAAATCTAAATTCCGAACAAGAAATGTAAACTGTTGATCTTGTTTTATTTCTACAGTAATGAACTTTTGTTCAAAAATTGAAATAAAAAAAAAGTTTGGAGTTTCGTTCAGTACCAGATCAAGAAGTCGACAAATCAATGGTGCACTGTGATTAATGTACATGCCTTTTCCGCCTCTTGATCTTGTACAAAATGAACTTAAAATTTTACGATTTTTGACATGGATGCATTACTTAAAAATAAACAAGATCAGCGGCTCACATTTGTCGTTTGAAGTTTGAATTTTGAATTATTAGTGGAAATAAAAGGCATTGTGATCATGATGGGGCACCAAAAGTTGTGATAATTCGATCCCTCCTCACTTAACGGGTAGAGGGTTGAGAGAAGAGGAAAAAGAGTAGGGAGGGAGGGTGAGATAGAGTGGAAGTAGACATACAAGTGATACAAGCATTTCAAAAGGGCCATAAAATATTTGTAATCTTCGATTCTTTTCCATTTCCTTGAGGCCTCCGATCCGTATAGACATGTTGAATCCCTGATTTCTCATTTCAACAAAGTTTCAAAAGATTTACTTTTAAGATTGGTAAAGTATATAGAAACCCAAAATAGGTGGAAATTTGATAGCTGTACCTCCTGGTCCATATAGACTGAAGATTGTGCCAGAAGTGTATGTCATAGAAGAATGTCAAAGTCAGGATGTGAGGTCACTTCCAACAGCGATTGTACAATTAGCATTGCTTCATTAGAGCCTGATAGCCAACATAAACATCATATAACAATCAAATGTGCCCGAGTTACAAAACTAATTTTAATGAAGTGCGCTAAAATTAAGGAATTGAATTTTACAAATGCATGACATACTGCATTTGTTTGACCTTCATTTACTTGGTTTAGTTGCATCATATTTATACTTTTACACTTGAGTGGTATCTCCATTCAAACATTACCTGTAGCAATCAAGTCAACATATGAATCGCCCAGGTCGGCAAATAGACGAGCAATGGCCTTCACGTCTTCTTCATCCTGGTAAATTTAATTTTTTTTTTTATCATGACTTCAAAAAAAGCAACAATATGAATCAAGTGTTTGAGATGCTTCAAAGTTTAGATGATTTAGTTTAAATAATTATAGCATGAGAGACAAGGTGTGCCTGCAATGAATATTCACATTTACCTTAGATTGATCTTTGAGCTGGTCCTTGAGGCCCATGACACAAGGCACAAGAACATGAATTAGAGGCAACTGGGAACTGATATCAGTTGAATTCTTAGACACACTGTAGTGGATCAACTCTGACGTAACTGGACACAAAAGGAGATAATAAATTAGCAAAGACAATAATTTTTATTGTCCTTAAAAAGTATCAGGACACAACAGCAATATATAGTTTAATATAAAAATGAGGAAAAAATTAAACCCATAAGAAGGCCAAAGGATACATGTACCACAGCATACAAACCTCAAGATATTTGGTTTACTTTACATGAAACCAAGCATTTCTCCTGTATGCATTCCCGGTCTATTCATTTATCAAAGTTACAATAACACTGAACCATTTATATAGTTCAACAGGATGGAGGTATATTCTGTTACATATAGACAAATCTCGGCCCTTCATAAACCATGCTCTTCTTTCAAGGGTGCAGAAAAGTAAGTTCTGGTCACAGGTTATAAATCATTTTGCATGTATATACTATATAATAATCATGTGGAAAGTTGATCTTGCATATTCAATCTATTGAGGATGGTTAAAACATTTTCTGTCTTATAAGGAAATTCAGCTGAATCAATATGAGAACTTTACTGAATATCTGATTGTTCTTTCTTCTAGCTTAACACCTGACATGATGATTCAATGTTATACACCAAAGACCAAAGATACAGACACCCCATGCCCATATTACTGATATATAATGTAGGGTAGAATGTTATCTACAGTTCACAAAACATACAAAAAAATTGGAAAAGATAAGATACCATTGACAGCCGCCTCAAGTAGCTGATCTGAGTTGAGAGATGATAGAGCCCCACCAACAAGAGGATGCCCTGCAAGAGTGGCTGCAGAGATCCTGAAAGAAGCATGCACTTTTTTTTATTTCAAATCCGACAAGAACACAAAATTGTACCAACATCATAACAAATCTAGTGCAGCTTTCAAAGATCAATGACGCCTTTCATGCACTACCAAATAAAGCTTGGTTATGAAGGGGAACTAAACATACTCTGAGGATACAAAAAGGTGCAGAAGTAACATACAAGTAAAGTTTATGCGGCAGTTATCTTACAATCCAGAAACTGAGACACATTTCTTTTTCTAGAGAAGAATAACAAATCTAGACATTCAAAATTGAACAACAAAAAAAACTCTAGACATTCAAAATTGAATTCGGTGACCTTGAATATCAGGGAAAAAATGAAGTACAATATTTGATGCATATATTGAATTTTGAGTACTGGACAACATAAGAAAAGATATTCTGGTCAGCAATTATATGAACAAGGCACATACCCTTGACAAAATCGGAGCCAAGAAGCAAAACCATCCAAAACCTGTGAGTAATTAATCAAGTAAATTTAAGAAAAAAATGGAAAGTTGGCATTTTCATTTCGTGCTATATGTAAATCTCTTGCCTGCTCTTTCAATTCTTCAAAATCCCAGCAAGCAGTCAACAGCGAGAGTGCAACTTCAGAAAAGGAAACCAGCTCCTTCTCGAATTGACGGCGCCTTTCAGGACGAGCTGCTATTCGATGACTATTTGCTTCCTAACAGAAAAGACAGTAACAAAATATACTGAATTAGAATCAAATCATAAGTTCTCAAGGAAGATAATGTGAAACAGCAAGGTTTTAAGAGAGAAGTTCTAAGGTAAATCACCTAATCAAACTAATAAAAACGATAACCATGTCTCTCTAAATTGTATATTTATTTGAGGCTTCAGCTATGCCTTGGCTTGCCCCAGACTCGCCCAAGATACTTGGCAAATATTAATAGTAGAAAGGGCTCATGCTTATTTTTTTAATTCTTTCCAGCATCATTTTAATTGGCTGGCGAGCCTGGCCAATTAAAACATTACACCAATTATATTAGGTTTCAAAACAATTGAATTAGGAAACATGTATGTCCTGCTGGGATCCCACTGGTACATATTTCATAATTTTCATTTTTCAAGATTACTTATACCTGGGGCAAGACGGTCAATAATTCGAGAAAACTTGGAAGAAGCTCAGGCTGAGACTTCATCTCAACACTCAGCCAATTCACAACGCCACCACCTCCCCAATCTTCTACCGATACATGTACAGCCAAGGCAGCAATTGCGATGCATATCTGAAAGTTGGTTTGATTACTACATGCAAGGAGCCAGAACTTTGTAGATTGATCATTGATAATTTGGGTTCAATATTATAATACAATTTTCAAAAAGAAAAAAAGACAGAAAAGAAACCTGCGTTCTGACTTTTGGAGGTCCTTTATTTAACTTCTTTAGCAATGTCTGCATTTCAAATTCATCACTCAGAAGTAAGATGAGCACAATTATACTATCATAAACAAAGATGCTTTGCATTTAAATAAAAATACACGCTCACAGATAACGAATCCCGCAGAGGTCCAAAGGCTTCACCTGGCAGCTCTTCAAAGTCTCTTTGAACCTGTAAAACCAAAAGCAATTCAAACCAAAAAAATGCACACAATAAATCTTGAAAATGCCAAAAGAACATTGTTGTTTAAATGCCTACCTTACTCCTGAGAGTCTGAGAACAAAATATTAGGGTTTCTATACTGCTGTTGGGATCGTGGAGTAAACTGTCGGCAACCTGGAAACAGCAAATAGTAAGATAATTACAAAATTGGAAGTAAACATCAGTAGCACAGAGAATTCAACTCGTAATGACATTTAAAAAACATCAATCCTTCTGTCTCAAGCTAAAATCAATGCAGTGATCCATTAAAAATGATAATTTTTTTTATCTGACAAAAAGGTGTATGAGAGCAAATGAGAACCTGCCATGCATCGAGGGTGTGCTGGAAGTCCTGGAGCCAGCGATCAGCCTCAGCACGCAGTGCATCATTGGTGCCATGATACAGCGCCGCCAGTGCATTGATCACCATCTTTTGTAGATCCATCACAAGATGGCGTACTCCTCAGTTATTAACTGTAATGACCTAGGGTACAGTTGTTAGGAGAAATTTGAATAAAATATTGGAGATAAAGAATAAGGGCAATTGAGGGATGTTTCGAATATTTAGAGAGAAATGCAAAAGGAAACAACTGTATAAGCTCATCCAATCCTTGTAATTGGGACATGAGCATGAATGAAATGAATTGTCTTGACTCTTATACTCTCTTAATCTCTCTTCATTCCCTCTATCTTTCTATATTCAAAAACCTTGATAGCAGCTGCCAAGTTGTATGTATAACCAAAGATCAAGACAATAAAAACACTGGTCTAGTTTATAGACCAAACCAGACGAAAATACCCTATCGCAAACTAAAACCAACAGAATAGATCAAACCACATTAACAGCACAATACCGAGCCTCTTCATTCTCTCTCTCCCTTCTAAGATTTTTCTCTAAACCATTCTCTCTCTTGTATGTTGTATCGAACTTATAACTAAAACCCAAATCAAAACCACAATTTTCAAATTTCTCACCAATTTACACAAACCATCCTCATATTTCCTCAAATTCAAGATCCACATCCATCCCTTTGGGATCATGACAAGTGGTATCAAAGCTGTTAATTCACAAAATGCTATATCATCCGTCGCATATACTTCACAATTCCATAAAGTACAGCAAATAATCATTATGATTACCAAACATTATGTATATACATAATAGGTAAATGTACCATTTTATCAAATCATACACAATGTTATAAAACGCGGTTTTGATGCAGTATGCGGAAGGCCACCACATACTGCATATGCGGTATGCGGCCGCATATGCGGATTTTTATGCAGACTTATGTATGCAGAAGAGAACATCCAAATTAGACTAATCCAGAAGACTACATCCAAAATTAGAGGTATGGTATGGTATGGTATTTTCAAAATAGAAAAAAATGAGATAATTTTTAAGGAGCGGTTTGCTGGATGATTTGTTTTCTTGGGTAAACAAATTCATGTTTCTTTAGACAAACATTCTATAAATTTCATTGGCCCAAGCCAAATGACTAGAGTGGTGATGATTTTAAAATGACTAGTGGGTATGTGCGTGGCCCAAAATCTATCAGCCCAATTCTAAACCAAAAGAAAACCACATGACAATTCCGGAACATATAGTCAAAGCATTTGTCCCACAATTCCAAACAAAGAGAAACATCGCTCTGGAGCGCCTATAAAAGAAGCTGGGGTCCTGAGATAACTTTGCAAATCAACTTAACTAGGCAATGGAGTATGGATGAGGATTAAGAATTGGGTTTCGGTTTTATACTGGAATCAGGATCCGAATCCGGTTTTTTTTGTTAATAAATAAAATATTTTAAGTGGATTGTATTTGGTTTTGGTTAATATCGAGACTGAATAGAATCCGCATAGCCAGATTTTATGTGGCTGGGGACCGCAAATGCATATGCGGCCGCATAAACCGCATTTTGTTACACTGATCATACAACTAGAAACCTACCTAACAACAACAATTTGTAAACCCTACGGGTACCAATTTATCAAAATCAGGCTATTAACCCTAATTTCACCAATTCAGATTTATCAATAAGAAACTCTTGTTATTTCAATTCCACGATTGCAAACAGATTGCACAGCTAAAACCCATTTATTCCCTCACAAACTTTTAGTACAGATTTTATTACAACAATACAAAACCCTAGGCCACCAATTGGTAAGGAGTGTGCTTATCTAATTTAATCAATTCATTAAGTGCAACATAAAATAGCAAAATGAATTACAAAAATCAGCAACACAAACCTAGCGCAGCAAATATGGAGAGATAAGGCGGCAGAAATGGAGGAACTGGCGAACAGCCGATGACGACCTTCAGTTCAGAGAGAGGGAGCTGGCACTTGTGACTCTTCGGTAAGGAAGGAAGAGGGAGCTGCTGCTATTGCTGTTGCATTCAAGTACATATGTGAAGGTACCTCTTTGGCTTACTGTAATCCTGGAACATAATCTTATGCTTCATCATGCAGGTCGACCTGCTACTGATCCAAATATGGCAGACCAATTCGGTGTATGACTTGTAGTGTTGTAACAAATTTATCTATAATTGAATTCAAATACCTAATCAGCCCCACAGAAATAAGCCAAAAAGTTAAAAGCACTGTTTAACCAAACCTAATCAGCACTGTCTAACTCTTCTGCAAAAGGGCATGCCTCAGTTCATAGTATTTGAATCAAACAAACAGTACCAAACAGGATTATTTAATAAAGGGCATCTCAAACTAAGGAAAATCAGATCTGAAATTTTGCAACAGTTAATTAATAATAAAATTCGCAACAGTTAACTAACAATAAAACAATTTTAATCTTAAACTAAGGAAAATAAGATATGAATTGTGCGCATAATAAGCAAGCTTGCCTTGAGAGGGAACGAGAGGAGATTGATCGGGAGGCAGCTAGGGCTTCTCCTGGGAGGAGATCGATACCTCTCCGGGGGCGTGGCAGCGGCGCAGCGTGGTGGCGTGGCCGGGGTGAAAGAGCAGAAAGAGAGATCGAGGAGAGAGAGAGAGAGAGAGTCGCCGCTCAGAAGAGATCCACAATGAAACCCTAACTCAATTTTTTTTTCAAAAATAGGCCCAACGGGCTGCCTGCAGGCTCTAATTTAAATCCTGTGCCTGATCACGCCGGTTACATTGTCGGGCCGACCGGGTAATGGGCCAACGGACTAATGGGCTAAATTGCCATCCCATAAGTAACATTACTCGCGAATAATTCGCTTATAATTCGTTTTTTTGACGTTTCCGAACCGAACACCGAATAAAACGCAAAAAAAATGTATTATACGTTTATTCACGACTAAAACTCGAATCACGAATTATTAGCAATAAAACGCGAAAAAAAAAAATATTTCCTTGTGATACCGAATCATTCCCGAATTATATCCGAATTATTTCCGAATCATAAATTTTTGACCCCGACGAACAGAACCCGAACTATTCATTTGTCATAATAACTACCAACTTGATAATTCAGTATTTCCATAAACAGTGATTGTATCTATTTAAAAAAATAGTAAACAATTTTTAAAAAATTTAAAATTTGATCTTTAAGCACATTTTAATATAGATATCATGGTGAAAGTTTTTAAGCCCTCTATCGAACTATTTAAAATTTTAAATAAGAAATTTTACTGAAATGATCAATTAAATTCGAAACTAATTCATCGTGTGCGCATATATTTACCCACTCTTTAATTTAATATAAAGTCAAATAGTCAAAAAATTACGAGAAATGAGCGTATTAAAATTAACTTATAAATCTTGACTATAACCAATTTAAGTAAATTTTATAAATTTAACATATAAACACATCACTTGTGAATTAATCGGTTTTAATAGTTTGGATTCGTATTTTGGAGTTAAGCTCAGTAAAAGGCTCGGTGAGCTTAAGAACACCCTAAACATATTGAAAAATGAACGCATCACTCAGGAAGTAGATCCGTTTCAACAATTTGAATTTGCTATTTTAAAAATTACTCCTACAGTAAATCAATATTTCTATTTAAAAATTACAAAAAAAACATCCGTCACTGACAAATTAATTACATTGGGTTAATTCCTCGTGTGTCCTCCAAAAGTTCTTCAATTTCTAATTTATCACTTTTATCTTTCTTATATCTAATATTCCCCTTAACTTTTATTCTCATTCTTATTTGTCTACAAAATTAATTATTCACATTTAATTTGTACTCATTTAATTATTAATATAATTTTGGTAGCCCCTACCAAGTTTTCAAAAAAAAAAAAAATTATTAATTCATTTTTCTCTTTCATGTTCTGAAATTAAATGAAAATATAAAAATTAAAAGCTTATGTTGAACTGCAGGTTAAACACATATAGTGATGAATCTCATCTCTCTATAGAGAGGTTATATTAATTGATTGTTGAACTGCAAGAGGCATCTAAAAATTATAGATGTGAGGGTTAACGGGCGGATCGATAATATCCGATCCGTATTTGAAAATTAGATATAGATATTCGATATTCGAATATCTATACAGATGGATATGAATACATATACGGGTATGATTTTAAATTTTAACTATCCGTATATGAATAGTAAATATATATTAGAAGAAAAATTATGTTATTCAGCGATAATTTATCCGATCCGTATCTTGAGAAATTGAAAGAACAAAAATTTGAAAGAAAATTAAAGCGGATTGGACAGTTTTGAAGCTCATCGAACCTAGAGTAGATCCCATACCGATCGGACCTACTCTGCTCTACAAGAAAACTACTGAGAGGATATTTAAATCTTTATTCACAGTTTATAATTATAAACTTCAATGCGAATAATTTTTGCTGGTTTTTGTAAAAGATGTAAATTTTTCTATTTTTTTTAGATATAGTTGCGTATGTTTTTTGTACTACTTTTTTCACAAAAAATCAAAAAGATAAAATTGATTTTTGAGTGCTCATGAGATGTGTTGTAACTGTTGCTTTCATTATGTCATTATATATATACACCATTAATTTTAGGAAGTTGATATGAGTACCCGCAGTTGAGTACCCGCACTGTACCCATACCTAAACTACCATAACTGTTTGTGGGGACCGCAACCGTTCCAAAACTGTAATTTTGTTTTACAAATATTAATAGTAACATTGTGAAGTATTTATATCCTTACAAGACAAGTATTTATATCTATACAATGAACTACATATATGATATATGAATTTTCCTTAAATAACCGTACTCGCACCTTTTTTTGAAAAAAATCCCCGAGTCGTACCCGCATTAGGGACCACACAACCGTTCCAAAACTGTAATTTTATTTTACAAATATTAATAGTAACATTGTGAAGTATTTATATATACAAGACAAGTATTTATATCTATACAATGAACTATATATATGATATATGATTTTTCCTCAAATAACCGTACCCGAACTTTTTTTTGAAAAATCCTCGCGTCGTACCCGCATTAGGGGACCACGCAACAGTTCCAAAACTATAATTTTGTTTTACAAATATTAATAGTAACATTGTGAAGTATTTATATCTATACAATGAACTACATATATAATATATGAATTTTTCTTAAATAACCGTACCCGCATCTTTTTTGAAAATCCTCGCCTCGTACCCGCATTAGGGGACCACGCAACAGTTCCAAAACTATAATTTTGTTTTACAAATATTAATAGTAACATTGTGAAGCATATAGCTCAAACAAGATAAGTATTTATATATATCTATACAATGAACTACATATATGATATATGAATTTTTCTTAAATAACTGTACCCGCACCTGTTCTTGAAAAATCCTCGCGTCGTACCTGCATTAGGGGACCACTCAAATATTATTTACATATGACACTAGATGACGTCTGAAAGTATTAATATCAAGCACTGCAAGTATTTATACCTTTGCACTAAAGTATTTTTACCTATGTAGTCAACTATTTTTGTTAGAGGAAGGTTGACGCGGTGATGATTGGGTAAGGTTGATGCGGTGATACGGGGTCCCCACTACTTCATTAGAGGAAGGTTGACGCAGATCATAGAGGAAGGGTGTTGCTGGAATTTTAGAATAATAATTAGTGGGGAACATATAATATCTTTTTAGAATAATAATTAGTGGGGGCCATATAATTAGTGGGGACCATAGTACATTATTCCTCTAAGTGCGGATACTGTAGCGCGGGTACAGCACAAGTACTGTAGTGCGGGTACTAAAATAATTATTCTTAATTTTAAAGAGCTTGATGTTGTTTTTCCAGAATCGTAATTAAGAACAATAATAGAAAAGAAAAATATTTCTTAGATTTTACTAATGCTAATCTGATTTAATTAATTTAAACATAAAACATAATTTTCTTCACATAATCAATTTATCTAATATTCTTTATTTCACAGGTGTTCATAAATTTGATAGAGGGTAAAATAGGTAATTATAAATTTGAAATGAGTTTAATAAAAAATTCAATAAGTTGGGTAAATTTGTGAGTTTTTAAAATTTAGAAGGATAAATATGATATTATGAATTTTAGAGAGGGAAATATGTAATTTCGAGGTTTTCATGAAATTCCCCCTTACAAAAAAATGTCTATATTAGTTAAACAAATTAATATAAATAAAAAAATCTTTTCATATTCTATTTAATCTTATAATATGTCTCCGTTGTAACGTACGGGCACGATACTAGTAAATATTCTATACACTTTTTCATATTCTACTTTCTGAATGCTGCATCATGACATGTACTTCCTTTTTTATTCTATTTTTTTTTCTTCTATTTTATCCAAATCCAAAATAAAAGAAAAATATATATAACAAGGTTGGTAGAATGGTAGATATGATTATTCAAATGAGACATTATTTACAACTTTTCAATTGGCTTTCAGTTGACAAGTATATTTTAGCCTCCAATCATCACTTAATTAATATAAATTTGATAAGACAGCCTGGAGTATTAATAAATCACATAATTATATATTTATATGTGGGAGTTGGCTACGGTGCTACGGCTCAATAGTTGAGTTTTCAAAATCCTAACGGTCGATCCGAACTGTTCAACATGATCTTCATATGAATATGTACTTACAAATCAAATTTTACATTTTTTAGAATTTTTTTACTATTTTTTTAGATAGGTACAAAATCACTTGATCTAAATGGTACGGAATTTTCAGATCAAGTAATTTTCTACCTATATAAAAAAATAGTAAAAATTCTAAAAAATGTAAAATTTGATTTGCAAGTACATATTCATATGGTGATCATGTTAAACGGTTCGGATCGACCGTTAGGATTTTGCAAGTACATATGCCATAGTACGGAGGCCCTCTATGCTACGCGTAACATATTAGCCAGATTCTTTATATGTGATCAACTAATGCATAAAGTAAGCATATGTTTTGCTTTTTTAGTTACAATTTAAGAGGTTCAATTATATGGTTTAAAGATACAAAATAATCTTAAGCTCCTAAATAAATAAGGAACAAAGAATGTGTATCTTTTTCATAGAAGCATTTGAATGCCTATTTATATGTACCTTTAACCATTTTGCATCATAGTATTATTTTCTATAAATGCATAGAGAAAGTAAATTAATCAATTTAATTTTAATAGACACAAACTTAAAAAAATTACTTGTATAGATAATGTGTGCACAATGAAAGAATTTATCGAGTGGACTACTTGAGTGAGGCTACGGTACTTTGCAATGTACATTTATCTAGCGTGTTTTGATACAATAGGCGTCGAATTTGTTCAAACTGCGTGCTGGATGAAAATTGAAACACATCCAACGATTAATCGTTTTTAAACTGAACCAAACAAAAATTTTAAATTCATCTTAAAAAAATTCTAAAAATCAACAAAAATAATGTTTATTTTTATGATTAATCTTCTTATTTTGATTCGGTTTTAATTCAATTGATAAGTTTATTTTAATTTGTTCATTTGTATTTTTAAAAACTGAATAAAAATTTATTTTACCAATTTTATTTCTATTTTAACTGAACCGTCAAATCATTATTTGGACTCCTGCTAGATTTATTTCACATGGAGAGAAACTGACATGGAATCAAAAGCTTCAGTTTTTTTTTTTATTATTGTCGGGTTCATATTCAGATAAGGAGGGATCCGATTACCACAATATTTGAGTTACCACAATCGTTTTCTATATTTTCAAAGTTCAAATCGTCGATCCAAATCGTTCAACATGATCTCCACAATAAAATGTTCTTGGAGATCAAATTTTACATTTTTTTTTGAATTTTTTAACTATTTATTAAGTATTTTACAAAAACTAGTCAAATTCAGACCATTGAATTTTGTACCCATCTTAATAAATAGTAAAAAAATTCAAAGAAATATAAAATTTAATCTGGAAGCACATTTTATTGTGGAGATCATGTTGAACAGTTTAGATCGACGATTTAGACTTTGAAAATGTAAAAAATGATTGTGGTAACTCAAAATTGTGATAATCGGATCCCTCCTCTATTCAGATTTCTTCTTTATTTTTTTTAATTTGTTGTTAAGCTTCCCAAAATTGTTAACAACAAAATTGGGTTGCCATGAGATTTTTGCCATTATAGGACTAAAGGGGAAATATTTCGCTAGCGATCCAAATTTTGTATAGAATTATATTTTTTTTTTTTATGCACCGTGTATCAAATAGCACACTAAATGATTTTTCTAGGTCAAGATAAGTGTGAACTTTATACGAAAATATTATTTGTTAGAAGAGAACGGAGTAGGTCTGATGGCCATCGGACCTACTTTTAGGTTCAACGAGCATGATGACCGTCCGATCTAATTTAAATCCATCGAACCAGAGTAAATCAACGGTGATTAAACCCACGAATCTTAAAGCAAATCGAAACAAATAGACGAATATGCACGAAAATTGAAACAGATATGCACGAATCTTAAAGCAAATCGACGGTGATTAAACCCATCGAACTAGATTAGGTCTGATGCCCAGTGTTGTTGGAAAGAGAGAACCATGCATGCAAACAATTTTATATATGATTCATTTTTCTTGTGGCGCATCAAAATCATTAAGATTGGGACACTTTCAGTTGATAAAAATATCATTTTTTTTAAATATTTACATGCAATTCTGTTGGGCAGAGTTTGCAAATTTAGACCTAAAATATATTTTGTGTTATTGGTTTTATTAATAATAAATTAGCACGTTTTTTTTTACATTTTCACTATGTTTAAAGCGTTGATATTATTATTATTATTATTATTATTATTATTATTATTATTATTTACTTGGAATTTGAAGTTAAAATAGTTGATTCATATATTTTAACATGACCTCCATATTAAACAGTACTTGGAGGTCAAATTTTATATTTTATTTTTAGATAGGTACAAATTTATTGTTCTTGGATAGTCCAATTTTTTTTTTAAAATATTGAATTTATACCTATTTAAAAAAATAGTAAAGTTTTTTCACTAAAATATAAAATTGTCTCCAACACATTTTAATATGAAAATCATGTTGAACAGTTCAGATTAACTATTTGCACTTTAAAAATGAATAAAAATGCAATTGAATTGAAACATGAACGGTATTTGAGCTCAGCTGTTTTGCATCACAGCATTTTGATTTTTAAGAAAATTTTGCCATTAGTATTTTAATTTTTTATTAATCCATTATAATTATTTCAAAACAAAAATGCTGGTCTCTACGTTCTCAGAAATAATAACGGAATATGTTTTAAAAAGATATATTAAGAATAAATGATTTAATGCATTTGAGAATGTTTTCCAAATACATAAAATAAAACAGCAGAATTAATTGAACAAAATGTATACAACAATTATAATTAGAGGGATGCTTCTATGGGCATAAGGACCTATTTGTAAAATGAGCATATTTTTATTTTCAAAGTCAAACAGTCGATCCGACCGTTCAACATTATCTCCATATTAGAATGTACTTGGAGGTCAAATTTTACATTTTTCTGAATTTTGTTACTATTTATTAAGTATTTTACAAAACTAGTCAAATTCAGACCATTGAATTTTGTACCCATCTTAATAAATAGTAAAAAGATTCAAAAAAATGTAAAATTTGACCTCCAAGTATATTGTAATATGGAGAAAATGTTGAACGGTCGGATCGACTGTTTGAACTTTGAAAATGAAAATATGCTCATTTTACAAATAGGTCCTTATGCCCATAGAAAAATTTGCCTTATAATTATAAGGGTATATTTAAGAACTAATAACTTTAAAAGGTCACGTGAATAATTAATTAATTAACCATCTCTCTCGCACGTGCATCAATATATCCATTCCGATATTGAGTGACTGATTCCAAATTTTCAAGTTTAGAAGGGTGTAAATGCAAAAAGAACCATCTTCCTTCCTTCATTCCCCCTCTATCATCTCTAATTCTCTATCCCCAGTCCCCACAAGAGAGAGAAATAAACAAAGTAACAGCAAAAGCTGAAACCGCAAGGCTTCCAAACCTCTTCTCTCTTCTCTCCTCTCTTTCTCCTTGTAACTTGTAAGGCTTTCAAAAGAACATACCTTTTAGCACTAAATCGAACTTGGTATCAACCAATCTTTCTAAAGAGAAGAGATGGTGATCTCAGGTGGTTCAACATCGCCTCGCGTTCAAGGGGTAGACAGGTTCTACTGTCCTCCTGCGCGCCGCCAGCTTCGCGCCGCCGCCGAAAAGGCGGCGGCGGAGAAGCAGAAGGAGGAGGAGAAGAACAAGGAGGAGGTGTTGATTTACCCACAAAAAGAAATTGCAGAAGAAGAAATTGTAGAAGAAAAGAGTAATTTGGAGAGTTTCGTGGCCTCTACTTCTCTTCTAGTACCAGCACTGTTCTTCCCTAGGGTTTGTATTTCTTCCAAATCATTGCTTCAATTTTGTTTTTTTACTTGTCACTATTAAGAAATTTTTTATTTGATTTGATTTTAGAGGAGTCTGATGGGAAGAAGAAACTGTGAAATTGAAAACACAGCACAGCCATACTACAATCTGAGTGATCTATGGGAATCATTCAAGGAATGGAGTGCATATGGAGCTGGTGTACCACTGGTACTCAATGGTACCAATTCAGTGGTACAATATTACGTGCCGTTCCTCTCTGCAATTCAACTGTTTGTTGAAAAACCAGACTTAAGGTACAATGCTGCTCTTCATTTGTACTCATATGATACCATACTACCTTTACTGGTACGATAATTGATGCTAATATCAATTTGAAACAACTGAAACTTTTCCTTTACTGGTACAATATTACTGCTCTTCATTTATGTTGATGGACTTGTAACTGTCTTACCTGACTAATTAGGCTAACTAACAGTAGCAGTTTATTGTTGGAGACCAGATCTCCAGTGGCAACTCTGGTGTTGTGCATCTATGTAACTTGCTATCTCTGGATAATTATGAATAATGCTAAACTAAGTGTGCAAATAAGGCTAATTATTCTGCCAAATTTGGAATAGATGCAATGGGAGTAACTTTTCCCTATATGGAAGTGAGGATAGATAAACAGCTGTTCCATTTCTTATTCCAGCTGTCTTCCCAATAAAGCAAATAAGCATGTTATGTTATCGCTTGTTTGGGAGTTTTTATTTATAATGATGTTAACTAGGAACAATTCCATTTCTAATATGTTGCACCATAAATCCGAAATACCTTGTTTCAAAGACTTGATTTTTACTGGTGCATATAGAGAAATATGCTTCTATTTTAAGTTATCTCTAAGCATGTACAGGCATATGCTTCTATTTTAGTTGTATGATTTTGTATTTTCAAGCATTTTGTTTTTGTTTGTCTTCATGTAGGGTTCATAGAAAAAATAATGCTCCGAATGAGAAATACTGACAAAGAAAAGTAGTGAAAAAGGAACTGACACTGAAACTCTCTGGTACTGATGTACCAAAATTCAGGTCATATAAGCACCAATACTGCAAATGACTCCAGTACAGCCGCTTTTAATTTGTAAAAGAAGGGAAAAACCTTTAATTTTGTTTTTTTAACAGAAGGCAGGGCAGGGAGGAGAGCGATGGGGACAGCTGTCAGGAGGAAACAAGCAGCGAGAGTGAGAGCGAGGGGGTGGTCCCTGGGTGTCAGAGAAGAGAAGACCTGCCCAGTTGCACCGACAGAGAACCCGAAGCTGATACTGGTTTCTCCAGTGATGACAGTGATGGCAACAGCAACCAGCATCAGCTGCCAGTGTTTCAGTTCTTTGAGCACGAACCTCCTTATGCCAGACAGCCCCTTGCCGATAAAGTATTCTCCTCTCTCGCTTTCTTCTTTTCTCCTTAGCGCCAATTCCACTTATCTAACTTCAAATTTGGTTTTCAATTTATCAGATTTGGACGCTTGCTACAAAATTCCCGGAATTGAAGACGTATCGGAGTTGTGATTTGCTCCCTTCTAGCTGGATTTCTGTAGCTTGGTACTTTCTTTCTTTCTACCTTTGTTCACTTTAACTATCTCGATTCGATTCACCATTTGAGTTTCAATTTAGTAACATCCGTACCAATGGGGCACAGGTACCCCATATACCGGATACCAATGGGCACTACATTACAGGATTTGGATGCCTGCTTTCTAACTTTCCACTCTCTCTCCACAGTTCTACAAAGTAATACTTTTTCCTTAGCAGTAATTAGAAATCTTACAAGTGAGGCTATGGTACTATGCATCGCGCAGATTGGTCCGTACTATGGATCAATATTTTCATTTTCAAAGGTTCAAATAGTCGATCTGAACCATTCAACATGAATTCTTAGATAGGTAGAAAATCACTATTTTTGAATGGTCTATAGAATTTTTAGATCAAGTGATTTTCTACCTATCTAAAAAAATATTAAAAAAAACTGTAAAAAACTGTAAATTTGATCTACAAATACATAGTATGGACCAATACATAGCGCAGTACGAAAGCCTTATTATAATTTTTCTTTTCATTTATTTGTTTTTTGTACTTTTAAGTGCATTAATAGATTATGAGTGGTGACAGGTGATAAAAATATGCACCAAGAGGTCAACATCCCTTCTGACAAGCTATCATTACCTCTTCTCGGTCTAGCTTCGTATAAATTCAAGGAGTCAATGTGGACCTCTAACGGGCCCCACGACAGGGAACTCGCAACTAATCTCATGCAATCGGCCGACGAGTGGCTGTGCAACCGTCAGGTCGACCACCCGGACTACCGTTTCTTTATTTCACATTGTAGCACACCATTTTGAGGTACAATTAATGTACATTATTATAACTTTATAAATTTGATGTAGCAGTCTTTTTTGTATTTCTTTTATTTACCATAAAGGGGAGAGAACAATGAGTCTTGCATAGTATGAACTATGAAGGCTCTGTTTATGCCCCTTATTTGATTTTATGTATCCATAGATATAATTAATGAGTTTGGTAGATAGATATTAATTAGTATAACATTAATTATGTGAGTAGCTTGTTGTAGCATGTTGAAATGCAGCTATATATTTAATGATGGCGATTAAATGTTTTTAATATAAATGTGTAACATGTGTTTGGAGACCAAATTTTACTTTATTTTTGAATTTTTTTTTTTTTACTTTTTTAATATGGAGACCAAATTTTACATTAATTTGAAAAAAAAAATTTATCTTTTCCATAAGACTCTAGACTATCCAAAAACAATGATTTGTGTACCTATTTAAAAAAGTAAACGACTTCTAAAAAGATGCAAATTTTGATTTTTTTTTTTTTTTTTTTTGCTATTGTTTTAGATAGATAAAAATTCCAAAATATATAAAAATTGGTCTGTGAGCATGACACAAAAGAGAATGGAGTAGGTCCGATGGGTTAGGTTCAACGAGCATCATGACCGTCCGATCTAATTTAAGATTTGTGCACGAAAATTGAAAGAAACATGCACGAAGTTTAAAGCATTCTACACGAATCTTAAAGCAAATCGACGGTGTTAAATCCATCGGACCTACACTTGGGACACAAAAAGGTGTGAAGCCAAACTCCTCGTTTTTGACGTTTGCATGTATATCATGTGCTAATTGATTTATGTCACTCTGATTAAATGGAAAAAGAAAAGAAAAAAACAAAAAGTGAACAACAAACACCAAACACCAAACAGATGATTTAACGGAAAAGAAAGACATTACAAAGGACGGACCAACACACGAAATGATACAACAAATTAAAAACACCACCATAGATTTCTCAACCAAACAGTAACACCCTTCAAAAGGAGAAGAAACCATTTTTATATTATTACTAACGGTGCATCATTTCTTTCTTTCTTTATTTCTTCTTTTCCAAAGTTGTTATGTTTGGGAGTTATATTAATTTGCTTGAAAAACACACACTACATAAAACTAAACATTTAAATAATTATAAAAACTATCATCGGTAAAAACGGAGACAAAATAATTAACAATAATAATAGAAATTACCATTATTAATTGTTGTCTCTGTTTTCGAGGATAGCTAACATGCATCATCTAGTTGCCGCGATTATGGTATTGCTGTCCGAAGCGATGAAGTTGGAGATGAAAATTCATAGCCTTAGCAAAGAACATTGCAGCATCGGTCGGTGCTGACATGGACATGAGCGCATCCCTGATACCTCTAACAGTGCACAATCTCAACCTATCAGCTGATGCCAGCAAGGCACGCAAAGTAGCCCCCACCTCAGCTACAACCCTTTCCAGATCCCGATCCATCATCATATCACCCATATCAACTCTCCTCATCGCATCGAGCAGTTCACGCGCAGCCAATCCCTCTTGTAAACTCGCCATCTCTTTCGACATCTCCTTCTCCTCAACTGATACACTTCGCTTGAGATGGATCATAGCATCGGATCGGCCATGGGGGACAAATTTGAACACGAGAGATGGCCTGAATCCACCGAGCCAGAGGAAGGTACGTTCGAAGGGAGTGAGGTAGCGAGGGTAGAAAGCTTCAACCACGTCACCTTGAGCCAATCGGGATTTGTGAAGGTAGTATGATTCAATATGAGCCAGAGCGAGGGAGATGAGGTGGAGTTGATTGGCGGTGTCATTGGAGGAAATGGCGAGGAGGAAGGAGGAAACCAGTGACTCCTCTTGCTGGACCCACTCTGTGAAGTAAGCCTCCATTGATTATATATGATTTCTTTCTCTTGGAGGAAGAGGAAGAGAGAGGGGTCGATACGAGAGGTGGAAGCATGGCGATTAATATAGGTGTTGCCATGTTTTCTTAGTAGCTAAGAGACGAGTGAGAGAGAGAGAGGCGGTGGAGGGGATAGTAGCTAAGTAAGCGTGGGAGAAGAGAAGAGAGAGGGAAGGCGGCGAACGCGCAAAGTGTCGCTTTCTCAGCTCAACTTGTATGAATTGGATTTCGTCCAACCCATTTTGGACAAACTCAGTTTAATCTGCTTTAAGATGCGTGCGTGCACAGTTTGACGCAGATCGAACGGTGGGAATATGGTTTCGAATAAGACTTTGAACAAAGCCATTTGGACTGATCCATTTTGTTTCTCTCCGAGGAAAAGGGAAGGCACTGTCATTGTCAATGCCACTCGTCAACACATTTCAAAGTCAAGATCCCCCATTTCCTTCATTGACTTGGACTTAAAAAAATCTAGATAACTTTTCAGTTTGAAAATAAATTCATTGTATAGAAGAAATTAGAAGATGAATAAATAGATTGCAGAGCATAATAAATGGGTTTGTCGTTTTTGTTTTAAAAGGAAAAGTAGTTATTCTGTCCTACGGAACTCTTCCTCGTAACAAATAAAATATAAAAAAAAAAAACAGGGCGAAAAACAGTTTCTCAATTTGTGTGCCCCATACGGTGCGAAATAATGTGTAACGAGTGACAGGTAGTGGAGACTGATTGCCAAGTCCAAGTTTGTAACATGAAATTGGGTACTGAAAGCCAAGTCCAAGTTTGCAAATTAAGATTTGGTTTTACAAGACTGAATTTAACTGACACACACCAGGGATCAGGGAGGACCCCATTTGTTGTTTTTGTTGTTAGTTGTTGTTGTCTATAGGGGTATTCAACTGGTCAGTTCGGATCAAACTGAATTTTGTTTGTCGAACTGCGGTTTGAACTGAATTTTTAAAACTCAATCGAATCGACTGAATTAAAATTTCAAACCAATTAAATTGATTTAAACTTCAGTTTGTTCGGTTGAACCGAATACAAACATTTCAAGTTACAAATAAACATTTCAAAACCGGTTGGTTCGGTTCAAACTGATTTGGATAACATTTTTAATAACCACACAAGCCGGTTTTTGATAAACCGATTTACCGATCTATTATAAACCACCCAAAAAAACTGATCGATTATAAACCGATTCATTTTTTATTAAACCGGTTGGTTCGGTTCAAACTGATTTGGAAATCTCAAAACCGAACCGAACCATTTAAACCGAACTTCTTCAAAAACTAAACCGATCCGAATCATTTAAATCAAACAACCGATCCAATTAAATTAAAATTTGCCAGTTCGGTTTAAAACTGAATAAACCGATCCATTTGAACACCCCTGGTTGTCTGTAGCATTATTTAAAAGAGTAAAAATCTGAAAACATAACGCAACAGTATATCATGATGAGAGAAAGCTGAGCTGGGTACTGAAGGATATGCATCCGCTGCTTTTCTTGATAGAAAAGCAGGGAGCTACTCGTCTCTTGCTCTCTGTATCTCTCTAAAAAAAAGAGAAGAGAGAGAGAGAGAGTCACGTGGGAGAGAGAAGAGGAGGAGAGAGATAGAGAGGCAAGCAGGAGAAGAGCAGGGGAAGGCAAGCAGCGGATCTCGTTCCGGGTACTGAAAGCCAAGTCCAACTTTGCATATTAATTAATTAATTAATTAAAGGTAGCTGTACAAGTACAGTAGAAAACAGAGTTGCTTTACAAGTAGAAAACAGTTGTACTACGCTTTACACTTGTACGCGGACGCTCCTTTCGCAATTAATAGCCAAGGGGCAAGGGCCAAGGGCCAAGAGTCCGGATCCCCTAAAGTAACTCAATTTTTGAGTTTAGACGTGTACGGTGCCTATTCGGTGGTAGCGCAGGGGGCCAGTATTATTTGTGGGGTCCAGGTTCTTTAAGATTCGTGTTAGAGCATCTTGAACGGTTTGGATCAAAACTAAAAAATTGAGTTACTGCACTGGATCTGAATTCAAGGGCTAAGGGGTGTGCTATACACTATAGACTGGCACAAACAAGCTATATTAGGCGAAGTCAATAACCTATGTTGTAAGGATACGGGTACCGACCACCGTGTATTAAAGTATAGTATCAGGTACGGATTTTATATTGGAGTCAATGATAGTATTTATGAGAGTAAAAAGTGATTATTTGTCGAGAATACACTGACATAAAAATGTTATTTCTGAATGTATAAGTATTAGGAGTATCGGTGAACATACTGTTAGCAAAAAACACTTTTATTCTCACACCGACAAAAAAGTGTTATTTCTGAACGTATTAGTATTACATGTGGATATTTAAAGTTTTTTCTATTATACTATTACCATCATACTAATAAATAAGGTTACATTCCGGAGAAGGAAAAATGTGTTTTGTTGAAATTTATTCAATTTGGTGCTATAAATTTAAGAGGATTCAAATGCTTTTATTTTTTGTGCCTTCATCATGTTTTCATTTTTAAAAACTTTAATAACTCAAATTTTAAATTTAAAAGTTAAAATAAAAATGTTGGATATGATTTATATCATTTTTCTATGTATGTGTAAAAAATTATGATATTTCAACTTTGTTTTGGTTGTAATCAAGAGCTTGTAAAAACGTACTAATGTAGATAATTTCTAGACATTAATTTTTCAACTTATTAATTCACATAAAAACAAAACCAAAATGTAATAATTTTTATGAACACAGAGAAAAAATAACATAGATTACATCTAACGGTTTTATTTTAACGTTTTAATTTAAATTTTGAATTATTAATGTTTTAAAAATAGAAACACGATGGAGACTTAAAAAATAAAAATAAAGAGATTTGAAACTTCCTCTAAATTTAATCAATTAATTTATTTATGTTCATAACGCTTCTAGATAGACTAGCTAGTAGTAGTGCAGTGAGAGGGGAAAGAAAGAGAGAGATTAATGGATGAGAAGCTGTCAAGAGCAAGCAGGAGACTGAAGGCGTCTCCTATACAGGAGCTGTCCCACCTGGCAGAGAGATGTGGGGCCATCAACCTGGCCGAGGGTTTCCCTGACTTCCCGGCCCCACCTCACCTCAAGGCTGCTGCTGTCTCTGCTATCTCCAACAATTTCAACCAGTACAGGTATTATTGGTATTACGATTATCATTCACTATATATATATATATATATAGAGTTGGGCTACGGTACTTCGCCAAGTAAAACGAGTGTTTTACTTCACGTCTATATCTTCTATTTGAAACTTCAGAACGTCGATCCGAACCGTTCAAGTTGATATCCATATTAAATTGTGCTTGGAGACCAAATTTTACATTTTTTGGAAATTGTTTACTATTTTTTTAGAATTTTTGAAAATCGTTGTTTTTCAAAAAATCCTGGACCATCAAAAACAACAATTTTCAAAAATTCTAAAGAAATAGTAAAAAAATTTCAAAAAATGTAAAATTTGGTCTCCAAGCACAATTTAATATGGAGATCAATTTGAACGGTTCGGATCGACATTTTAAACTTTGAAATCGCAAAATATGAGTGTGAAGTAAAATACTCGCTTTATTTCGCGAAGCACCGTAGCCCAACTCTATATATACATATATATATATAATATAGCCTTAATTATCTTATGTATTCTATCTAAAGGCATGTGCAGGGAATTTGTGAAATTCTGGCAACTAAAATGAATGAAACCTCTGGAATTGCTGTAAATGCACTTACCGATTTCGTCATATGTTGCGGTCAGTCTGAGGCATTTGCTGCTACTATTTTTGCCAGTAAGTGAAGTGAGCAATAATCTCTTTCCCTAATTTGATTTCCCTTTAATTTACAATAATTAATGTACTATCTTAATTTAACAGTTGTTGATCCTGGTGATGAAGTGCTACTGTTTGACCCGGCTTATGAAACATACGAATCATGTATTCTTTTAGCAGGTGGTATCCCTGTAAGTATATATATATATATATATATATGGATGTTACCCAATTAAGTGCTTTTATTGAATTATCAAAAATAATGGTTTTTTGGTGTAAAAATTCAAAGGTTATTTTAATTCTATTATTATTGTTAGGTGTATGTGCCATTAACTCCACCGGACTGGAGCTTGAATAAAGATGAATTCATGAAATATTTTACTAGTCGCACAAAAGCTCTAGTCTTGAACAGGTAATTAATTATAAATACTTAATTATTGATTTCAATATGTTGTTGTTTTTTATTATAACTTTGTACCTGTGCATGAATTTTAAAGGGTTTCGACACTATTTGAAATTAATTTTTAGCCCCCACAATCCGACTGGTAAGGTCTTTACCAGAGATGAACTGGAGACCATTTCTGAAGCTTGCAAAACTGCACAGTGCTTTGCCATTACAGATGAAGTATGCACTTTTATCTTAATTACATGTATAACTACAACTCTGCATCATTTAAGGCCTAATCAGGTCAACTGTTAAGCTATATTGAATGTTTGGAAGAACTGGTACAGTGATTATGAACTGATAATACTGTTCCAAAATAATTTCATACAAAACCTATAGCACAAAGCTAATTCAAAATAGATCTCTGTTGGGTATTACATAAATACATTCTGCTGAAATTTTCCTTTTAATTATCAATGAACATTTTTTTTTAAGATTTTTTCATATTTTATTACTTTATTAGGTGTATGAGTATATAACATATGATAAAGAAGTACATATATCACTGGCCTCTTTACCGGGAATGCAAGAACGAACCATTATAACTTCCTCCCTCTCAAAGACTTTTAGCGTGACAGGTCGGTACCAATTTTTTTATTTTTTTATTTTTTTTGCACTGAGAATTTCATTGTATGAAGAATTGGTGATAAAAAAATATGTGCTATACATAATATATGGTAAAAATATACACTGAGAGTAGGTTGGAGAATAGGCTGGGCATGTGCTCCGGCTAAGATCGCATCTGCCATAAGAAACATCCATGTGAAAATTACCGATTCTGCCCCTGCTCCTTTCCAAGAAGCTGCTCTGACTGCCTTGCGGAGCCCGCCCAGTTATTTCCACTCTCTTAAAACTGTGAGCAAACACTTCTAATGCTTTCTTGTTTTAAGGTTTGATAATCTTTCGCCATGGTATTAACAATTTTTTATTAGGAATACGAGGCAAGAAGGGATTATGTGGTTGAGATGCTATCAGTACTCGGGTTTCAAATTCGGTTCAAACTGAAGGGTTCGGTTTTCGTATTTGCTGAGCTACCTGCCTATTGTCAGATTTCTGATGCAAGTTCCTTTCTTTGCTTTTTGTTAATTTATCAAATGTTTTGCACTCTTGTACAAAACCAGTCTATGCTGTAAGTCATATACTGGTAAAGTTCAGAATGTACCCAAATTATTAAAGTCTATGCTGAGATGTCTTTAATTTGCTGACTTATAGATTGAATTTGTGAAGAAACTTATAGAGAAAGCAGGGGTGGCAGCTGTACCGGGTCGTGGATTCTTCCATACAGACCCACAAAATGGTGAAAATTACCAAAAACGGTACATCCGGTTTGCATTTTGCAAAAGTGGAGAGACATTGAGTGCCGCTCGACACAAGATGGAGAAGTTTGTTGCTGAGGAAGGTCATTTAATTTTTCAATCATAGATGGATGTCTTTGTTTTTTAATTGGGAACTATGAATTATTTATAGTAAAGATTAGATTTGTTTAAGCTTCTGTTTAAAGATTAGAGTTGCTGAGGAAGGTTTGCATTCTTTTATTGGGAACTATGAATATTACCAATTCAAATATTTGAATTCACATCCTGAACTCAAATTTTGAGTTTGTCTTTGAAAAATTCTGATCATTCGTTACGAATCTTAAAGCTGTCCTCTTCCTATTAATCTGTTCCTTGAATTTCCAAATTGGCCTGAATTCTTGTAATTGATCCGGTATCAGGCAAACTCAAACTTCTTGCTAATCAAAAATTTGGAATATTTACTACCATAATCATAATTTAAACATTTCCTTTTTGGCAATTAGGTGCCTTTTATGTTCCAAAGCAGCATCCTATCCAAAATTTGGAATTGAAAAACACTTCAGCTATTCTTGCTAATCAAATTGAAAAATGTTTAAGGCTTAAGGGGTTTATAAATGAGTTTTGATTTATTTCTAATTACATTCCATCATGAATAATAGAAATACAGAAATATCTCTCAACATCTAACTGTTTTACCAATTAAGGGCAAATTTTACCTATTGTGCTAGCTTTCTGCTATGCTATCAAAATTAATCCAATACTAAGTCTAAGGCAAATGCCAATCTAGAGCTTTGAAAATGCATGCAAATTTGAATCATTAAGAGTTGTAATCCAAGGTGACAATGCCGCAACGAGTTTTTTTATGTCATCTAATGTATGAGCCGCGCTCAGAGTAATTCGCAACCTGAAAAAACAAGTTGCATCAAAAGAAGTAATACTATCATATGACTTAAAACTAAAAATATATTACTGTTGCTCATTTTGGTCCCATTTACTTTTACTATCATAATTTTGTACTGGTTTAAACATCTTAGCTGTATTTTTTTTTTCTTTTTTTTCCTTGCTTGTACAGTTATGGCAATTTCATGATTAAATTTCATGGGAACACTTAGCTTATCTAATGGAAATTGCACTAAAACAAAAGAGCAATAAACTGTAATGCATGAGGAACGAATGGATTACCGGCATGAGTTCGGGGAAACCGTGGGTGGCCTAATTGCTGTAACGTGGAACCCTGATTTCAGCACATGTCTGTTATCACAAACATAAAAGAAAAAGGAAAAAAATATATAAAAAATTCTCCAAAAAAACATTAAACAGTGCAAGAAAAAAAAAAAACCAGCCTTCCAATAAATGCAGAAAGCCCCTCAATTGGAGAAAGTCATTCATAATTTGCCATGAGTAGGCTATGGTACTATGCATAGCACAATCCAAATAGTCAACCTGAACATTTCAACGTGATTTCCATATGAACATGTACATGCAGACTAAATTTTACATTTTTTACAATTTTCTTACTATTTTTTTAGATAGGTAGAAAATCACTACTTTTGAATGGTCTAGAATCTTTAGATCAAATGATTTCCTACCTATCTAAAAAAATAGTAAAAATATTCTAAAAAATGTAAAATTTGATCGACAAGTGCATTTTTATATGGAGATCATGTTGAATGGTCCAAATCAATTGTTTGGACTTTTAAAATGAAGATATTGATCCATAGCACTAGACCAATGTGCGCCATGCGTAGATATAGGAGGATACCTGCTGGCCGAAAGCGCTGCATGTTCGGTACCAACAACAAGAGAAATAATCGGGCTTGAAATAGGGAATCCCGACAAGGAATAAAAGTCTTGGACCCGTCTCCAGATTGCTCTTCTCCTCCATTTCTCTCTCCTCCCGACACTTATTGCAGCTGGTTACAAACAAACCTTCTATCAGTATCTTTTTTTGTTTTGTTTTTATTATATTTGGATCTTTCTTTGATGAATTTGATCGCTGCGAATAATACATTACCAAGTGAAGCGGCAACAACAGGTACAGGAATAGTAGTAGAAAATATGAAAGAGCGACCTCTTGATTGAATTAAGCTCTTCCATCTTTTGCTGTTATAAAAAACATTAACCTGAGATTATTCGTGTACTCGAAAAATGCAAAATACTGATTTTTTATAATGTTTCATTTCCTATATAACTGACATAGCAGGGTTTGTTTTGCAACTTCCTGAAAAAGGGAAGTAAAAGTGATGATATATATACTACAGTTGAGTCATTTTTAGAGAATGAATTAAGAAAAAGAAAAAAAGGCAACCAAGTACTAAACAAAATGATATATATTTATGAGTTGGGTTAAAATGCACCATTGGTTTTGTGCTCCAATCATGCTCCACATCCTTATTTTCATTTTCAAAGTCCGAACAGTCAATCCGAACCGTTCACCATGATCTTTGTATTAAAATGTGCTTGGAGACCAAATTTTATATTTTTTGGAATTTTTTTACTAATTTTTTAGATAGGTACAAAATCACTGTTTTAAGAAGATTCTGAACCATCCAAAACAGTGATTTTGTACCTATCTAAAAAAATAGTAAGAAAATTTCAAAAAATATAAAATTTTGTCTCCAAGCACATTTTAATATGAAGATCATATTGAGCGGTCCGGATCGATTGTTCGAACTTTGAAAACAGAGAAAAAGACGTGGAGCATGATTGGAGCACAAAACCAATGGTGCATTTTAACCCTACTCTATATTTATATACTACTGGTACTATTGTTTGAATGGTCACTTTCATTAATGAAAATTGTACCTTGAAGCAATGAAACCGCCATGGCAGCCTACAGCTTTACTAAGTGTACCTATACAGATATCTATCTCCTTTTCACACCCAAAGTGTTCACCTGCACCGCCTCCATTTTCTCCGCATACTAGTGTTGCATGAGCCTGTCGAAAAAAAAAATGTAAAACAATTAACTCAGTGAGCTATTGTTTAAGTAAAAATTCTAATGGATATCCTTTGAACCATTGGAAAATGCCCAAACTGCCCTCTGCACATTAGAAAAAAATGTCAATGGAAGTATATGTTAGGCACTGACATCATCGATTGCAAGGAGAAAGCCATGCTTTTTGCGCAATTCAACAAGTTCAAGTAGCGGTGCAAAGTCTCCATCCATACTGAAGAGACTGCAATTCGGAAGACAAAAAAAAAAATACCGATCAATGATTTTACCTAGATAAGCAGATTGATGTTATTGAATGCAAAACACAGATGAGAAGCATGTAAAACTAACCTGTCAGTGATGACGACCTTCATTCTCATGGTGCAACTGGACCTGTCCATTCGAATAACATATCACAAACAGGATCGAACAATGAAATTACCTAAAGCTTTTATAATTGACAACTGTAACTTCTGGTTCTGTTAAATTAAAATGAAATTTAATTGCACATTCGACAGTTTTTTCAGGCTAATTTGTTGGGAATTGGTGTGAATTGGACATTCAAGTTTTTCTCTTGTGTGAATACCATGAACAAGGTAATTAATAATGCTACTAATACAAAATTAGGTTACAAATGGGCTCAATTTCATGATCAGGACTTGGATTCCTTTTTTAAAAAAAAATGAGCTAATATGTCACAATGAGGTCCATTTAGTCAAAATTTTGGTTTATTAAAAAAAGCTACATTTGTTTATGCTAAATTGATGATTGACTGAAATTAACAGGTTTTATTGGGACAAAATTGAGGGAAAACATGTCATGTACCAGTTGAATAAAATCTAAATGAAAAGTTGAAAACATACAAGAGAGAATCGAGGTGAAGCATATCACAATGCCGATAAACAAACACTTTGACCTCCCTCTGTCTCTCAGCTAAGCGGATGCCATCTATGATCGATGCATGATTCAGCTCGTCAGAAAATATAGCTATCTTGTCACCTCCAGTTGCCTTCTTAACTGGAGACAACAGTGAGACAATGCTTCCCAATGCTGTCATGAATGCCATGTTCGCCGCAAATCCAGTTGGGCACAGAATGCAATCCTAAAAGTAACAAAATAAAATAATTACACCAAATCTATCCTTAAAAGTTAAAACCCAGTAAACCCTAAATAGGTAGCAAATGGGTGTCAGCACTCAACACTGTTTCATCGACAGAACTGGAGCAACTGACTCAACCATACCAGAAACTGGTACAAGGTCAGATTCTTTTCTTTTTTTGTGCTAATAGATTGCCAAATTGTCTTAAAATTAAATATGGTTGATAAATAAATACCTCCTTTTTCTTCAAATCAGCTAAAGAAACTTCGAGCAATCTGTGGTAATTTGTATAGCCACAAATTAATGCCGAGCCTCTTGGTCCCATGCCATGTTCTTCAGCTGCCTAACAATAAAAACAAGAAAAATGCTTAAAAAGAATTCACCTTTGATGAAATTGAGAGATTTTTATTATTATTATTGCAACAAGAATTCACCTTTGATGCAGCCTTACGAACAGCAGGATGAGAACTGAGGCCTAAATAATCATTACCAGAAAACAGAAGCATTTTCTTTGGTACATTTGTTTCACTCATACACTTACCTTCGTCGCCTGAAGGGAGTTCAGATAGCCATTGATGGAAGGTGGGGCCATCTATGGCGACCTCGACTGAGGAGCGGTCCCATGGGCCGGGGCGATTGAATGTGTCAACCTCAGCTGTTGGATCGGAGATGGAATGGTGAAGGGAAATGGGACGAGTGGATCGGAGGAGGTGGTTGGAGGTGAGCATGGAGAGAGCGTGGTCGACCCATGAATCCCACTGAGACATTTCCACAAACAGGTAGCGCGCGTGTAGTGGTAGTTTAGTAACTAGTAAAGTAGCAAGTAGTCAAGTACTACCAGCGCGCCAACCAGAATTGATTGCACAGAGGGGAAACAAATCTGCTGTTTTTCCAAATGGATAACAGGAACCAGTTATTCAAATCCCAACCTTTGATCGTCGTTAAGATTCACGCATGAAAAAGCTATTTCATTGAGACTCGCGCAAGGAAAAATTTAAACGATTGGGATTGGAATAACAGGTTCCTCTTATCCCTTTGGAATAACAGCAGATTTATTCTTGCACAAAGGTCCCTGATTTCTTGTAAATTGCAAGGCGGCTTTCCCGAGGGTTAGCAAAATTGATAATTTTGAGATTTGTAAGGTTCATTACAAAAGCCCGCTAACAAACAGAACGGTTAGTGATTTTAGTATAGCACCGGATCCCCTAAAGTAACCCAATTTTTGAGTTTATATTCGGACCGTTCGATTCGAATCCAGACCAATCCGGTCGAGGTGGAGTGCACGGACCCTTTAATCTGACGGTCCTGATTTAACACACAAATTGGGTTACCTTAGGAGATCCGTCGTGTCCCCTGAGATATATCTCATAATTTGCCGAATGAAATTACGTCGCTACCCTTCATCTTTTATTTCTTTGCCTTCCCTTGGTTTGGCTTTCTTCCGGTTTCTTTCTTCAATGATGGTTGTTTTGTAAATTGACTGAACTTTTGGGTTCTTTTATTAATACTAAAAACTGAATTCTCTGATGCTATTTAATCCTTCTGATCTATAAAATTTAATTTCAAATCAATTTGAATCATCTCTTTTATGTTGAATTGAATTCGGTTATCTACAATATTTATTCCGATCAGAGCCCAGTAGGAGTGTTCAAACGGTTCGGTTTGTTCGGTTTTTCGGTTTAAATGGATCGGTTCGGTTTAGACTTTTCAAAACCGACTAAACCGAACCGACCAAAGTAAACCCCACCGTTTACTTCGGATCATATTTTGCATTTTGAAAATTCAAACAACCGATCCGAACTGTTCAACATGTTCCAAATATTGAAATGTGCTTGCAGACTAAATTTTACATTTTTTGGAATTTTTTACTATTTATTAAGCCACTTTGAAAATCGCTGATCCACTGTGAACAGTAAAAAACAGTAAAATTTTCTGGACCACCGGATCAGCGATTTTCAAAGTGGCTTAATAAATAGTAAAAAAATTCCAAAAAATGTAAAATTTAGTCTGCAAGCACATTTCAATATTTAGAACATGTTGAACGGTTCGGATCGGTTGTTTGAATTTTCAAAAATGAAAATATGACCCGAAGTAAAGAGAGAGTTTTACTTTGCAAAACACAATAGCCAATCTCTCTCTCTCTATATATATGTATATATATTTTTATAATTACCCGATCGGGTAACGGGTACAAAATAGACTTTACCCGTACCCTTACTTGTTCAGATAATGAAAAAAAATCTTTATCCGTACTCATAGTTTACGAAAAAAAATCTTACACGTACCCGTTTTATCGGATACGGTACGGGTCGGATAAGCAGATAAAAGAGTGCCATTGACACCCCTAATAGCACTCTCCTAAATTTTATCAACACCAAAAAAAGTATTATTAACACGACTCAATTTAAAATATTTTAATGATTAGACAACTTTATCCCTCAATTAGTTTTTCAATCAAGCTGTCATTTGTTTTTTGTTTTAAATAAAAAGTTTCTTAGAAAATAATTTATAAATTTGTTGTCCTTATTTTCCTTTTATGTTCACTTTCTTGATAAAAAATAATTTACTACTTTACTATAAGAGGAAAAGAAGAAAAAATATTTAGCATGTTCTTCAATCAAATTTTGAAATAATTTGCTCCAATTACTACTTACACTTTAGTTATGTTACTCAATTGATTGAAAATTATATTGGCAGTATTTTGTTGATAATTATAAAATGTAATTTAGCCAATACTAGATTAATATATCTTTAAATCTCATATATAATTTTAAACTAATTACATATATTATTAATTATCTGTTAATTATTTTACATCAATGATCTTGATTGAAAAAATTGCACAATTATTAGTTAACTAATTTCACTATTATTATGAAATTAATATTATTTTTTCTTCAATGTTATTTTTTTTACCATACAAATGGATTTTTGTTAATTTTTTTTTTACCATACAAAAAATTTATTATATATTTTTTTTGTAAAAAAAATGTTTCTGATTTTGTATTGGAAATTTTGTTTGTAAAAAATTTGTTTCTGATTTCAACTTATTAGCTACAAGTATATATAGAAAATGATTTACTGCAAGTAGCAAATATAGAAGAGATTTATTTATTTCACTAGTAGCTGTTGAAAGCAAATAATTTATTCAACTTATTAGCAAATAATTTATTTCTGATTTCAATTGTTGAAAGTTGGGTAAAGATTTTAACAGAGCAGTTTTCTCTTCATACAACGTGCAAACCTTAAGCAACACGTTTTTGATTCTATAGTATGTGTGCTGCATGAAGCAAAAGATGCTCTGTTAAAACCTTTACCCTGAAAGTTGAATAGGTGATTAGGGGCAAAGTTGTCTACCGAGTATAAAACTTTTTCGGGTGTTGTGTCAATAACAAATACAGCTGTGCAAATATCACCGAATCCGTATTCTCTGAGGTAACAGAATATTTCTGTTTAGAGTTGAACCGTTCGATCGGAATTCGGGCCAATCCGGTCCGAGGTGAAACGCACCGGGCCCCTTTAATATTCGTGCAGATTATGTTTGGACGTTCTGGATCCAAACAGAAATATTCTGTTAACTTAGTTGAAAGTTGCAACATTTTAATTTATTCCCGCCGAGTCCGGATCTCTGAGGTAACTTAATATTTGTTTTTTGATCTGGACGATTCTATTATACCGGGACCTCCTTAATGTTCGTGCCAGAGCAGATCGGAGGGTCTGGATCTAAGCACAAAATTTCTGTTACCTCACGCGACATAATTTAGATTCCCCCCCAAATCCTGACCAATTCAGAGTAGGTCCGATGGCCATTGGACGTACTTTGGTTTGATGGGCTTATTAACCGTCCGATTTGAATCACGATGCGTGAGCTCCACTTAAAATCTGTACGTTTTTGCTTCAATTGTACGCACATATCTTCATACAGATCGGACGGTGGTCGAACTATTGGACCAAAAGTAGGTACGATTCCCATCGGACCTACTCCGTTCTTGACGCTTCAATTTTCAAATCCCGCCTGAAACTGCCGCTCGATTGCACGATCCCCATTTCCATTTATTTCAACTGCCTCTCTTCTCTCTTAAACCCTAACCTCCATCCCTCCATCTCTCCGATCCTTCGAAAATGGAGCCCACGGCGACCCCCGTCTTTGAGAAGAGACAGCTTCGGCGAAGGAAGCCCCCTCAGGAATCGCCTTCATCTGACCATGAGGAGGAGGAGGAGGAGGTCAGATCCAGAGGTCGTACAAAACGCAGAAAGACTGCATCTGTTAAGAAGGAAAAGGACATGGCAGCTCAACCAAGCAACGGAGTGAAGGGGAAGGCAATATCTGGTTGTAAGGGTAAAGGGAAGGAGAAGAGCAAGAAGAAAACCAGAACAGTAGTGAAAGGGGATACTGGAGGTGAACAAATGGAAGAGGAGAACGAGGATGCATTGGTAGACGAAGAAGAGGAAGAAAAGGTGCAAGAAGAGGTGCAAGAAGAGGTGGCAACCGAGCCGAGAAAGAGAGTCTTGAAGTTGAAGCAGAGTAAAGAGGTAGAACTAGAGGCGCAGCTTGTGGGCGATCCGATTGATGATACAGAGGCTAAGAAGAAGTGGCCTCATAGATACAGGACAAAGGTATACGTAATAAATCCTGTTTGTTCTCTTCTTATATTGTTAGGATTTTCTCACTTCCTGAAATAGTTTGCTAATTAGGAGTAGGTGCTTGATTCTTTAGTTTTATCCTCTTCACTTTTGCTATCGGTACTATTTTTTTGTCCGGTTTAGGGTGATCTAGGATATAGTGCAGTAGTTTCTGGTTTCTCAAGCTATTTCAATTAGGTAATCTGTTCAGTAATATTGTGTACTGGTCTACTGGATGAAGCGATACTTCAGAGAAAGGTGTTACCCTTGCAACTGAAACTGTTCCCACCAAGAGGGAAATTTAGTGTATTTTCTGATATACTGGTACTATTCCCCCAGACATGACCATAACCCTTAATGATTTACAGAAAGCTTTGGAGCAACCACTTCTTTTTTTTGTTTTTTTAGGACAAGCCCGTATGCATCATTCATTAACTAGTTAAGGCAGCATTAGAAATGTCTAATAAGTTACTGACAATTAGATTGCATAAAAACCAGAAATGAAATAAATCTACTTATATCCTATACGAGTGGTCCTTTCCAAGGGATTTAGTATGATTTGAAAGTTCTGAAATTGTTGTATAGTATGTTTAGAATAATAAAGTAAACTGGTTGTTTCCAATTCTCTACTTGTTGAGTGACATAATAAAGTGTTTTCATACTTTATTGATTTATTTTAGGGGGAATTTCATGTATCCCTTGACAAAAATTTTCAATATTATGTATTTCCCCTTTCAAAATCAGTAATTACATATTTATCTTTCAAAATTGTAAAAAGTCACAAATTTGTAAAAACTTAGTACCCGATCAAGTCTCTCACCTCCATTTTATTTATGTAAATCACAAGACTTCGGAGACTGGCTCTTCTGAAAATATACGCGCTAGAAGGCATTATACCCGTGCTAATGTTGATGGCACCGTATTTGAGCTCTATGATGATGCATATGTGAAGGTTAGTTTCTGTGATCCAACTAAGTGAGTTTGTATGCTAAGCTATAGGCAAAAGGCTAAACTATATACTTTTTTTTAATATATATATATATATATATATATATATATATATTATTTAGGCTGAAGATGGTAAGCCAGATTATATCTGCCGTATCATGGAATTGTTTGAAGGTGTCGATAGAAAAGCATACTTCACTGCACAGTGGTTCTTTAGGGCTGAAGACACTGTAAGCTCAAATTCTATTTTGCCCTTTCAATTCTATTTTTTTGATTTGTGCATTAGACTCTGATGTTTCAAATAAATAAATTGTTTCTATTTTGCAGGTCCTGAAGCAATGTTCAGATAAACAAGACCGAAGAAGGTTGTTCTTGTCAGACGACAAAAATGACAACCCTTTGGATTGTATAGGTGCCAAGCTGAAGATAGTTCGTGTAGAACCAAATGTAAGGAAATAATTGTTGGTCCAAATTTGAATATATTTTTTTTCATGTTGGAAAACTAGTAGCATTATTCTAATTAGTTCAATTTTATGGTTCCTTTTCTTGTAGATTGATCTGGCGGCGAAACAGAAGACGATTCCAGAGTGCGACTATTACTATGATATGTCATATGTGGTTGCATATTCCACATTTGCAAACCTTTCTCGAGGTAATTTCTAGCTTTTCTTTTCATGGAAGAATGTTGTTTCTTACTTTTTGGCTTTAGTCCTTTGCTGACCAAATTAGTTTGTAATGTAGAAATCGACGTGCTCAAGGAAGGGTCGACTTCACATGTTTCTTCTGACATAATAGACCACGAGCCACTTTCTTCGGAAAAGAAGTCTCTGCATCTACTTGACCTTTACTCTGGGTGTGGGGGTATGTCAACTGGGTTGTGCATTGGTGCTGCACTCTCTGGCACCAATCTTGAGACTGTGAGCTCCCTTCTCTTGGGTTAATTTTTTATGTACCCTTGAAAACTTCTGTTCTTCTTAGACCAGTACCAGAAAAAACATCAAGTGGAGAGTATCTGTTCTTCTCAGATCAGTACTAGAAAACAAAACCAGCAAGCGCAAAATCTGTTCTTATCAGATCAGAACCAGAAAAAAGTAAAAAAAACCAAGCTTAATCAGACTTTACCGTAAATACCACAATCAGCAAAACCAGAAAAAAAAATCACCATGTCTCAACCAACAGAAGAACTCATAGAAACCTTGAGTAACCTCCATAAAATATTCAGTGTGTATTGGTCCCTTCTTTTGCAATATGCAGCCATTAGTAATGTAATTTTTTTTACTAATTAATATGCATTTCCTCCCACAATTGTAGACATGGGCTGTAGATTTCAATTCTCATGCATGCGAGAGTTTGCAGACAAATCATCCAAGAACACAGGTACTTAAATGCATAATTATTTAAAATTTTTTGTGTAAATTTGCTTATTTCAATGGTGTTTAGTTGATCAGTGGTCTAAAGGATGATACTGTGTTCATAATTATTGTTTGAATTTAAAATGACACTTGTACCCTTAAACGGATGATCAGTAATGATATGATTATTCCTCCCATATTAACACAAAAGGATATTTATTTGGTACTGAGTCATCGATTGTACCAGCAAATACCATCAAATTACATATTTTCCTTTAGAGTTATTAATGTTTGTTTTATCATTAAAGCCTGTAGGCTATTCGTTTAATTTCACCAAAAAAAGTTTACAGGGACTGGAGAGCAAAAAGAAAAGCAATATTGAGGACCCAACCCCATAGTTCCTATTCCCATTACATAATTACCAGTATAATACCAGTATAGCCACTGAGAAAGAAAAACCTGTTCCTAAATCCTTAACTTTTAAATTAGGACAGTGAGCCTGTATCCCATCCATAAATTCTTCCCTTTGCAGATTGTTACATTGCTTCCTAAACAGTACTCATGCTTTCAGATCAAAATGTCAGTCATCTTTAAAAAGATCTCAATTTAAACAAAACAAGAGCCGTTAGTGAATCTAAGTAGTTTAATACATATAAGATTGCCATAGCTCTATTTTAGGTTTTCAACACTGAAATACAGATCTCAATTTTGTTATTTGCTCAAATAGAAAGATGCCAATTGATTAAGGCACTGACAGTGGGACCATAGGGGGATTAAGTCTTAAGCCACCTCAAGAAGTGTAAATTTAGTGGATGATATTGTGTTCATAATTTTTGTTTGACATTGTTTTAGGTGCGAAATGAGAAGGCTGAAAACTTTTTGGCACTTATAAAGGAGTGGAAGAAACTGGTTGATGAATATAATGTTCAAAATGAACATACAGTAGACGCATCAGGTGACCTAGAAGACAGTGACACTGATGATGATGACGGCACCAAGCTTCCTAAAGATGTCTTCGAGGTTGACAAGTTGTTAAGCATCTGCTACGGTGACCCACAGAATATTGGCATTGTTGGTGTAAAGTTTCTGGTATGGTACATGTATTATTATTTCTATTTAATTTTCAATTTTCTTTGTCTGTTGCATTATGAGATACAGTAGTATATATATATGTTTGTAATTTCTGGTGATATTAGGTATACTGTTAATTTTTTTTCAGGTGCGTTGGAAAGGCTATGGTCCTGCGGATGACTCATGGGAGCCAATTGAAGGCCTTTGGTATGATCTGTTCTTCCTTATAAAATTTATCAATCTGTAACTACTACATATTTACACTTTTTTTGTGTTGTGGTTTCAGTGAAGCGAAAGAAAAAATTAGAGAATTTGTTGTGAATGGTTACAAGAGGAATATTCTACCATTACCGGTAAATACTCTCTGTCACTATTTTTCACTGACCTTTATCCATTCCATGGTACCTCAATAACACTTCTTTTTTGCTGACAACTTTCAGGGCACTGTAGATGTCATCTGTGGTGGCCCACCATGCCAGGGAATCAGTGGCTTTAATCGCTTTAGGAACACTGCAAACCCTTTTGGTGATGAAAAAAACGTACAGATGCAAGTTTATATGGAAATTGTGGAGTACCTTAAACCAAGATATGTCCTAATGGAAAATGTAGTCGATATTCTGAAGTTTTCAAAGGGGTTTTTGGGTCGATATGCACTGGGTCGACTTGTAGAGATGAATTATCAGGCTCGGCTTGGGTTAATGGTTGCTGGCTGTTATGGTTTACCTCAATTCAGAATGAGAATGTTTTTATTTGGTGCTTTACCTACTGAGGTATGTATGTATTTTGAAATACATCCTTTTAGATAATTAATCCAATTCAAAATACTAAAGTATCTGTGATCTTTTGATGCTGTAGGTTTTACCTCAATTTGCTCTCCCTACACACAATGTGGTTATTAGGGGCAATGTTCCCCAAGAATTTACAGTAATAACTCTTTCTTTTCTATATTGAGTGCTAATATATTTTATATTTGTGCTGTATACAAAATAAGGTATTTGTTTGGTGTACAGCTTCATGTTGTAGCATTGGATGAAAATGCCGATCGGTCTGTTTTAAAGCCAGAGTTGTTCCTCGGTGATGCCATCTCGGATTTGCCACCGGTTAGTACATATTTCTATTTCTATAGACCGAGTTAATTCAATACAATTCTGTAATTTTTTTTATTATCATTAGGTCCCCAATAATGAACCTAGGGAAGAGATGTCATATGGAGAAGCACCCCAGACTGAATTCCAGAAGTATATCCGCTTGTCTCGGAAAGGTAATTAGATTATTTAAATGTGCCTATTTTGCCCTCATTTCTCCGAAAATTGTTGACAGCTTCTCATAAAACCATACTGGAATAAATCATAAAATGAATATAGGTACCAAATATGAATATAGCTCTGAGATAGGCCTAGTGAACACTTGTTTTATGGCTTTAGCCCACCATTTGCTGAGACAAGTATGTGATGGGTACTGAGACACAGATATGGTACACACCAGAATAAGTATACACCACAAAACCATACCATACTGGTACAGTGGTACCATTACCATACCATTTTGCATTAAAATTCTAAAATGCAAGCTTAAAGTTTGGCTGTAATTAAGTGATTCCTAATACCCATCTTTTTTCATTAAATCTGGTAAATACACCAGAGATGTTAGATCACTCATTTGGAGATGTGGACCAAGAGCCCAAGTTGTTAGACCACCAGCCTTTGAAATTGAATGATGATGACTACGCTCGAGTTTGTCAAATTCCAAAGAGAAAGGTAAAACTTTTCTCGACAGGTGTGTGTGTGTGTGTGCTGATCTTAAAACTGTTATAATGCACAACTCAGATTTGCTCATCTCAATTTACTTTGTCAACTGAAGTTTCTTCATTAAATAATTTCCTTTTTTTTATTGTAATGTCAGGGTGCGAATTTCAGAGATCTGGCAGGAGTTAAGGTGGGACCCGATAATGTCTGTTATTTGGATAAAGATATTAAACGTCCCTTGTTGCCATCGGGCAAACCCTTGGTAAGTTACACCTGCATTTGTATTCTGTCTTTTTTGCCCTTAGATGTACTTATTTTATGCAAGTGTGCTAACTAATGCTTTTATTGCTTTACTACTTTAGGTTCCAGATTATGCTGTATCACATTTAAATGGGAAATCAGTGAAGTAAGTTTTTTCCTTCATTTTTCACTTGTTAGTTCAAATGGAATCAGGATGGTAGCACATGGCATTCAATTTGCCTTCATAATTGGAGATTGCTTTTAGTAGAGAATAATTTTATGAGGGAGGGTTTGGTTATAATAACTGAGGTTTCAGATGTGCAATTTTTTTTTTTTTTTTTTTTTGCAAAAGTTGGTAAAGTGGGTAATCATTGTTTTTTAAGGTCAGAGAGGTCTCTGACAAATTTCATTTAACCAAAAAAAAGTTTTTACAATCTAATATTTACAATGTATTACACTACCAGCTAATTCTGGTTCCTGTACCAGATCCTGACCTATACCGATACTAATCTAGTACTCTAACCAGCCTGTACCTGCCCGTACCTGTACCAGGTTGATTCAGCGCTATGTCTCAATCTCCTGTTTTGTTCCTCTCATGGTGCCCTTTTATGTGGCTGTACCAGTTCTGAATATCCATGTCAGGAACAGTGACAATCAGACAAGTCGATTTGCTCTAGTTGATATTTTAATGTTCTAGAATTTTATTCCGAGTTTGTTAATTGACTGTTTATATGTAATTTTTAGGTGTTTTGGGCGACTATGGTGGGATGAAACTGTGCCAACTGTGGTCACGCGGGCTGAACCCCATAACCAGGCAAGTTAAAATTTTACCTTTGCTTTTCATCTGATTTTTTTTGTTGAATAATATAGTGTGTACCCCCACTGATTTCATTGATATGAAACCATTTAACAGAGTACCAGTATCAAACAGCTGGTACCAACCTTTGACAATGTCTTACAACACAAACTTAAAAACAATTGATAGAGCAAAATAAAAGACTGAAATAGCTCTGACTAAACTGAGACATAGAAAATCCAACTATAACCAAAACACATATCTGAATATAACCAAAGTAACCCAAAGTAAAACTATCCAAAAACTTTGTTGTTGTTCTTACTTCGAATTTATCAATGTTGTTTCAGATCATACTCCATCCGGTCCAAGATAGAGTTCTAACCATTCGGGAGAATGCAAGGCTGCAGGGTTTTCCGGATTATTACAAGTTTAGCGGGCCGTTGAAAGAGAAGTAATTGCAGTTGATTTTAATTTTATTATTCAGTAATTTTAATTGCAGGTCATTCTAACTATGTGATGTATTAATCTAGGTACATGCAAGTAGGGAATGCAGTGGCAGTGCCAGTTGGCCGGGCACTTGGGTTTGGCTTGGGTCGAGCCCTACAGAAGATCCCATCTGACAGTGGTCCCGTGTTTACTTTACCCCCTAATTTTTTAATTGTAGGTCAACCTCATAGTTCCAGTGAAGTTGAGCTGTGAACTGTGTTGTAGTAGTAATAATTGGTGTTGGATTTAATTGTTGACACTTCGTTCATTGCTTCAAAAATCTAATTTATGCGCATAAAATAGCGCGGCCCTAAAATGTGACATTTTTACTATTTTTATGTACTTTTGTATGTTTACAAAATTATTGATTTATTAGCTTAAACTAATTACTACGGTAGCTAGTCATTTACTTCTAGATTAACTTATTGCCTGAAAAATTGATTGGCCTACTTTACAATGCAAAACTATTCATTTTATTGGTCTTACGTAAAAGTATCAGATACTATGCAAAACTATTCATTTTATAATTGGCAACCGAACTGAAAGAGTTTGGACTGAACAGTTTATTTTTTCTGGTTAATTGGATCAATTCGGTTCATTTTTGAAAACCAGTTTATTGTTTGGTTTGTAAAATTTTCAAATGGTTAGGCTGAACCAACTGAAATTTTTAAATTCGTCCTGTACCTTGTCTCCCATTGGACCCCCAAACATTTAAAAAAATTCAAAAATTAAGACAATGTATATTGTTTGTTTGGTTTAAAAAGTGTTAGACAACCAAACAAAATTTTAAATTCAGGTGAAAAAAAATTCACAAAATTCACAAAATAAAGTATATTTTTATGATTAATCTTTTTATTTCATTTCAATTGAAGTTTAGTTTTTATTTGATTGGTAAGTTTATTTCGATCGGTTCGGTTGTATCTTTACAAAATGAATAAAAATTTAATTTGCCTATTTTATTTCGGTTTAATTGAACCGAACAGATGAACGCTCCAAGGCTCTGATCGGAATAAATATTTTAGATAACATAATTTAATTAAACATAAAAGAGATGATTAGAATTAGAATTGATTTGAAATTAAATTTTATAGATCAGAAGGATTAAATTGCATCAAAGAAATTAGTTAAAAAAGAAAAAAAAAAATTGGTACTGACCTGTCACACTAAAAGTCTTTGAGAGGGAGGAAGTTATAACGGTTCGTTCTTGCTTTCCCGGTAAAGAGGCCAGTGATATATGTACTTCTCTATCATATGTTATATACTCATACACCTAATAAAGTAATAATATATGAAAAAAAAAACATAAAAGAAAATTTCAGCAGAATGTATTATGTCATACTCATACCCAACAGAGATCTATTTTGAATTAGCTTTGTGCTATAGGTTTTGTTGCATGAAATTATTTTGGAACAGTATTATCAGTTCATAATTGCTGTACCAGTTCTTCCAAACTGTGAATATAGTATTATGCACTTAGATTATACTTATGTCGTGCCAGCAACCCAGTATTATGCATAAAATGCAGTAAAATTAAGCTAGCATACGTATACTGTAATACCAAGTAATGAAACAACCAGAAAAAGAACAATAACATTTATGAAACAACCTGAGCATTCACAAAACCTTATGCTCACTTGACAGTGGATATACATATTCACATTAAAACAAACCAACAGGACAACAAAGAAACTTTCTGATTTGGTAAAAAAATGGAATTATAGAGAAACTTGAACAAAAAAAAAAAAAAGTTATTATGTTTCTACTTGTTTGCTGGTACATGGTCATCATCATCTTCTTCAATATCCCAAATCAAATCCTCATCATCTTCGGCCACACTAAGCCTCTTACGCAAATCTTCTTTTAACTTAGGACTTGCAATGGATCCACTAGGTTTATTATTATTGTCGCCTTCTCCTAAATCTTCTATTTCATCCCACTCAAGATCCTCCTCTCCTTCACTTTTCAAGTTCAGTTTCTCATCTTTCACAATTGCACTTGTGCTAACCTCATTTGGAACCTCAGCGCTCTTTGTTGGTACCGGCTCCGGCTCTGGTATAGTAGTATCTTTCTCATCTTTGACAATTGCACTAGTGCTCACCTCATTTGGAACCTCAGTGCTCTTTGTTGGTATCGGCTCCGGCTCCGGCTCTGGTATAGTAGTATCTTTCTCATCTTTGACAATTGCACTAGTGCTAACCTCATTTGGAACCTCAGCGCTGTTTGTTGGTATTGTTGGTACCGGCTCTGGCTCTGGCTCTGGTATAGTAGTATCTTTCTCTTGAGTCTCTGAAGTGCCACCCTTTTTCTCCACTTGGGTCCCTTCCATGTTCTGGATTTCATCTAACCCCCTACTATTTTTCTCTCCATTTCCACCCGTGATTTGATCAATTTCTTCATCATCCTCAACCTCCCAACTGAGCTCCTCTTCTTCATCATCTCTACTAATGACCCTTTTGACAAGCTCAGCCCTTGTCTCCTCAGCTTGTTTGACTTTGTAAACCCGATAAAAGTAGCGGTACCAAAATGTCCAATAATCAACTATATGAGGTATGAATTTGTCAGACATAGATTCTACCATGTCATTGTCATACATTAACATCTCAATCTCTTCCTTTTTTTCTTCCAAATCAAACCCAATTTTCCAATTCTCAAAATCTTTCATATCCTCTGGATCTGGATCAGTTGTGAATGTAGCTTCATCAGATTGAATTGCCATGATCTGAGCTTCAAGTCGTGTGTACCTCTTACTCTTACCATGCGCGTCATCGATTGAATCAACGGCCAGGACTTCCTTGCCATGTTTGATGATCTCATCAACTGATCGTGCCGCAACTTCTCGGATTACTGCAGTCTCTTTCTTCAAACCCGACCCGAACTCTTCTAGGTCCCGACGGTAGGTTTGGATTACGGATTCGGATTTTGATGCCACGCTTTTCATCAATCCGCCCAAGTTCCACCCACCGCTAGTCGGATTCGTATTCGGATTACGATCATCATCGTCTTCAGGATCAACATCCGGGGAGAAAACGGATTTGAACAAGTCCATTGAGAGAGAGAGAGAGAGAGAGAGAGAGATCTAGGGTTAGAACTCAGGAGTGCGATGAGAGATGGGGAAGAAAAAAGAGCAGCTTGGATCCGATGGGTTTGGGACCGTCAGATCTACTTCAAGATTCGTGCGTACGAATTTTAAAGCAAACGTTTGCGGGCGCGAATATTAAAGCAGATCGGACGGTCATCAAATCCTTCGAACTCACTTTGAGTCCGATGGGCATCGGACCCAAATTGACCTCGATAAGTTATGTACCTCTATCATATTTTTTTTAATAACAAAAATTCTAAAACTTAGTTTAAATTTAAATTATTATATGCTTATATTAGTTGCTAAAAACATTTCATTTTTGATTTTCTTTTTGTTATATTCATCATTAATTTACAAAATTAACTTCAAGCAATTATCCACATTAATGTTATTTTATAAGTTCTTGATAACAATTAGAACAAGAGTTGAAATATCATAATCTACATAAAAAATAATATTAATTATATCTAATAGTTTTATTTTGATATTTTTAATTTTAAATTGTATACTATTAAAATTTTGAAAATAAAGACATCATATCGGGATTTTTTTTATTTAGAAATAAACAAAATATATAGTTCAAATGAAAGGAGCACTTGTTAAATTATAAAGAAATGTATCTTGTTGTCCAAATTGTTCTACGAGTATGGTTAAAATGCATCATTGGTTTTGTGCTCCAATTATACTCCACGTTTTTTTTTTCATTTTCAAAGTTCGAACAATCGATCCGAACCGCTCAATATGATCTTCATATTAAAATGTGTTTGGAGACAAATATTTGTATTTTTTGAAACTTTTTTATTATTTTTTTAGATAGGTACAAAATCACTGTTTTGAATAGTCCAGAATCTTCTTAAAACAGTGATTTTGTACATATCTAAAAAATTAGTAAAAAAATTCTAAAAAATATAAAATTTGGTCTCCAGCGCATTTTAATATAAAGATCACGCTGAACGGTTCAGATTGACTATTCGGACTTTGAAAATGAAAATAAGGATGTAAGCATAATTGGAGCACAAAACCAATGGTGCATTTTAACTGTACTCTTGTTTCTATATGCTACTTGTTAAATTTATTCAAAAAAGTTCTGAAAAAAATAAAAATTTAGAGAATATAAGATCTAACAATTATGAAAATGAAGTAAAAGATAATCATTTCTCGAGAGAAATTTAAGAGGGGCAAATTTGTCCACACAATTAAGTTATTTGGAGATGTTGTGTTAATAGAAAAAATATTAGTGTTAATATGAGTTCCCCTTTTTGTGGTGTGAATATCACATCCATGGAAATATTGTCTGAGAGAAAACAATTAAATTCATTTACATGCCATAATTTTTTTTCTCCTATTATGTATTTTAAGCACATGTCACAAAAATATAAACTTTGACATTAAATGCCGTACATTTAAATTAAACATAACAGATTGAACCAACAACTATAATAGATCATTGCTCTCTATTTCAGATCATATGTATCAAAATAACCAATTTAATTGTTAAATTCAATTAGAAATAAAAAAAATAAAAAAGGAAATGGGGGTAATAGTGAATGAATTGTTGGGTCTGAAAATAATTGCAAAGATAAACCAGAAAAAACATCAAGCGAAAAGTATTTGCTCCTCAGATCAGTACCAGAAAACAAAACCAGCAAGTTTGTCATAAAATATAAAAAAAAAAGGAAGGGCAAGTTTGTCATAAAATATAACAAAAAGGAAGTCATGTATGAATTGAACAACTAAAATTTTTATTTTTACCATCTTAAAAATAAAAATAAACCAAACTCTATTAAAAAAATGAAAATAATAAAAAAAAATGAAAAATATGAAAAAAAATAAAAATATGAGAAACATATTAAAAAAAAAAAAATACAATTATGATTTTTTTAAAAAAGGTAGGTGACAACAAATTCAGATGTTGAAATAACATTTTATAAATTGTGTGTTTTGTTTCAAATCATTTATTTTAACTCAGATTTCTCCATAATTTTCTCATATTACAATATATTTTTCATTAAATCAAATTCAAACAAACAAACTCAAACAAATCAATTCTAAAATCAATCATTTTAACTCAGAATCGCATAATTTTTTCATAGTACGATATATTTTTCATCAAATAAATCATTTTTCAAACAAATAAACTGAAAAAACAAACAAACATATTGTGTTGTGGAAAAAAAAATACGGGTCGCCAATTCAAATGGCGACCCAATATTCGTTCCGCCAATTCAAACGGCGGACATGGTAAAAATGAAATTCTCAGATAAATATGATTATTTTTGTTTTGTTTTAAGATGGTAAAATAAAAATTTCAGATTGAACAATAAACAGGCAATTTTGTCATAAAAATATAAAGAAGGAAGATATATCTGAGTTAAAATAATTATAAGCATACATCACATTATCACATTATCACAATAAGTATATCACAATTATAAGCATACAAGAAACATCCTTTGTAAGCACTGCTTCAAGTTCATATAATCTAAGGTAACAGAATATTCTGTTTCACACCAATTATCAAAACTTTCATAATTTTCAATTTTTCTATTAGAACTTGAAAACACCTTATTTTTCCATTAAAATTAAATACTTTTTATCCCCTTTTCTTCATTTTATTCTAGTATTAACCATTTATTAACAAGTAAATTGACCTAATTATCCTTACATTCTCCATATGGGGTTGACATCAGAAAATGCAAAGCCCAAGTAGGAAGCTAGATTCAATATGGAGAAGATATATTGTTTTTTATATACAACCACTTTTTCTTGCTTTTTCAAATTACATACTAAAAATTAAAAATTATGAAAATTTTGATGGTTACAGTAGCCATTTACCCAAACTGAAAAATATGGAGGACCAAAGAATGAGAATGTTTCAATGACCGTTTACTTGACTTTCGGGCCCATTAAGAGGTTTGTCAAGGTCTGAGAGCTCTATATATATATATATATATATATATATAGAGGAGGGATCAAGTTACAACAATTTTGAATTACAACAAAGTTACAGCCACAATTTTTTACATTTTCCAATTCCAAATTATCGATCCAAACCGTTCAACATAATCTTCACAATAAAATATGCTTCCAGATCAAATTTTACATTTTTTTTATTTATTAAGTATTTTACAAAAATTAGTCAAATTCAGACCATTGAATTTTGTACCCATCTTAATAAATAGTAAAAAAATTCAAAAAAATGTAAAATTTGATCTCGAAGCACATTTTATTGTGGAGATCATGTTGAACGGTTTAGATTGACGATTTGGAATTTGAAAATGTAGAAAATCGTTGTTGTAACTCAAAATTGTTGTAACTTGATCCCTCCTCATATATATATATAGAGGAGGGTTCAAATGCCTCCATTTTTAAAATCTTTAATAACTCAAAGTTTAAAACTTACACGTCTAAATAAAACCGTTAGATGTGATCTATATTATTTTCTCTATGTGCTCATAAAAAATATCACATTTCAATTTTGCTTTTATGTGAATCAATAAGTTGAAAAATCAACGTCTAGAAATTATCTACATTAGTATATATTTTACAAGCTCAAGATGACAATCAAAACAAAGTTGAAATGCCATAATTTTTTACATGTGCATAGATAAAATGATGTAGTTCATATCCAACGGTTTTATTTTGAATTTTAAGTTTTAAATTTTGAGTTATTAAAGTTTTAAAAAATAGAGGCATGATGGAGGCACAAAAAATGGAGGCATTTTAACCCTCCTCATATATATATATATAGAGAGAGAGAGATAGGCTATGGTGAGTTGTGAAGTAAAACGTCGTTTTACTTCACGCTATATTTTTATTTTGAAAATTCAAACAACCGATCCGAACAGTTCAACATTTTCTAAATATTGAAATGTGCTTGGAGACTAAATTTTACATTTTTTGGAATTTTTTACTATTTATTAAGCCACTTTGAAATCGCTGATCCACTGTGAACAGTAAAAAACAGTAAAATTTTCTGGACCACCGGATTAGTGATTTTCAAAGTGGCTTAATAAATAGTAAAAAAATTCCAAAAAAAATGTAAAATTTAGTCTCCAAGCACATTTCAATATAGAGAACATGTTGAGCGGTTCGGATCGGTTGTTTGAGTTTCCAAAATGAAAATATGAGCGTGAAGTAAAAATGACCTCTTACTTCACAACTCACCATAGCCCAGCTCTATATATATATATATATATATAGAGTTGGGCTACGGTACTTCGCAAAGTAAAACGAGTGTTTTACTTCACATCTATATCTACAATTTGCAACTTCAAAACGTCAATCTGAACTGTTCAAGTTGATCTCCATATTAAATTGTGCTTGGACACCAAATTTTACATTTTTCGGAAATTGTTTACTATTTTTTTAGAAATTTTGAAAATCGCTGTTTTTAAAAAAATCTTGGACCATCAAAAACAACAATTTTCAAAAATTCTAAAGAAATATTAAAAAATTTCCATAAAATGTAAAATTTGGTCTCCAAGCACAATTTAATATGGAGATCAATTTGAATGTTCGGATCGACATTTTGAACTTTGAAATCACAAAATATGAGTGTGAAGTAAAACACTCGCTTTACTTCGCGAAGCACCGTAGCCCAACTCTCTCTCTCTCTCTCTCTCTCTCTATATATATATATATATATAGATATGACTCAATTAGTAAATGAAAAGGGGATGAGTTAGCTGGCTAGAATTGAGATTAATTAACCCAAAAGATATATATAATCTGAATTACAAATATCATCTAAATTGCAGTGATATGATAGATTTGAGATCTGATATAGCATACCAAGTAAGTCGAGAAGCAAATCGGTCATGCAAGCTTTGGTTTGGCTTCGATGGAAACCTTCTATTCACTAGGTATAACTAACTTTCGAGTCCATTATTTTCATTTTATTCCATACTTTAATTTGATAGCTTTAAACTGTGTTTAAATCAAATCAACATGCTTAAGGTGATGATTTACTGTTCAATTCAAATCAAAATAAGAATTTATGCATCAATCAGATCTTATTTACTATTTTATAATGACCTTTCTTATAGCACTTGAGAGTAGCTCCGATGGGAATCAGACCTACTTTTTTCGATGGGTTTAATCACGGTCGATTTGCATTAAGATTCGTACAGAATGCTTTGAACTCCATGCATGTCTGTTTCAATTTTCGTACGCACAAATCTTAAATTAAATCGGACGGTCATCATGCTCGTTGAACCTAAAAATAAGTCCGATGGGCATCGGACCTACTCCGTTCTCTTCTTATAGGGAGGTGAACTCAAAAGAAGTGAGCCTCCATTAGAAGGGACTTATTCATAAATTATGTTGATTTTGTAATTAAGATCTTTTGTTTGAATCTCTTTGTAATTTTGTGTAGTCTATTTAAAGACATTGTAACCTAATTATGTGAAGAGAGAGAGAGAAAATTGGCTTTGATTTCCTTCTCCTCGTGTCTTGTGTGCTCCAATTAATCTATTATTTTTAGAAATGTGGAATTAAATCATAATGCACAATTTTTCTTTTAAAAAAATTGAGGGTTAATTTGAATTTTTTTTATAGTTTGTATAAGAAAAATAACAATACTAGATAAATAAGTCAAATTTTGAAAAGATGAGAATCAATTATGTCTCATTGGATAACATTTTAAGTTTTCAACCCACGAGACCTAATCAAAGAGACAACAATCACAAAAATCTTTAGATTTCGATTCAACATTGAAGGGGTCAAAATGTTTAGAAATAAGAAACATTATGCATCTTTTTAGTAAAAAAAGTATGTCAATAAATTATCTGTAACTGAGAACTAATTTTTAGTCTAGTGCTGAAGACAATACTCTCTGAGGTCGCAGGTTCAAAATCGGAAAGAGACAATCCTTTGTGGATATTAAATAGTTAGGTGGCTTGACCTTTCATCTTTACTAAAAAAAAATAATTATCTACAACTGTTAATTTTTTTATTGTGTAACGCATAAATATGTTTAATTGTAGCAGCTACTTTATCACCAATTTTTTTTTATCTTGAAAATATTCTTTATTGATAAAAGTAATAATTTATCTTAGTTTTCTCAGCATATTCTAAATTAAATATCATATTCAATTTATAATTCTTTTTTAACGCAAAATAATTTCTAGTCCAAATTATATGTTTCAAAGTATCATGAATTGAATTGAGCGATTTCAAAATACGATTAGTTAATTTCTTTCTTTTTGAAGTTAATCAATATATCCGATCCGTTTGCATCTCTGGATAGGTTGGTAAAAATGGGATCACATTTTAAATCATGGAAAATAATCATGTATAAATTTTTGGTTTCTCATCCAAAAAAGAAAATCATCACTAAATGCATCAATGTCCTTCTAAAGTTGAAATTCATGCAAATTCTTTAATAATAAATCAAGTATTTTTTCGGAAGAAAAAATTTAAACAAAAGGTCACTATTAAAAGGTCCTTATATTTCAAATCATACCCAACTTGAACCCAACTAACGATTCATGTTTATTAATTTTTTTTAAAATATAGAAATAAAAAAATTGTTTTTGCATGAAATACATACTCTTGAAAATATTCTTTATTGATAAAAGTAATAATTTATCTTAGTTTTCTCAGCATATTCTAAATTAAATCAAATTTCATTTATATATTATTTTGTAACGCAAAGTAATTTGTAGCCTTTTAAGTTAATTTAATATCATTAATTATTTGCAAAGGAATGCCAATTAATATGCCCGGACCAATAATTGACAATAATTTGAAATAAAAATAAACTATATATATAACATTATTCGATATAATGGATATCAATCACCATAATTTCTCATGAAATAATTTCTCCTTTTTTTTTTGCATTTTTTGTGTCGACTGTTCCCGAAAATGTGTCAGTTCACGCCGAAATTTTTTATTTACCATGTTTAAAAAAAATCATTTAGCAAATTTTTTTTTTCTTCAGAAATTAGATTTTATCAGGTCCACAAGCAATACCGGTGAGACCAAAGTGGTATCTGTTTAATGCATATCTGATAAAAAAAAAAAATACTGACTAAATAGCTTATTTTGTTTTTTTAAAACATGGTTAAAAAAAAATTCATGCACATTTTTTAACACGTGTCATGATGGATTTTTTTTTCCTTCTAAAGTTGAAATTCATGCACATTTTTTAATAATAAATCAAGAATTATTTTTAAAAGAAAAAATGTAAACAAAGAGTTACTATTAAAAGGTCCTTAAATTCAAACCATACCCAACTTGAACCCAACTAACGATTCAAGTGGTATGTGTACTAAATATTATTTTAAAATTAATAAATAAATAATTATTTTAATTAGTATATATCACATTTCATCCAATAACCCTGCAAGTGAGCATAAAATTAATGTGACATGCTTACTATTTGGTAGTCATGCAACTTGTATTTTCTATTGTCAAAAATGGTGTTGAATTGCTTCTATATATGACATTCCATGAAATATGAAACAAATTGACCTCAACATTGTGTCATGTTAATTCTATAATTTAGCAATCAAATACATTAGAAAATCCATTTCATACGCTTTTGTTGGTAAAATTACAGTTTGGTTTTCATAAGTTATTGGAGGACACTAAAATATAAAGTTTTCAATGCAAAGATCAATTTAGATTCAACATTGAAGTAATCAAAATGGTTAGGAATAAAAAGCATTATGCAGCTTTTTAAAATTAATAAATAAATAATTATTTTAATAAGTATATATCACATTTCATCCAATAACCCTGCAAGTGAGCATAAAATTAATGTGACATGCTTACTATTTGGTAGTCATGCAACTTGTATTTTTTATTCTCAAAAATGGTGTTGAATTGCATCTATATATGACATTCGATAAAATATGAAACAAATTGATCTCAACATTGTGGCATGTTAATTCTATAATTGAGCAATCAAATACATTACAATTCAATTTCATACGCTTTTGTTGGTAAACTTACAGTTTGGTTTTCATAAGTTATTGGAGGACACTAAAATATAATCAATGCAAAGATTTACTTAGATCAACATTGAAGTAATCAAAATGGTTAGGAATAAAAAACATTATGCAGCTTTTTAATAATAAAATTTATATTATAAAATTATCTACAACTGTAAACTTTTTTTATTATGTGGTAATTAACACAAAAAAATGATTAACTGTAGCCTACATTATCACCAAAACAAATCTTTTTATCTTGAAATACACTCTTGAAAATATTCTTTAATGATAGAAGTAATAAATTTATCTTCTTTTTCTCAGCATATTCAAAATTAAATATCATATTTTATTTATATATATATTTTTTAGGGCAGAGTATTTTCTAGCCTTTGAAGTTAATTAAATGTCATTAGGTTATTTACAAAGTGCTAACATGATTCAAAATTGATTAACATTTAGAATTAATCTTTAAGTTGAGATGTTCATATGTATGTCCGGACCATTGACAAGAGTTTAACAAAAAAAATATATATATATGTAAAACATTCCTCGATAAATATCAGTCATCATAAATTTCTCATTAAATATTTTTTTCTTGTTTTTTTCGCATTTTTAATGTCGGCTGGTCTTGAATATATGTGTTAGTTCACGCTAAATTTTTTTATTTATCATGTTTTTAATAAATATAATTATTTAGCCAATTTTTTTTTTTCAGAAATTTAGATTTATCATGTCCGCAATACTTATGCAACTAGTAGAGTAGTTGCACAGGTATAAACTGTGGGAACAAAGTGGTATCAGTTTAATGCATATTTGACATTTAAAGTTTATACCTGAGTGTGCAGGTAGTATTTAGTAAAAATCAAAATTTAAAAAAAAGAATAGCTAAAATGTTATTTTTTGTTTTTTTTTTAAACATGTAAACAAAAAGTTTCGGATTAATCACTAAATGCATCAATGTCCTTCTAAAGTTGAAATTCATGTACAATTTTGTGATAATAAATCAAGCATTCTTTTAAGAAAGAAAAAAATGTAAACAAAAGGACCTTAAATTTCAAATCATACCCAACTTGAACCCATCTAACGATTCATGTTTACTAAAATAATTAAAAAAATAGAGAAATAAAAAATTGCTTTGCATGAATTTAAAAGTGAATTATGTATGAATTACGAGTAAGTGAATGCGATGTATAAATTCGAGTTCATATAAATTTCATACTTATTATGTGAAAATATGGTGCAATTATTTTGTTAACGATACATGAAAATTTCGTACCTATGAGTAAGTGATTCAAATCTGCTGAAATTCGAGATCGTGAACAGTAACTCTGAAATTCTTGAAATCCGGGTCCAGCCGTCAAACTGTTTCGAGATGCGTGCACAGAAAAACCAACTATTTTGAGATGCGTGCACAGAAAAAATTGGCTGGCTGGATTCGGAATTTCAGAGATTTCAGAGGTACTGTTCATGGATCTCGAATTTCAGCAGATTTAAATTCCATTATGAGGGCAATTAATTTGTTAAATATGTAATGTGAAAACCTTATCTAAGTTAGATTGCTTCTCCTAAATTAACTTAATCTTAGTATCATTATTTATCTTATACCAATAAATAAATAAATAAATAATAAAAAAATGCATTATTTCCGTGCACTTCACAATAGTGAATTATTTCTAAAAAATAAAAAAATTACATTTAGTTTGTAAAATCATGTGATATGCGTTTATTCCATGCACCTTTTTGTTGCTTTTTGCAAGTACAAGTGAAGCCCCTAAAGCATGAGTGCATTACTTTTTTATTTTCTTTTTTCTTTTTCCAGCACAAATGGTGTAGTTTCAAATTTTGTAACATAACATGGTAAAAATGTCAATATGTCATGAAGCAAGAGAACTTAATCAGCATTAATTATTATATTTTATTTTGAACAGGATTATCAGAAAATCATAGGTAGGTAAGGTAGAGAGGATCTAAATGAAGTCAATGATAATTAATATAATTTAATTGAGAGCCTTTTTTTCACATATAGCCTTTGAAAATCTGATATTGTTTACCATTTCTGTTGTTGCAATTACATATTTATAAATTGAATTAAGTAAATAATTTCATATCATTGCTTTACGGTGAATAAAAATATATATTATTCAATTTTACATATAGACAAAAAAAAATAAAAATTATCATTATTATTTATTCACATTATGCCACTTTCAAATTACCTTATTATTCACACACTTTATCCTCATATTTATAAATGAAACTAAGAATATATCGTAGAGGGATGAATTTGATAAGAAAAAAATTAGCAATTACATATTTATAAATTAGCCATCACATTATGCCTAATCACATTAGCAATCGCACTGTTATATCTTATTTCATATATAAGAAATATTGAAAATTAAAATATTTTCATGGGTTTTTAGAAAAAAGCACATAAAAGGCAGGCTAGAGGCGACAGCTGTCGAAAGGCAAAAGGAAGGAATATCCGTGAATCCGTCCAAACAAAGGTACTGCCTTTAACAGAGTGTTTCTAGCTTCATACAGCGCACGAACGATAGAATCAAAACAGATCTACATGTGGTTTATGCACTGCATGAAGCTAAAAGAACTCTGTTAACAAAGGCGAGAAAGAGAAAAAAAAAAGCAAACAAAACCCAGTAAAAGTTTTTATAAGTTTATTTGCAATTTTGCATTTGGACCCAAAAGCAAATCTTTCCATTTTCGGATGTTGCTCCATTTATCATCATCATATCTCTTTCCATCTTTCCATCTTTCATTTTTTCCTTTTCACCTCTCTCCTTTTCTTTCCCTGTGCAAGATTCAAAACAAAAAACAAAAACCAAGTAATCTTTTATCTATCTCCTTTCGCTTTCAAAAATCCCTTTTTGTATTGTCTTCTCATAGATTTTTTAGTTACTAAAAGGAAACTTTTTAGCTATTTTTATTTTGTTGGTTTTGTTCGCCATCTAATGAACAGTAAATTTATGAAGGCCTCTGTATGTACCAAATAAACTGGTATTAAATCAACAACCCATAATTTTTAAATTTACCAGTATGTTCATTATCTGAATAAGTAATTTTTAAATCAACAACCCATAATTTTTAAACCACAACCCATACCTGTATTTTTGTTAATTTCAACCCATTTCTGTTTATTTTATTACTTATTCAGATAATTGTGTCAGTATGTACCAGTATAATTAAATAGTTAAAATTCATGTACTCTTTTTAAATTTTGGAATTTCTTGATACAGGTATGGGTTGTGGGTTGGATGAAACTTCGAATGTGACTGAATTTGAGGGGCCTTTTAGTAAAAATCAGTGTATATGTTTGCATTCATTTGCGGACTTGTCTCATGTTTCACCAGCAGCTTTTATGTATCTCCTAAAAGAGTGCTACATCTATGGTATTGCTTTTGACTCTCAGCTGGTACCAATTCAAAATTTACCAGTTATGACAAAATTGCCCCTGAACTCGGTCGAAAACTAATCCTGTTTATATCAGTTTAAAGATTACTGAAACTTAATATTGTAATAATGTAATATTTTCCCTAAACCAAAATCAGAATACTTCTACCAGTGCCAGGCTATACATATCTTTTTTTCTGGTACATGATTGTGTAACTTATTTCTACCCGGACCTGCTATAGGTGAAACAAGAGAAGCAAAGGATACCGTGCCATATTCTGGTACAATACCTGTTTCAGCTGAATAAAATATCAGTTAATACTGTGCTACCTGAGTCCAGTACCAGTAGAAGTACAAGTACTTACCAAGTTCATGCTAATTTTTATTGAAAAAAAAAAACACATGATCCCCCTCCCCTCTCTCTTTTTCTCTGTTACAGGAACTCAGAAAGCCACCCCAAAATTCAGAATTCTTCAGCAACAGGTGGCACGGGCCCTCCATAACAGGCCTCAACCGGGTCCATTTACTTTTGTTGCAGAGTGCATGTACATCATCCCTCTTATGGGTCCCACCTATGCAGAGGGCTTCTCTCACATGCTCCTCTCCTCCCTTCGCCATTTCAAACCAATGGAATCCGCACGTGCCGATTTCTCCAACTCCAAAAGGGTTGCGGTGTGTCTGTTATTCGACATCCTTTCTGGTAATGTGGTTCACGAGGAAAGGATACTTAGGAAGATCATGGAGGCATATGAGTTAGGTACGTTGTATCATTTTTGTACCAGTGCAGTAAATGTAACACATTTGTGTACCAGTGCAGTAAATAACTCCTGAAATATGTCTACTCATGGAAACAGATCTCAATGACGTCTCCTTCGGGGGAGACTTAGAAGAGGCCCAAGGGAAAATCGGTAAATTCATCAGCAAATTCATAGAGTCGGGTTCGTTCTTGACAGCAGTGACCTTGATAGAGCGGTTCGAGGTGCGGGTTGTGGATGAGTCTCTGTTAGAGAAACTGATAGAGAACTCAGAGTACCAGGCCGCAGAGAAACTCGCTGCTTTCATGGGCCAGCCCACGGTGTGCTCTCTTATAAGGAAGTACCTTGCCTTGAAAATGGTGAAGAAGGCTTATGAACTGGTAAAGAGGCATGATTTGAGGGATGAGTTTCCCTTTGTCGGCCGTGCATACAAGGAAAGGTACGCGTTTCTAAAATTGAATTAAATTGAATTACAGATATCTGATTCAGTGTGATTTGAATCTAAAATGGTCAGAAAGGATGTAAAATTGCATAACTGAGGGTCAACTGAGACAGAATGAGGTCAAATTGCAATTGGGGTTAATTATTGTTTAGTGAACTAATTTTTGAACAATTGAAAAAATTAGTAACTTCCAGAACATATGGCATCTATCTAATAGCATGGACCAGCTTTATAATATACTTTGTTATTTCCTTTTTTTCCAGTGTACTGAAGAAATTTGCTGAGAAAGGATGCTGGGACCTGGCGGAGATGCGTGCTCAACAGGATGATAAGCTTCTAGAATATCTGGTACTCTCTCTCTCTCTCTCTCTCTTGTCATTATACGTCATTTTTTTATTTATTTGTTCTCTTGCAATGGGAACTGTAAATGGTTTCAGTTTCACTCTTCTGGTAATGTAGTGGTACTTCAATGTGTGTATTTCTGATTGATTATTTACAGGTATATTTGGCTTTAGAAGCTGGTTACATAGAAAAGGTAGATGAGCTATGTGAGCGGTACTCTCTTGAAGGATATGTGAATTCTTTAGGTACATATCTGTAAATTTGTCTATTTAGAATTTTAAGCAATCTTAAAGTTCTTTAGGTATATAAAATACTTCACTTCAGCTGTAATTAGTGGGCTTATTGTAACAGCTGGTTCTTGCCAGTACTGGTGGCCTTGTGTACTGAATTTTTGGTTGAACAAATTCATCAAAAACAAAAGGAGAATTAAGCAGAAAAACCCAATTTTTTTATTGAATTTTTGATTGATTTCCTTGTACTGAATATACAATGAAGCGCCAGAGGAGATAACCCCAGGGGAGGATTTCTTGGATCGGAACAAACTTTCTCTCGAAGAAATTGTGTGGGTTGATGAGATGGAGGGGCTTCTAGAAGCCACAAAATATATAGAGGGGTGCAAAATTGTTGGCATTGATTCTGAGTGGAAACCCAATTATGAGAAGGGAAGCAAACCTAGCAAGGTATTTTGCCATCATTATTTTTTTATTATGAATTTTAGAGGGAGAATACATAATTTTGAGGTTTTTGAGGGGTATACATGAAATTTCCCCTATTTTGTATTACTGTTATTTCTGTTCCTCTTGGTTGTTTCTTCAATCCATTTGATGTTTAGGGTTAAAATGAGGTAATTTGAAGGTGAATCGGATTAAGTTTAGTGCACTATGTGGTCTAATTTATGGTTGAACAACTTTCAGGTGTCAATCATACAAATAGCATCAGAGAAGAGAGCATTTATATTTGATCTGATAAAATTATATGAAGAAGAACCTCTCATGCTAGACTCATGTTTTAGGCGCATCCTATGTTCTTCTCATATTCTCAAGCTTGGTAAATTCTCTCTCTCATCCTTCATTTGTTTGTCTTATAAATTTATATTCTTGGAACATATTAAATTGGCGTAAAGTTGGAGTTAGCTGAGCACATTTTTTTATATTTTCTTGAGGTTATAATTTACAATGCGACCTTCGCCAACTGTCACATTCATACGGAGATCTGGAGTGTTTCAGATCATACGAAATGCTCCTTGACATTCAAAAACTTTTCAAACAGACCCCTGGAGGCCTTGCTGGCCTCTCCAAGGTAGTTTTTTTTTTACTTTTGGTTATATAATAACGAGTTAAGTTGTTAAAATGGTGTTATAAATTCTTGTACTGTGATAAGCAGAAGGTGCTGGGAGCTGCTTTGAACAAGACACGACGCAACAGCAACTGGGAACAGCGTCCTTTATCTCTCCAACAGGTCTCTCTCTCTCTAAAATTTTCAACATATACAAATATACAATAGTAAAATAATGTGTGGGACCAGAAAATATGTACACACCAATTAGTCTGATTTCAGTAAGGTTTCCTTGGCCAGTTTAGAAACAATTGTGTACATACATACCCATCATATTTTCAGAATGTATTTTTTCACTTTGTGTAGAAAGAATATGCGGCGCTTGATGCTGCTGTGTTGGTGCATATATTTCATCATGTCAGAGGCCAGCCTCATTTCGGCTCTGCCGAAGGATGCAAGGTCGAATGGAAATCTCACATTGTAAGTATTTTTGATTTTTTGCATATATATATATATATATATATTTTAGTTTGGTCCAGACGTAAATAATACGACCATGAAATATTATTATTACTACTATTATGTAGGTATCTCGTATGAGTAACACGAAGAATGCAGAATGACACGTCAAATTTAAAGTTGGAACTCTGAATAGGAAAAAAAACTCTTTGCTTTATTTTCTTTTTTGTTATAGCAATCAAGCTTTGTTTTGCATTGGCAAAGAAAATACTCTGTACATATCTTCAATGTAAATGCATATAAAATTTAGAGTTTAACCTTTTCTTAGGGTTTTTTCTCAAAAAAAAAATATTTTGAGAGTGCTATCAGATTTGTTTAAATTGGAAAAAAAGAAATTAAATAGGAATTTCCAACTTGACAGTTTTGCTTTGTTTCTCTGTGTTTTTGTGTATGCTTCTTTTCTTTTCTTTGCTTTTTCTTTTTTGCCTGAGATGAAAATTTTAGCTTTCAAACAAATTGGATGTCAGGAGTCAGGAGGCTCATAACAGTATCAGTATTATTACCATAATTTGATGTTTTCTATTGCTGTTGAAATGGGTCTATTAAATGCTACTTTGACTGGTCATGGCATATGCTCAAATCACCGAAATTTTATTAATATCCCAAAAAAATATCAAATTTCCAAATCTGCCCAATCTGATAAATAATTTACCGGAAACAAGCCCTATATCCGGTAAATTATTCACCGGAAATAGAATTTTCTGATTTTTTATTTTAATTAAGGGTTAATTTGTCATGTACCCTTGAAGAGTTCTTCAATTTCTTATTTACCCCTTTACTCTTTATTATATTCAATATGTCCTTTAACTTTTTTCTTCTCTTTCTTGTTTGCCCATTAGTATTACACAATAATTTTGAACTTAACCACAGTTAAAAGACAAAAATAACCTTTTAGAACTTCTTGTTTAAAAATTTGATGATCTCCTTGTTTTATGTTATGAGCACAGCTCAATTTGAGAAAAGAAAGGAAAAGAGAAGAAGATGAGAAGGAGACTTGGGCAGTTCACGAAGAGACGTTACCAGCAAATTAAAGGAGAATAAGAGGCCGTTGGTGAATCTGCTCAAGAAGTTTGGTTCATGATCAGGGTAGCCATAAGAGCAGGAAATGGAGCTCAAGAAGTTTGAGCTTGTAACCTCCATTGTTCTTTTATTTGATCCAACAACTCCAATGTTATTTTCTTCTTTTGTAACATGTTTGCATCTAATTGAAAACAATATTATACTGGTATCATAGTATATCAGACTACCAATAATATGAGGTGATCTAAGCAATTGGATAGAATAATTACATGAATTTGCAGTGACTGTACAGAGTTTTGAGGGCTTTCTCAAAGTTGTTTGGAATGACACAATGAGAACTATAGTCCCAAATTGAGTTGTGCTAGTAACAGATAACAAGGAGACTCATCAAATTTTTAAACATGAATTTCTGAAAGGTTATTTTTGTCTTTTAACTATGATTAAGTTTAGAATTAGTGTGTAATGGGCAAATAAGAAAGAGAAGAAAAAAAAATTAAGGACATATTGAATATAATAAAGAGTATAGAGGTAAATAAGAAATTGAAGAACTCTGCCAAAACAGTGATGGTTGAAATTACTGAATAGGGAGAGGTCACTTGGTGTTAGGTTGTAATCTACTTGTTTAAATTATTGATTTTATCTTATCCCTTCTATTCCTATCACATGGTACATGGTACAGAATTGTTTAAAAGTTGTCAAATTCCTAACATTTTGGTTCCAATAAGAATAAATTAACTGTACTTTTTAATTCTACAATTCAATCCAAATCAAAATGAACATTGAGAAGCTAGTACATCATGTATTGGCCCAGAGAGAATGAGAAAAAATGTTAGTTCTGACCTTATTAGTTGTTAGCAAGTTCCTTTACAAAATTGACATACCAAAACCAAACTATAAAATTAGACATGATTGAGATTGTTGTCAGCTGAAACAATTAATCCAATATACATCATGGGGGTTGATCAATGTCAAACTCAGATTGACCAACAATGTGCTTAACTTTTAATATATTTTTTTAAAAGACTGCAAAAATATGTTTGAAACAAGTCACTGTAAAATTATATTTTATTTTAAATTTTGTCATATGGCACATTGTTTTTTAACTCCGTGCTTTCAAGAACACAATAAAAACAATGCTAAAATTTCAGTTCTCTATAAACCATGACTTATTATTTTTTATTAGTTAATTGTACTTTTTTGTATTCATCATGGTTTTATTTGTATCTTAAAGTTCATGACTCAATTATCCGATAATCATTTATTTCGTATACGTATTCGAATTGTATTCGTAGATTATCTGTTTCGTATCTGTATCTGTTTAAGACGGATTTGATTTCATACTTTGACATCCTTACTATCTGTATTCGTATTTGTATATACTCATTAAAAGACGGATACGGAATATTGCAAATCCATTATTATTTAAGTTAATAAAAAAATATTTGGAATATATATTTGAAATGGTGACGAAGGAAATGAATTATGTAATGATTTAAATTAATGTAATATTTAAATTAATATTATATTACATTTAATATTTAAACTAATATAATATTAGATTTAATCTAATATTTTATTTAATACTAATTTAATATTTTATTTAATATAACCAAATATTTAAACTAATATTATATTATATTTAATACTAATATAATATTTAAATTAATACTATATTACTTTTAATATTTAAACTAATAAGTACAATAAAATATATCCTTTATAGACTACTTTAATATTTTATTTAATACTAATTTAATATTTAAACTAACTCTAATATCGCAGTTGATAGAAATGAATAAAAGAGATGCATGAATTATTTTTTTGAATATCACTAACCGCTTACATGTAAATTTGTTAAACCCACCATTTTTACGGGTTAGTAGAATAGAGCTATTCTTGAGCTAATTTTATTTTTTAATTTATGTTTGGATCATCCTCTTTTGAAAATAATGAAGCTATTCTTGAGTTACCTCTATTCTTGCTCCAGCCAAACACATTTACGTCACTGCACCGAACCCCCGATTCTTTTAAGTTGGCAAGGAAGTGGACTTTCTCTTATGAGTTAAAATACGACGTCCAATATTTGTGTGAGGAATTTCGTCTAGTTATGCTATGAGTTGGGCTACGATGCTTCATGAAGTAAAGCAAGTGTTTTACTTCACACTCAAATTTTTCAATTTTAAAGTTCAAAATGTCGATCCGAACCATTCAAGTTGATCTCCATATTAAATTGTGTTTGGAGACCACATTTTTCATTTTTTGGAAATTTTTTACTATTTCTTTAATTTTTTTGAAAATCGCTGTTTTTGATGGTCCAGGATTTTCTGAAAAACAATAATTTTCAAAAATTCTAAACAAATAGTAAAAATTTTCCAAAAAATTTTAAGAAAATTTCTCCAAGCACATTTTATTATGGAGATCATGTTGAACGGTTTGGATCGACTTTTTGGACTTAAAAAATGAAGATATGAGCGTGAAGTAAAATATGTCATTTACTTCATGAAGTACATTAGTCCAACTCATTATGCTATATAATTTATATTTTCATTCAATTAATATAATTACTCTTTTATTATTTATTTAGATCGATTAACTCTAGTATCATTCATTTTTCTCTGATTTGAAATAGTGTATATGATGTATCTAAGATCTTAAAGTAATATAATCTTTATGTATATTTTTGTTGAATCAATGCACAATTAATTGTACTGTTTACTTATCTATATCTGAAATATTTTGAATATATATTTATTTGTGTATAAAAAAGTTTATATTTAAATTGTTTCTTTTTGTAAAAGATATTTTTTCATATCGAAATCTAAGACGCAATTAACCCTACTACCTGTATTGTCCAAAGTTTATATATATACATCGGACATCGATCGATCATAATACGGAATTTATCAAGTAATTACCAATTAAACTCTAGTCAAATTTTAGAGACAATTAATTAAAGATCTTTATTCTTCAATACATATCATAAAAACAAAAGAGACACAACATAGATCTAATTAAGACTTAAATGAAAGACAAACAAGGAAGAAAAAAGAAAACATACATTAATTGTAAAGCCAGTACTTTAATTAATTTCTCTTAATCAACTTAAGCATCATGAGGTCAAGGCCTCAAGGGAACGAAGTAGGTATAAACTGCAAAGAAAGATTGTACACATGTAAGAACTAGAAGTACCAGAGCAGCAACGAAAGAAATTGCTGCCCATGGACTGCTAAAATAATCACGAATCAACGTTGCTCGCTGCCTGTTCCAGCTCGATTCACAGTATCTGTTCACTTCCGTGAACAATTCAGCCAAAAAGTGATCGTCGTGTGACTTTATCGCGGCGCCTTTGGTGACCTGGTTGAAGAAATTTGTCAACTCCTCTTCACCACTCAAAGAGTTCTGAAGGATACCGCACTGTTGCAGTATCATCACATCCTTTTGCGTGTTGACAAGCAAATTGAAGAATACTGCAAAGCATGTCAAGTGTGCACGCATTTGGCCATGTTTGCTTTGTTCAAATGCAATGAGGTTGGCCAAAACATGCTTAGTTGTACCTGAGATTACTTGTCTAGGGATTTCCAAGACACCATCATCAAATGATATGTCGAGCATATGCCGCGGGTTTCTCTTTGGTCTGAATTTTATGCCCGCATCTTGGAGCTCAGAGGCACAAGGGATCGCGTACACCAATCTATACCAGATAGGATTCGGGAATGCCAGTGATGAACTCTGAGATGTAACAGTAAAACCAGGAAATCTTCTTGGGAGTACCAGTAAAAGAGACCCAAGAAGCAAATATTTGATTCTACTGGGGCTCAACATTCTGGTAAGATAAAATAATTTGGAACTCGATACAACTGGTATCCCTGGATCCGGCACTGAACAGTGGTGATAGAGATGGACCAAATGATGAATTTCAGGTGGAGGGTTCGGAATTATGGGGTAATATGTTGGTCCATGGGTTAAAATACCAAAAAGGTCATCAACAAAATTTCTTCTATCTTCTAATTGTTTTACTTTTACACCAATCTCATACAACTTCTCAACAACAAAGATTGGAATTTGGTTCTCTAGAAGCAGCAAATCAGAATATATGAATATAGAATTCCAGCCAACCTCAAAAATAGAATTCAACCTTTGTTCTTTCAGTTTTAAAAAGTACTCGAGCACAAAGCATCCGTCAAGCAGCATCATCTCGACGAAGCCATTGCTATCAAGATCCACCGTCACACTATAACACCTCCGTGTTCTCTCTTCTAGAAGCTTCATCTCTGATATACAGAGATCCAAACAAATTATGTGGTCCCCACGGGACAGGAAATCCCGCAAGAACCGCCATTTTTTCTCCTCCATGGTTCGGAGGCTGGTTTGACCACGGTGGAATGGGCCGATGGAGATGACAGAGGGCTCGAAGAGATTCTCCTTGCTTTGGTGAACGTTACGTGGTGTGTGAAAGATGGTGAAGTTGTTTGTCTCGTTTGGTTCGCCCCATAATGTGTCGAGTTTACGCTGCATTGATTTTGACAGGTGAGAAGCTTCAGCTTCAACATCTACAACTATCTCAGCTTCTGCCATTAATGTTTCTTTGTGAATTTATGTGATAAAGTTTCTTCGTGAATGGAAGAGTTTTGGTTCAACTTCAACCAAACAACGATATTTATATATATTTTTTGATCGTTAGTGTGGCCCCCATCACTTCACCATTCCCACATGAAATGTTGTCTTTCGTGTGAGCTTTAATAAGCATCATGATCATTTGGTTTTGAATTTATATCACGTTCCAAAATTCGGAGTTTCCGACATCAAGAAAAGTATTATAGTCGATTTGTTTATAAAGTAAATTCCTCTGCCAACTCGATCATTCACTCAAAAAGAAGATCCCTCTACCAACTTGTTAAAACTGATAATTGATGATTTAATTCTGTTCTTTATTGATAATATTTTCCTAAAAAAAAAAGCTACAATTTGATGTATAGTTATAGATGTTGGGGAATCATAAAGGCCAAACAATTACATCTTATTTAGAGATCAAACAATTACATCTCATCTAGGAGTCAAACACTTACACTCCGGGGAAGGAGAAACAGTTCCTCACCTTAACTTAAAGACCATCCTATGCCAAAACCAACTCATAAAACATAAATCTCAAGTGCATAACATAATATCTGATTCCATGAATATTTTCATAGGATAACTCAATCTTTTGAGAGATCGCCAACCGTCTCCGTGAGCACGAGACTAGACTCTAATGGCAAGAAGCTCTTCTTGTTGTTTTGTCGTATGGTCGTAGAAATAAGTCTTCCAAGACAACAAGATATGGCCCTTGAGAAATTCTCCCCAAATTTTCTAATGAATTTATCTTCTCTATTCTTTGATGGTGGAAGAAGAAGAGAAGGAACACAGAGCTATGTTTTTCTATAGAGAAAAATGTATGTCCAGTTTCTGTGCTTTTCTATGTTCTCTTGTGTTTTAGGGACCAATTCTTATATATAGTAACCTATATGGTTATCTGCCAACTTGAAAAAGGTATTTTGTGTGACTGCATCAAAAACCGTGCTGTCACATCCAAATCCGTGCAACCGCATTGATATCCGTGTAACCCACACAATCCTCTTGAAATGACAGTTTTCTGAATTGCAAATCTCATAATCAGTCCATCAATGATTTGATCTTTGCCTAAATTGTTCTACACATTTATGGATCACATTCTAATGAATATATTGATTGTCTATTATCTTATTTGATCACTTTAATTGACAACCATATATGACAGTAAACAATCTATAATTAGATTACATAATACATATATGCTCAATGCTGGCATTAAATCCAACGAGGTTGGCAATAAATCCAACAACAATAGATAGATGATGATTTTTCTAATAATTCCTAATTACTAGATAGCCGTTATTAATTTTCTATTTTCGTCTAGTATTACAAAAGAGAAAAACAAAATGATGAAGGTATATATAATCTGAAAAATTTATGATTATTTTCTTTCTAAGTTGAGATCATATAATTAAGTCGATAAAATCCAACTTGCATATAATAGTTTCACAAGTAATTTTCTTCTCCAAACCTTTTATGAAATATTTGTTGCTTACGTAAGGTATTTTTATTTTTATTTTCTTTGATTCAACTTTTTCTTTTACAAAGTGATGGTCCATCTCTATGTACTTTGTTTTTCATTAAACATTGAATTAGAAGCAATATGTCTTGTCGTATTATTGTCGTTGTACATTATTTGTCCTGATAAGAAATATCCGCGTGCATGCATTCTCGTTAAATATCTTGAAGTAATTAATTGCATATAAATATTTATGGTCCTTAATTTAATATTTATGGTCCTTAATTTAATACTAGTATTTAAACATAAAATATATACAACAAATTGAAGCAAATCATGTCAAATACTTTCATCTTTAACAATATTTGTCTTTTATAATTTTTCTTTCTTTTGAAATGAAATGAACTATTTTGTTTTTACCTCTGTGTTAAATAGGAAGGTAATCAAAGGTAATTATTATTTTAGTAAGTAAACATGTAAAAATTAATTTCTTATTTTGTTGTCATCAATAACATAAAATAAAGAAAAAAAAAATGTTATCAATTAATTATTTTTATAACAACATTCATATGAAGAAATTGTAAGGAGAAAATCAGTGTAGCGAATGTTTAGAGAACTAAATCTAGACTTCAACGCAACAAACACTAATGCGCTGCAACATAAAATCACAATCACATAATTTTTTTATCTTAATCATTTAAAATTCAGCGAATTAAATCACAAGACATTTTTTTTTTATGGTTGACGGCAAGCTGTCAAAGGATATATGTTAAGACAGAGATCAAAAAGTTATTTACAAGATCCTAACCCTCTAATTTTACAATAAAATAAGCGCAACTAAATAGCGCCAATTGCCGCTAAGAGGGAGTAGTAAACCCCCGCATGGTTTGGCCCTCCCTTACCAAGATTGATACTAGAAAAAAAATACCCATAACCGTATCATTTATCAAGATCTGCACTGTGTTTTGTGCATATTAGAGAAGAGACGTCGATTCCTCTCCCTCCACAGGCACCATGTGCCTGCCGCCCAAATGGCGTTCCTTCGCGCTTATTGTCTCTCCTTGACTCCTCACAGATAAACAATTTCCAAACTTGTTTAATGGATATCACAGGACACTTACATGCTTAATATAAGAGAAGAGATAATTTAATATATAGTAGTGGATTTTATAAAATATTGTTATAAAGAAATGCATCATTAAATAACTTATTACGGAGTTTTTTATTTGACATCGTTTTATTATTTTTGTTGACGACGTAGGATTACGAGTTAAGAAAAGGTGTGATAATATTGATTTATTAAAAAAATTCCGGGTGTGATAATTAAGAACTCTCATCGATCGTTCGAAGTCTCTAAATATGTTTTGTTTTATAAAATTAAATTTGATATTCTATTAATTAAATAGATTCCTTGGGATATAAAAATTTGGAATTAGAAGATTTCAACATCTACAACTATCTCAGCTTCTGCCATTAATGTTTCTTTGTGAATTTATGTGATAAAGTTCTTCGTGAATGGAAGAGTTTTGGTTCAACTTCAACCAAACAACGATATTTATATATATATTTTGATCGTTAGGGTGGCCCCCATCACTTCACCATTCCCACATGAAATGTTTTCTTTCGTGTGAGCTTTAATAAGCATCATGATCATTTGGTTTTGAATTCATATCACGTTCCAAAATTCGGAGTTTCCGACATCAAGAAAAGTATTATAGTCGATTTGTTTATAAAGTAAATTCCCTCTACCAACTTGAAGAAGGTCCCTCTACCAACTTGTTAATTAAAACTGATAATTGATGATTTAATTCTGTTCTTTATTGATAATATTTTCCTAAAAAAAAAGCTACAATTTGATGTATAGTTATAGATGTTGGGAAATCATAAAGGCCAAACAATTACGTCTTATCTAGAGATCAAACAATTACATCTCATCTAGGGGTCAAACACTTATACTTCGGAGAAGGAGAAACAGTTTTCCACCTTAACTTAAGGACCGTCCTATGCCAAAGCCGACTCATAAAACATAAATCTTAAGTGCAGAACATAACACTTGATTTCATGAATGTTTCTATGAATAACTCACTCCTTTGAGAGATCGCCAACCGTCTCCGTGAGCCCGAGACTAGACTCTAATGGCAAGAAACCATTCTTTTTGTTTTGTCGTATGGTCGTAGGAATAAGTCTTCCAAGACAGCAAGATATGGCCCTTGAGAAATCCTCTCCAAATTTTCTAATGGATTTCTCTTCTCTATTCTTTGATGGTAGAAGAAGAAGAGAAGACACACAAAGCTGTATTTTTCTATAGAGAAAAACGTATGTCCGTTTTTCTATGTTCTTTTGTGTCTTGGGACCAATACTTATATATAATAACCTATCTGGTTATCTGCCAACTTGAAAAGGTATCTGTGCGACTGCATCAAAAACCGTGCTGCCACATCAAAATCAGTGCGGCCGCATTGATATCCGTGTAACCCACACAATTCTCTTGAAATGACAGTTTTCTGAATTGCAAATCTCATAATCAGTCATCAATGATTTGATCTTTGTCTAAATTGTTCTACAAATTTATGGATCACATCCTAATGAATATATTGATTGTCTATTATTTTATTTGATCACTTTAATTGACAACCATATATGATAGTAAACAATCCATAATTAGATTACATAATACATATATGCTCAGTGCTGGCATTAAATCCAACGGGGTTGGTAATAAATCCAACAACAATAGATAGATGATCATTTTTCTAATAATTCCTAATTACTAGCTAGCCGTTATTAATTTTCTATTTTCGTCTAGTATTACAAAAGAGAAAAACAAAATGATGAAGGTATATATAATCTGAAAAATTGATGATTATTTTCTTTCTAAGTTGAGATCATATAAGTCGATAAAATCCAACTTGCATATAATAGTTTCACAAGTAATTTTCTTCTCCAAACCTTTTATGAAATATTTGTTGCTTACGTAAGGTATTTTTATTTTTATTTTCTTTGATTCAACTTTTTCTTTTACAAAGTGATGGTCCATCTCTATGTACTTTGTTTTTCATTAAACATTGAATTAGAAGCAATATGTCTTGTCGTATTATTGTCGTTGTACATTATTTGTCTTGATAAGAAATATCCGCGTGCATTCTCGTTAAATATATGTTGGAGTAATTAATTGCATATAAATATTTATGGCCCTTAATTTAATACTAGTTTTTTGTTTGTACTTTGTTACAGATTCAAAATTTAAACATAAAATATATACAACAAATAGAAGCAAATTATGTCAAATATTTTCATCTTTAACAATATTTGTCTTTTTATAATTTTTGTTTCTTTTGAAATGAAATGAACTATTTTGTCTTTACCTCTCTGTTAAATAGGAAGGTAATCAAAGGTAATTATTATTTTAGTGAGTAAACATGTTAATTAATTTCTTATTTTGTTGTCATCAATAACATAAAATTAAAAAAAATGTTATCAACTAATTATTTTTATAACAACATTCATATGAAGAATTGTAAGGAGAAAATCAGTGTAGCGAATGTTTAGAGAACTAAATCTAGACTTCAACACAATAAACACTAATGCATTGCAACATAAAATCACAATCACATAATTTTTTTATCTTAACCATTTAAAATTCAGCGAATTAAATCACAAGACATTTTTTTTTATAGTTGACGGCAAGTTGTCAAAGAATATATGTTAAGACAGATCAAAAAGTTATTTACAAGATCCTAACCCTCTAATTTTACAATAAAATAAGCAAAACTAAATAACGCCAATTACCGCTAAGAGGGAGTAGTAAACCCCCGCATGGTTTGGCCCTCCCTTACCAAGATTGATACCAGAAAAAAATATCCATAACCGTATCATTTATCAAGATCTGCATTGTTTTGCGCTTATTAGAGAAGAGATGTCGATTCCTCTCCCTCCACAGGCACCATGTGCCTGTCGCCCAAATGGCGTTCCTTCGCGTATATTGTCTCTCCTTGACTCCTCACGGATAAACAATTTCCAAACTTGTGTAATAGAAATTACAGGACACTTACGTGCTTAATATAAGAGAAGAGATAATTTATTAGTAGTGGATTTTATAAAATATTGTTATAAAGAAATGCATCATTAAATAACTTATTACGTAGTTTTTTTTATTTGACATCGTTTTATTATTTTTGTTGACGACGTAGGATTACGAGTTAAGAAAAGGTGTAACAATATTGATTTATTAAAAAATTCCGTGTGTGATAATTAAGAACTCTTATTGTTCGAAGTCTCTAAATATGTTTTGTTTTATAAAATTAAATTTGATATTCTATTAATTAAATTTGATTCCTTCGGATATAAAAATTTGGCTTTTGTGCTTTTGGTCTTTAATTTTTTGTTGTCATGATTTTGATTTGGGATAAGTAACATTAATTCGTGCTTGAGTATAGGCTCAATATTATGCGTCACGCCTCATTTATTTATTAAATTGATTAAATTTTAATTCACGAAACATAAACTATTATTAGCTAGGCTTGTAAAATAGATGTTCTTTAATTGCTATAATTAACTAAATTGATGAAATTTCTATATTGGGAAATACAAAGCATGAATATGAATGTAAATGTTCCATTAATTAGTTTGTTTGTTAAGAAAATTCCTCAACTAAATCAATCCAAAGACATCAGCACGCAGTGCTATTCTACATTGGATATGTTTGGTTGGATTGAGAATAGTATGAGTTGTATTACATTAACGAGGTTTGCGGGTATCGCTATGGGAACAAAGGTGCTCTTATGGCAATTGATCCTTAGACCTGTTAGCTCTGAATAGTTCTGGAGGATCCAACCAAATCAATCCAATGACATCAGCACGCAGTGCTATTCTACATTGGAGTATGTTTGGTTGGATTGAGAATAGGCTATTTTTGAAATTAGGTTATTCAGAATAACCTATTCGGTGTTTGGTTGTGTTAGAATAGCTATGGGAACAAAGATGCTATTATGGCAATTGATTCTTAGATCTGTTAGCTCTGAATAGTTCTGGAGGATCCTGGTGATTGTTTTTATTGTGGTTGGGTTAGCTTCTGTAATAATAATAGTGTCATCTGCGAACTGAATTGTTTGTTTCAGGAGGAAGATAAGCATGTTGTAGCATCATCTTTCTGGCATACTGAAGGAACTTATCAAGGGAATCTGCCACCAATATATATGCCAATATGAAGGTAAGCATTTTTTTTTTTTACTTTTTGACTTTTGGTTCTCTGTGTATTTTGCATGTGTGTTTGGAGTCCGAATCTGCTGCGATTCCGAGAGGGATTGCAGGATTCTGAAATTCCGAGATCAACGGTTCAAACTTTTTCCGTGTACGGATTTCGGAAACGTTCTTGAAAAAAGTAAATTTTTATGCACGCATCTCGAGAAAGACCAACAGTTGAGATCGGATCGCATGGTCCTGTGATTCCCTGATAATCACAGCAGATTTATTTTCGTGTGTTTGTGTTTGTTTGTTTCTTTTCTTTTCCTTTTTGGAAATTTCAAATACCATTTGTGGATTACTGTGGCCTGAGACAAAAATTTTAGCTTTTAAACAAATTGAATGGTCAGGTCACTTGGTCAGGAGTCAGGAGGCACATGACTATTACCATAAATTTGATGTTTTCTATACTGTTGTAATGTGCCTATTAAATGCTACTTTGACTGTGTATATATATATATATAGAAATGAGCTATGGTGAGACGTGGAGTAAAACAAGTTTGTACTCCACGCCACTATATTTTCATTTTGAAAATCCAAACAACCGATCCGAACCATTCAACATGTTCTCTATATTGAAATGTGCTTGGAGACCAAATTTTACATTTTTTGAAAGTTTTTAACTATTTATTAAGCCACTTTGAAAATCGCTGATCCGGTGGTCCAGAAAATTTTACTGTTTTTTACTGTTTGCAATAAATCAGCGATTTTCAAAGTGGCTTAATAAATAGTAAAAAAATTCCAAAAAATGTAAAATTTAGTCTCCAAGCACATTTCAATATAGAGAAAATGTTGAACAGTTCGGATCGGTTGTTTGGATTTTCAAAATGAAAATATGACGTGGAGTACAAACTTGTTTTACTCCATGTCTCACCATAGCTCATATATATATATATATATATATATATGAGTATGGCTAATTTGCTTCCGGAAGCATTTCGGACGAGGTGCTTACGGGGGCATATTTTAGTATTTGATGTTCAAACAACAAATCCAAACCGTTAGATGTTCAATCTATATTAAAATGTACTTGGAGACCAAATTTTACATTTTTTGGAATTTTTTTACTATTTATTAAGCTGGTTTGAAAACCGCTGTTTTCAATGGTGCAGAAATTTAATAAAAACAGCGGTTTTCAAACTAGCTTAATAAATAGTAAAAAAATTCCAAAAAATGTAAAATTTGGTCTCCAAGTACATTTTAATATAGATTGAACATATAACGGCTTGGATTTGTTGTTTGAATATAAAATACTAAGATATGCCCCCGTAAGCACCTCGTCGAAATGCTTCCGGAAGTAAATTAGCCATACTCTCTCTCTCTCTCTCTCTCTCTATATATATATATATATATATATATATATAGAGGAGGGATCCACTTACAACAAATTTGAGTTACAACATTCATTTTTTTCATTTTCAAAGTCCAAATCGTCGATCCAAACCGTTCAACATGATTATCTAAATAAAATGTACTTGCAGATCAAATTTTACATTTTTTTGAATTTTTTTACTATTTATTAAGATGGGTACAAAATTCAATGGTCCGAATATGACTATTTTTTGTAAAATACTTAATAAATAGTAAAAAAATTCAAAAAAAATGTAAAATTTGATCTGCAAGCACATTTTATTGTGGAGATCATGTTGAACGGTTTGGATCGACGATTTGGACTTTGAAAATGAAAAAAATGAATGTTGTAACTTTGTTGTAACTCAAATTTGTTGTAAGTGGATCCCTCCTCATATATATATGCTGCTTTTAAAGTTTATTAATTTGATTTTTTTTTTTATTTGTGTGATCTTGAGAAGCACATCATATATGGTCCCATTGCAAATTTTGGAAATATACACACAATTACATTAAAAAAAAAAAATTAAAGATCAACCAACTCTGATACAAAATCTATTATGATTTTGTTATGTTTTATGTTCCAGGAGCTTTTCACAGCAAATTGCAAACCGTGATTAAAAAAAAAAAATCAATATTACAATCACAAGATTGCTTCAACTGATGATATTTAAATTATTGAGATTTAAAGGGGGAATTTGTCATTTTGCCTGGACAGCTGTCGATCAGCTGTGCGTTGTTTGGGGGCTTATCAACCACCTTTTTAGTTGTGAATTTGTGTGGATAAATGTTTCAACACTACAGATAACACAACACAATATTTACCCAAATATATAGGGATTTCTAGTTAATTTTGTGATGTTATTACTTATTTAAAATTGAGTAGCATTTGTTTTTCCATACTTAAAATTGTGCATTTTCATCTACGAAACAGTATTGTAAAAAATGACGATATTTTTATAAAACCCCCCAAAAAAAACAAATTATCAAATCTGCTCCCACCCCAACTTTATTTTTATTTCTACCCCAACCGCCCGTGGGCTGGGCGGTCCACTTTCCGGACCTGACCGCCCAGCAGGCGGGCGGTCCACTACCCTTATCTGACCGCCCAGCAGATGGGCGGTCCGCTATAAAACCCTATAAAAGGGGTTTTTCTCTCTCCTGATGAGCACAGTGTTCATTCCCCAATCCCACAAATTTCCAGAACCGAAAGAGAGAGCTGTCAGGCGATTTTGAGGTATGGACAGTAACAAACGAGGTAAGAAAGCGAGCAACCGAGATCGTGGCGTAGCGAGAGAAGGGTCAATTAGTGATCGAGGTAAAAATGAGGAAAAAAAATACAAGTGTCAAATATGTCGTGATTTTTTTAATTGTGAACATGTAAGCTGGAGGAATGGAAGAAACGACATGTTCAGTATGAAATTTCAGACGATGACTTTGTGGAAAACCCTACGGCTTTGGTTTGAAAAAGAAGAAAGTTGATCCAGAGCCTCCAGCATCGGACGATAAGTTTGTTCCGTGTACTGGTAAGGCTACCACTTCGTCTGCTGTGACTGATCCAGATCAGGCAAACTCTGATGATGACTTTGTTCCATGCACTCTCAAGGCTCGTTGTAAGAAGTAGATTTTTTAGGAATTTATGTTGTAGAATTTTTAGAAATTTATGTCGCAGACTTTATTTCATTAGTTTTGTGTTTGTTTATATTTTATGTTGTTAGTTTTTGTATACGTAATTAAGTAATAAAAATAACAAAAATGAAGTATATAAAATAATCGAGGCAAATAAAAAATTGCATAGTTCACTAACTACCAATTAGAATAGTTCACAATATACATCTAAAATAGTTCATAACATAATTTAACAAAACTTGGTAATCAGCGACGACGGCCGAACAAACTCAAAATACGACGTCTGGGTCTGGGTGCAGCTGGTTCTGCGGCACTACCGGATGTCTCTCCATGGCTACTACCGGTTCCTGGGCTTTCATGAGTGCGGCGGCTACTACCGGTTCCTGAGCTTTCACCCCTGAGGTGGCTACTACCGGTAGCATCAGCAACAACTCTAGCATTTTCTCTTTCGTTGGCTTCGTTAATGGCATCTGCATTGATTTTCAGTTGAAATAAAATCAAAACAAAATATAAGTAAACAAATAAAATATAAGTAAATAAAAAAAATATAAGTAAATAAAAGGAATCAACCGTACCTGCTCGCTGCCTGTCAGTTGTTGAACGGCGGGCCTGATGTCCCATTCGCCTACCTTCCATCTCGTCCATGGTCATTACTTGACGCTTGTGGGGTCTTCTTCCTTTTCTGATCCACCCGCTTGCGGGACAGACTTTATCACCAACATAGGGCGGCCACTGATACTGGTTGGGATAAGGATGGAAAGATGCACCCCAAGTACTCGCAAGGTACTCGGTACGGTACATGTCTGCGACATAATCATCCTCAGAGAAGTTTCTCTCCCGGCACACCGCCATAACATGAGAACAAGGTATGTGGGCCAACTGGATTCCTTGGCAAGTGCATGTTACAGTATTGTCAGGTGCAAAAATAACAACATACTTGAACATCCTTTTCACAAACTCCATAGTCCCATCCGGTCTACGGCCGGTTGGAGCAAACTCATCTGGACAGTGCACTTCGAATTCCAATTGGTTATCCCCGTACGGGACAACTCTCATAACTGCACCTTTCTCCCTATGTTTTCTTAGTTTCCCCTCCACCCTTGTTGAAAACGTTTGATTCCTGGACAGTAATTCAAAAAATATAAGTCAACAAATAAAAATATACATACCTTGGCAAAATCTCTGAATAAAAATATACATACCTGGACAGTAATTCGAGGGCTTTAGCACGCCGTGCAACAAACCATGCATTTAACTTGTAGAAGGTGTCCTCCACAATTGCTGCCACGGGCAACTGCCGGCTCTGCTTGAAAACAGCATTCAAGGACTCAGACCCATTTGTGGTCATAATTCTCCATCGGAAACCTCCATCACGGGCTTGCAATATCTTCTCATATACGGGTGGCTCAGCAAGATCGGCGGGATTATTTTTTCCCACCTTGAGTAAGTACAAATTTGCCTTTGGACAGTACTGCAAAAAAAAAAAATTTCAGATGAGAAAACGTTTGATTAAATAATTCAGAAAATATAAGTCAACAAATAAAAATATACATACCTTGGCAAAATCTTTGAACATCTCTTCCACCCTTCTCGGCTTCTTCTTCTTGCAACCAATTCTGAATGTATCTGCAACCCATTTTCCAGATCCGCAGTTCTTGTGTAGGTTGTCTGTAACATGTTGCATACACAGCCTGTGCACACATTCGCCGTTCGCTGTCGACCACCCGAAATCTGGGCGATCAAAAACATATTTGATTCATTTGTGCTGGTCTGATATGACACAAAAGAACCGGTCGCCAACCACTTGTCTTCTTACGAAGCTCATGAAAAATCCCCAGTTTTCCCCGTCCTCCTTCTCAACAATTGCAAAGGCCAAAGGCAACAACTGGTTTTCAGCATCATATGCACATGCGATCAGCAGTCTCCCGTCGTAACGGCCAGACATGAAGCATGCATCCACACTGATGACCGGTCTAATGTATGGCACAGCTTGAATACATGGACCGAACGCCCATGCTATGGCCTTGAATTGCAACGCGTTGTCGACATTCCGTACGCCTATATTCCAACATTCAAAGACAGTGCCGGGATTTGTACTTACTATGGCCTGCAGCAATGGTGCAAGCAAGTTGTATGAACCATGCCAGCTACCGAACATTCGGCAAATCGCAAGTTCACGCCCTCTCCACAACCTGTTGTATTTTAGGACGACATGCTTGTAAACGCGTCTGACATGTCTAGCGACCTCCTTAAGGCTCATCGATGGGTCCTCCTTAACGTCATTCTCAATTACATCGGCAATAAGTGAAGCCGTAAGATTTGCATGGTCTTTCCTTGATGACGCAGCCTTGCATGTGTGAGGTGGTTCACACTTCTTAATAATCCATGCCTCGCCCTTACCCACAGGGGTTGCATAGAGACGGAAGTGGCAATGCTCTTCGTCTTTACAAACAATTACTAACCTTCTTCGGTCCCTTTTTTCAGTTATGCACTCCCAGTTGCCGTGAACATGGACCTCATGTATTTTCTTCACAAGTTCATCTATGTTGGTGTAAACCTACTGCGGAGCAAGCTCTTGACTGTACCTGACACGCGGCCCAAAAAATGAGATGTCTGCCTCTTCAAAAGCAGTGGTATCGTTAAATAATCTCCATCACCTTCTGACAGGTGATCAAAATCCCAATCCCCTTCCCATTCGTCACCTGTTTCCAAATTTCCTTGTGGTACGGCATCGAGCTCAGCATCAAGGTCAAGGTCTCTCCGGGTAGCAATGGGTGACACTAAAGGTATTGATGGTGGTACAGATGGAAATCTGGGTTGGATTGGGGTTTCAGGAGGAGGTGGTGGTGGTGGTAGATCGGTGGTAAAATCAGGTACAAAATTCTCATAAACGGGTGATACGGGCGGTTCATAACTCGAGTGGCGGGGGTTGTCATACCTCGAGGGGTGGGGGTTGTCATAACTATAGTGGCGGGGGTTGTCATAACTAGAGTGGCGGGGGTTGTCATACCCCGAGTGCTCACGACCCGAGTTGTCATAACCCGAGTGATCATAACTCGAGCTGTCATAACTCGAGTGACGCGGGTTGTCATAACCCGAGTGATCATAACCTCTATTTTCCCTAGATGTTCCAACCCCGGGTTCACGCTGAACTCTCCTGGAATATAGCTCAATTACCATTACCCCCTGTGTCTGAAAACTGTTGTAAACACTCCTCCATACCGACTCATCAGTTATTGGATACCTGGTATAGTAAGGTCTACCACCACTTACTGTGTTAATCCGGGTAGCTAAATCTATATCACACCGGTTGGGGTTCACACCAATTTTTTCATACACTATTCCCTTCAGTTCAACAAATGAGGTATTTTCATTTACCTCAAAGCCGTAGGCTGCTTCCTTGGTGTACTGTGCTCCCTCCGCACCTCGAGTAAACTTCCCGTCCACATACAGTGCAACCAACATATTTCCGTGCTGGAATTACTGTTCTGGAATTACTGTTCTGGAAATACTGTTCTGGAAATACTGTTCTGGGATTACTGTTCTCGGATTACTGTGCTGGGATTACTGTGCTGGGATTACTGTGCTGGGATTACTGTGCTGGGATTACTGTGCATAATCGCCTCAAAATCGCTGAAAAAAATCGCCTCTGACGGCTCTCTCATCTCTCATTCGGTTCTGGAAAATTTCTGGGATTGGGGAATGAACACTGTGTTGCTCAGGAGAGAGAAAAAGCCCTTTTATAGGGTTTTATATCGGACCGCCCAGCAGCTGGGCGGTCTGATAAGGGTAGTGGACCGCCCGCCTACTGGGCGGTCAGGTCCGGAAAGTGGACCGCCCAGCGCACGGGCGGTTGGGGTAGAAATAAAAATAAAGTTGGGGTGGGAGCAGATTTGATAATTTGTTTTTTTTTTGGGGTTTTAATAAAATATTGGTAAAAAATGGCCGTTTAGGCTGTTTAATCGTCCGATTAATCGTTGGCGGCGACCAAACTGTTACGGATTTTTCCGACTAATAGGCCGATTATTTCCGATTAATCGTTTGGCGGTTCCTTGTCCGTCTGATGAGTGCATACCGTTATTTACAATACTGCTTCAAAATACCGATGGGATAGAAGTAATAATCAATACATAAAATAAAAATCAATATAAATCAGTGTACAAGTTGTGGTGCTATAGCAGCATCTTTATGATCTAAAATATTTTTTTGAACAATATTAAATTTGGTCGTCCTTTTAAAAAAAATAATATTAAATTTTGTCGTCTTTGCCGGAAACGCAAATAAATCCAATGATTGGGGAATCAGCTTTTTAAATTTTAAATTTTTAGAGAGACGTGGATTCCACATTCAAATATTCAAATTTTTAAAATCCTGCAGGACCAAATTGGAAAAATGACAGATTGAATGCTATGTGAACCTTTTGTTTATATTAAAAAAAAATATATATTTGTAAAAATTGACCAAGTATAAAATTCTAAATTATATAAATAAAATTTCAAATAGTTGAAAAGAGTTTTGATATTAAATAGTATAATATTTCAACCACAGGTTTTTGATAACTGGACCAAACTGTCACGAGATTTTTTTTGTGTGCATATTTTGCTTTGATACTTTTAAACCTTGTTAAGAAAAAAGTATCACGAGATTGACTATTTGAAAAGAACAAGATGTAATTGAATGTAGAACTAGAAGCATCTATCACACATGTAGGGGTGAAAACGGGTTGGATATTATCCGATTGAATCTGGATCCGTATTCGAAAATTGAATGCGGATATCCGATATTCGAATATCTGTGCGAATAGTAGCATAGATATGGTTTTGAATTTTGATTATATGTATCCGAATAGTAGATATAAGCCATATAGTTTAATATATATTATGAAACTATTTATGTATATCTACGGATATATATACTATATTTGATATGTATCCGTATGTATCTGTCCAATATTCAATCCGTATTTGTATAAATAAAAACGGATTTGAATATGATTTTCCCACTATCCGATCGTATCCGATCTGTTTTCACCCCAACGTAGATGTCATATTATGCAACAAATAAATCAAAAGATAACAAGCAAATTTCAAGTACAATATATATATATAGATGAGCTATGCTACTCCATAGAGTAAAACGCGTTTGTACTTCACGCTGTATTTTTATTTTGAAAGTCCAAACGACCGATCCGAACCGCTCAACATGATCTCCATATTGAAATGTGCTTGGAGACCAAATTTTACATTTTTTAGAATTTTTTTACTATTTATTAAGCCACTTTGAAAATCTGAAAATCCGGGTGAACAGTAAAAAACAGTAAAAAATTCTGGACTGCTGGATCAGTGATTTTCAAATTGGCTTAATAAATAGTAAAAAAATTCTAAAAAATGTAAAATTTGGTCCTCCAAGCACATTTCAATATGGAGATCATGTTGAGCGGTTCGGATCGGTCGTTTGGATTTTCAAAATAAAAATATAGCGGCGTGGAGCACCAACGTGTTTTACTCCATGGAGTAGCATAGCTCATCTAGTATATATATATATATATATATATATATATATATATATATATATATATATATATATATATATATATATATATATATTTTAATGTTTTATATTCATTTTATCGGATTATTATGTTATATTATTGATGTTTTCTAAATTCAAATGAGAATAATATATAAGTAATTTTATTGTAATCCACATTTATTAGTGAATATATTTTTTTTTCCAAAAATTTAGGAATTGGTTTTAAAATAAAGCAACATTCTTACTCTTGTTTTATCGGATGATCAAAATATAATTTTTTTTATAAAATGTGATGTACTAAAAAAAAATAAACAAATAAATAAAAAGGAATTAAGAAACTGAAGCTCCCTCTTAATCGTCTGGTACACGTCATGACGTGGCATTCCGAGTTCATGCGCCAGCAGACAATCAACTAACTATATCTAACTAGATATTATTCCAAAAAATTAATCCAAATGGAAAGCAAAGAATGAATAAGCTCATTCCATTAAGTCCATATTATATGTATATATTACAACTAGCAACAACCAAATCAACCTCCATTTCTCTCTCTCCACCATTCATTTCTCTCATTGCCACCACTTCTCTCAACTTCTCCTAAAATAAGTAAAAAACCAAATAACCCTCTCTCTCTCTCTCTCTCTCCCTCCTCCCTCCTCTCTCCTCCCTCTCTTTCTCATGGCGGACGTCGACCGGAGGTACCCGTACGCAAACGACTATGATGGTCGCTATGAGAAAGAGTATCGCTACGGTAACGGTTTTGGGACCGAGTATTACCACGGCACCAATAATGGCAAAAGTGCCATTGGATACAATAACCGAACCGACTACAACCAAAGCGACCGTAGTGCAGTGGTACCGTACAACCCCGGTGTGTACCGCACGTACAATCTACGTAGCCAATACGGTATAGGGGAACCCAAGAGGCTTGAGGTGGTGAAAGGAAATGTATTTAGTGTTAATCAAATTTTCGTTACACCGCCATGGGAGAGCCCGTACCGGCGTCCTCTTGCTTTGCCGGGACCGAAGGATGAGTCGTCAAAGACACGGTCGACATGGTTTAGCGATCCGGAAATGGAAAGAAAGAGAAGAGTTGCAAGTTACAAGGCATATTCTGTGGAGGGGAAGGTGAAAGCATCTCTCAAAAAAAGCTTCAGGTGGATCAGGTACAAATGCTCTGAGTTAATCCATGGCTGGTAAAAGAAGGGTATTTCTATAATTTATGAGTTTTTGAGGGGGGGTTTTGAAGGGTCATTTAATTATCGGAAAATTATTTATATGTATTGTATGGTAATGTTATGTATGAATTCGTATAGTATGATTTTCTTAATTTTTTTGTGAATGAATTAATTAATTAGCATTTTGAGCTTGAAATCAAGAAAGATTATCTAGAAATATTTTCACACAGATATTCCAACTTAATTCGTTTTATCATGATTTGTTTACATTTTTTTTTCTGCTTGAATATCAGAAAAGGAAAAAAATAATGCTAACCAATTAATATTTCTCCTTTGCTTTTCTATTTTGTTCCTCATATGTAAAAGACATGAAAAATAAAAATATATGAATGAATAAAGAGATAACCATCTTTGTGCATTCTTTATTTTTTTTTTATGTTTTTGTTATCTTTATTTAATAACACTTTTTGGGTAATGATTATTTTTCTCAATTTTCAAGTTTTCACATATGAGAGTCCGAACTATATATTAATATTTTTGTAGTCGACCAATGAAATTGTATCGCATATGGTGTCTCAAAAGCACAATAATTCAGGTGATAAATAATAATTGTTCATTATCCTTCCCTTTTTCCGAATTCAGATCACGTGCAGTAACTCAATTTTTGGGTTTTAGATCGGGACCGTCCGGTCTCGAATCCGCGACAATCCATTCCGAAGTATGAGCGCACAATCATGACGAAGATTCAAATCTCGGGACAATCCAATTTGAATGGACGGCCCAATCCAAACCCAAAATTGAGTAACTTTAGAGGATCCGGACCCCCCCTTTTACCCAGCTAAAGATTCCATTTCGCACTAATTTTGATGTGCTATATATACTAGTGCGAACTCTTAGGGCCCTGTTCGACATGTTACTGTACCCGTGGAAAAAAGAATTCACTCTGACGGATCCCCACACGCACAATAAAATATAGTTCAATTCGTACGCCCACGCCCATTCACCTCTTTGCGCCGAACAGGCCCTTACAATGTATTGTACGAATTTTAACACAAAATAAAGTGTAAATTTTTAATTTTTATATACAAAATTAAAAAATAAAATACAAAAAAATATAAAAAAAATTATAAATTTATAATTGTTTGAGTTATTTGGTTGTGCTTTGAGTTTACTATAACTAGCTATCTCCATGCTTGTTAGAAATTACTGACTGTTATTTTACATATATAGTACCATAATTAAAAAAAAATTACACCATTATGATGTTCATGTGGCTATAATAAACATATTTTTCCCAATAAAATTAGAGGTTAAGCCACTCAACTGTTTTAATATCCATAAGATATTTTTTATTCAGACTTCGAACGTACAAAATGTTTAATTAATTTTAAAAGAGATTTTTTCATTCAGATTTTGAACGTACAAACTGTTTTAATTTTCATAAGAGATTTTTTATTCAGACTTCGAATGTACCAACTGTTTTAATTTTTATAAGAGATTTTTTATTTTGACTTCGAACGTACAAATTCTAATACGATGAACATTGCAATTAAATCAAATGTTGATTCTCTGTAATAAACATATTGATATTAATTATCAGAATTAAAATTTCAAATCCTAGGGAAGTAATTAAGGCTCCAAGTTTCTAATATTATATAAACTATCCTGTTAATTACTTTTGCTACACGAATTTAAAGTATTATATATTATTTATCCGATCTGAATAGTTTGTGTGTGGATATTTTTAGAGAACGGAGTAGGTTCGATGCCCATCGGACCTACTTTTAGCTTCAACAAGCATGATGACCGTCTGATCTAATTTAAGATTTGTGCGCACGAAATTGAAACAAACACACACAAAGTTTAAAGCGTTCCGCACGAATCTTAAAGCAAATCGACGGTGATTAATTCCATCGAACCAGAGTAGGTCCGATGCTCATCGCATCGGACCTACTCTCAAGTGGGATTTTTATCTTAGAGGCATCCCTTCTTTTGTAATAATATCCTAAAAAAATATAGATTTGTTAACAACTCTTTATGCGGTTCAATTGATCTATAATAAATCTTCAGTAAACTTTTTTTTAAATGAGAATCAATCTCTATAATTATTTTATTATTTAAACATTGGTGGTGTTTTAAATTTGTACAAAATTTGGAAAAAAAAAACAAAAAGTTCTATAATTCCATTAAATATGATCAAAAGGAAAAACCAAAACGTCTAATAAACTTAATTTCAAATCCAATTTGCTAAAGCACCAAGTGCCAAATTTGATTCTAATTTCATCACTTAAGGAACTCTTGCAAATCAGATTGTCAAAATCATCAGATGATTTTTTAAAGGCATTTGAAAATTAGATGAATATATATATGAACCGCTAAACATGTAACACATGAATATATATATGAACATGCCTAGTACATTAATTGATTTTTTCTGATTTCTAATTTTCTAATTTTTTTTTATAAAATATCAGGAGTACAGTAAACTAGAGATAAATTTTTATTAATCTTTCTATTAAAAGATGAAGGCAGACTTGTTTGTCAACAATTTTTTATACGTTTTGAACATATAACAAATTAGAGTATCATTATTTATATAATTTACGAGTTCATTATATCAAAATTCAATATATATATATATAGAGGAGGTTGGCTAATATCAAAACGTTTGTTCCGGAATCGTGATGCAACTAATTGGTTTTCCGATTTTCAAAGTCCAAACGGTCGATCCAAACCATTAGATATGATCTCTATATTAAAATGTGCTTGGAGACTAAATTTTACATTTTTTAGAATCTTTTTACTATTTATTAAGTCAGTTTTAAAATCACTGATTTCAATAAACACTGAATAATTTCTGGATCATTGAAAACAACGATTTTAAAACTAACTTAATAAATAGTAAAAAAATAAAAAAATGTAAACTTTGGTCTCCAAGCACATTTTAATATAGATTGAATGTTTAACGGTTTGATCGACTGTTTGGACTTTGAAAATATAAAACGGAAGTGTTTTTTCCACATCCTAGGAACAAACGTTTTGATATTAGCCAACCTATATATATATATGTAGAGTAGAACTAGGGTGCTCCTAAGCTCACCAAGCCCTTGTGAGCGCGACTCTAAAACCTATCGAATTGACTTCAAACGATTTCCAAACCATTAGATGTTCAATCTATATTAAAATGTGCTTGGAGACCAAATTTTACATTTTTTGGAATTTTTTTACTATTTATTAAGATGGTTTGAAAATCGTTGTTTTTATTAAAATTCTGCACTATTGGAAAACAGCGATTTTCAAACCATCTTAATAAATAGTAAAAAAATTCCAAAAAATGTAAAATTTGGTCTCCAAGCACTTTTAATATAGATGAACATCTAACGGTTTGAAAATGTCGTTTGAAGTCAATTCGATAGGTTTTAGAGTCGCGCTCACGGAAGGGCTTGGTGAGCTTAGGAGCACCCTAGTTCTACTCTATATATGTAATATACTTGGGACAGCGAAGAAATAAGGGCTAATTACTCTTATACCCATCAAAATTATCAAATTATTAATTTGCGTATTGTTGTCCCATGAAACTTGAAGAATAGCTCATTTTTACATGGAAACCAAATAATTTTTTTATTTCAATTTTTTCATTTATAAAGATGATTTAATTAAAAATTCATGTGATTTAGCATGAAATATTGTATAGTGTGCTATTGTAATTCATTAAATTTTGGCTTATAAAATCCAAAGTTCAAAGGAAATAAAGGGGAAAGATTACACAATTAGCAGTTTAGCATTCATAACATCTATTTGTTGCATTAATTCTCTCATAAATTTGCAATAAATTTGGATCATGATCTTATATAAAAAAAAATGAGAGAATTTCTTAAGAGTTGGTTGCCAATTCTAACAAAGAAAAAAGATAGAAAAATAAATAAATGGTGGTTGATAAATATGCATTGATCACAATTTGACAGGTGTCGCTTCATGAATAGTCGGCGAATGACATGCTGACCCCACCGAACTCGACCGTTGCATCCGGATTTGATCATAGAAATTTCTGATGAACTCTTCAAATCGATCATCATCGGTTGTTTGATCATCAATGTTTTGAGAAGAAGAATTATCTACGGCAACCGCCGGAGGAGGAGGAGGAGGCGGCGGTTGTTCGATTTTGCGGTTTTCGTGGCGGTGCAATTCTTTCAATCCACAAACAAGCAATTGCCATAAATCCTTGGAACCGCGTAGCTTAAATAGAAAGAGAGCGGTACGAAGGAGGCGCACCACCCTGCTGTGTTTCTTCTTCTTCTTCGACAACGGTTCGTCGGGGATGGATAGCAATTCTCTTATACTCTTGTTTTTGTTTTTCACCTCCATCTCCTCCTCCATTTTTACCTCCATCTATTTATGAGTTTGGAGAGAAAACAGAGGGAGGGGCTCTCTGTTCTGAGAGAGAGAAAGGTGCATTCTTTCCTATATATATGTGTATTTCTAGAGAGAGAGAGAATTGGAGAAACTAATTCAACCGTTTGCCAGGGTTTCTCTCTCTAATACTGAATAATCCAGCCTCAAATTTTTTTCTTTTCATGTAAGATCCAGCCTTACCTTAACCGGGTAAATATTTTAACAGAGCAGTTTTGACTTAATGCAGCTCACTACCCATATGCAACACTGTTTTGATTCTATAGACTGTGCGCTGCATAAAGCTAAAACTACTCTGTTAAAAATTTTACCCTTTTTTTTATAGTGCTTTATTTATTTACTGGCAGTTTTGGAAACTGATTTCTAGAATCAAATAAAATAAAATCAATGTTTTTAATTTCTCTCTCTTTCTTACTATATGTCATAATATAAAATAATATTCAGAAATTTCGTAATTATGTTATATTAGGACTTTCCATGAATTATGTTTCCATGAAAGGCGTGTTCTAACAAAATTTTATGATTTCTTCAATTAATTTGGTATAAGATCAAAAGGTTGAAAAATAAATACATTTAAATTTTGTCTTATGTTGTAAATCTCACATTAAAAAAATAAAAATAAGATAAACAGTTTGGAAGTTTTGTTGTTGTACACAATTTATTCACAATCGATGCCTGACTCAATATTTTTTTTTATCACAATTACATTTTAAAAAAATGATATATGCTTTAATAGTTTAGATACATCTATCTGTCAAGTGAATGTTGATAAATTTTAATAGTTAATTTTTAATATCGTAGGATGACAAGCAATTGTCCCAAATTAACATATATTTAAACTATAGATAATTTATCTAAAATTTTAATAATTATTGAATTAATTGTAAATATTGTCAAAAAAAAAAAAGTTATTGTCGAATTGGATGATACATCAGACGGTTGAGATGGGATCCAATTAAACCTTCATAATCAAATTTAAACAGAGAGAAAAGAATGGAAAAAGTTTGAAGGTCAGTTTGGTAAATTCACCTCTTCTACTCGCCACTCGAGGGCTACCATTGGGTAAAGATTTTAACATAACAGTTTTGCCTATATGCAGCGCACAAACCATATGAAACGCTGTTTTGATTCTACTGTCCGTGCGCTGCATGAAGCGAAAAAAATACTCTGTTAAAATCTTTACACCGACCATTCGTCGTATCTAACAGAGATTAATTCAACGAAAGGGTGGGTCCGGATACCCTAAAGTAACCCGAATATTGTGTTTAGATCGTGACCGTCCAATCAGAATTCTAAATGCACATGGTTTCTTTAATATTCGTGCCAATGCAGATCGAACGGTGCATCCAAACTCAAAATTTGAGTTACTATAGGAAAGCCCGAAGCCCTTCCCATTTGAGTTACCGTTGCCACATAATTCAAATTCAAACCCCAATTTCATTATCTCAATAGAAGAAGAGAAAGAGAGAGAGATTGGGAGGAGAGAGAGAAATGGAGAGAGCAAAAGAGAGCAGCTTTGGTTTCTCATGGGCCGATGAGGTGGAGAGAGAAGAGGAACGAGAAAAGGAAAACCAAATTCGAATTCAAAGAGAGAAACAAATCGGGGAAAACATCAAGAAATCTGATCCCTTTGGTGATGCGAGGCCTCGTGAAGTGGTTTTGGAAGAGAAGGGGGTGGACTGGAAAATTCTCGATCAGGATTTTAATTTTGATTCCTCCATCAGGTTCTTTCTTTCTTTCCTTTTCTTTTCTTTTCCTTTTTTTGTGAAATGTTTTGGTTAACCCTCAAAATTTGGGGTAAAGATTTTAACAGAACAGGTTTGGTGTCATGCAGTGCACGAATCATACCAGTGTTTTTTGGATTTGATAGTCTCTGCGCTGCATGAAGCCAAAACTGTTCTGTTAAAATCTTTCTTTTTCTTTTCTTTTCCTTTTTTTGTGAAATGTTTTGGTTAACCCTCAAAATTTGGGGTAAAGATTTTAACAGAACAGGTTTGGTGTCATGCAGTGCACGAATCATACCAGTGTTTTTTGGATTTGATAGTCTCTGCGCTGCATGAAGCCAAAACTGTTCTGTTAAAATCTTTCTTTTTCTTTTCTTTTCCCTTTTTTGTGAAATGGTTTGGTTAACCCTCAAAATTTGGGGTAAAGATTTTAACAGAATAGTTTTGGCTTCATGCAGCGCACGAATCATATCAGAGTTTTTTGGGTTCTATAATTTCTGCGCTGCATGAAGCCAAAACTGCTCTGTTAAAATCTTTCTTTTTCTTTTCTTTTCCCTTTTTTGTGAAATGTTTTGGTTAACACTCAAAATTTGGGGCAATGATTTTTTAACAGAATAGTTTTGGCTTCATGAAGCGCACGAATCATGTCAGAGTATTTTGGGTTCTATAATTTCTGCACTGTATGAAGCCAAAACTGCTCTGTTAAATTCTTTACTGAAAAAAATTATAGGAACCAGAATTTTGTTTATACCATCTCCTGACATTTTTCTTATTATTTCAGGGAATGTAGAACAAAGAGAATACCAAAAAAGAAACCCTTGGGTATTCGAAATTCTCGAACTAATTTGCCATGCCAGCAAACTGTTTCCTGTGAAGAGCTTGTTCCCCCTTTAAAATACCCACCCAAAAATATCAATTCTGTTTTCAAAGAAATCCATCGCGCCCGCAAACCGAAACCCGATACTTGCCCAGACTTAATGGGTTCAAATACGAAACGGGTTTCGACGAACTCCAGTAACGGGTTGGGCAATGTTGGGGCGCTGTCACATCGAGATTCAAAGCTTTCCAGAAATCAAAACACCTCATCGAATCTGAACAGGGTTTTAGTGAATTGTAATAGCAAAAAGGAGAAGACAGGATCTAATTTTGAAGCAAAATCAGTTAAAGAAAATGGAATGAAAAAAGAAGAACAAGTTCAGAGGAGAGTTCTAGTTGAATTAAATAATTCCAGTTGCCAGAAAGTTCCTTGCAGCAACAGCTACTTTGGTGTACTTGAACTGTTAGAACCGAGTTCACCGGAGAAATCCAATTCAAAGAAAAGAAGTGCTGTATCATCAACAAGTGAAGAATTTGAAGATAATTTTGTAGCTGAATTGGAAGCAGGAAAGAAGAACCGAGATAAGCCAACGATCAGGAAAATGAAAAGGGGGAAGAGATCAAACAAATAGTTGATCCCGGTGTTGTTGTTGTACCAGTTGGTATTTGATATTTTTTTTTCTGCTAAATTTAGGAAATTGGGATTTAATTTCCTGCTTTCTTTTAGGTGCTAGTGATTTTGTTGGAATCATAAGTTCATAACCTTTTAGAGTTTGATAATTTTTAGTATCTTTTGATTTTGTCAGATCTGAACCACCAGCTGTGTGTTAATTTATGAAAGAACTGGTATGCACAAGTCAAAGCTTCTATATATAACCATGACACCTTGATCCAGTAATAATGTATTTACAAGATTTGTTTCATTACAAGTGTAGCTAATGAATGGGCAGTAGAAAAATTTAAAAGTAGAGTCTAAACATGATTCATGGTTGCAAAGAGCAAAAATGTGTTAGGCTTATGAGATAGATATCGATAAACCTAATTTGTACCCAATACCGTATAGCGTGAATATTGATGAATACAATATCTTATATCATAGTATTTTACTTGTACATTTAACTATCTAATATATTATCATTATTCGAGTAATTTATATACAACATTTTATATAGTCTTATGAAATTAGTAATTTATTACAAGCTAGATTGATCTATACAATATTAAATTAATATTATTTAAATATTTATCTATGTTATTTTAAAATAATAGAACCAATAATTATAATTTTTTATATATATGATATTATAAAGATGATATGTTTAATGCAAGATATATATCTGTTTGCTATATCGATGCACAAATTGTATAAGTTATCAATTTATGTGTATTTTCTATTATTTGATATGATAACAATAACACTAATACTTAGCGGATAAAGATAAGATTTTTTTGAGTAAAGGTTGGAGATCAAGAAACAAAACTATTTAATATCTACAATGAATTCTCTCATTTGAATTTTGAACCTGCAACCTCTCACGAATATTTTATACATAAGATGCAAAACATTAGCAATTGTGCATTTGTCTTGTTTTGTAACACTAGCAATTAATGTATTTCCATTTATATAGTATTGTATTTTAGATTTTACTTGGACCCTATACTATAGAAGGTTAACCAAATCACATTGCAGCCTGAAAATTAATTAATTAAACCCAAAAAGGAGAGGATTCTAATTAATTTAGTCTAGTTTCATGATTGTATGATTGTAGTAGGTTTGAAACAAAACAATATTAATGCCACTTGTATTATTGCCAATGACAACAATGGCGCTACATTTTAATGGAAATGTTCATTTTGACACAAATCCTGAGCACACCAATAAAATTATACATGGACTAGATTCAACCTGTATTGTAGGAACTCAAAAAACAAAAACAAAAAAAATAGTAAAAAGGAATACGATCATATAGGCAATACATCATCATCATCATCATCAATATCATTATATTATTATTATTATTTGTAACACCCGGTAATTGTAATAATTTTTTTAAAATATATTTTGGACTTAATTATAATATTGTAAATTTAAAGGTTCCAAATGTAAAAATGCAAACTTTGTTAAAAAAATAGAGACCAACGTGGCAGCCCTTGCCACGTGCCCATGCATGGAAAATTTTGACCGCCGTAAAAATGACTCAAAAGCTCCCCTTCTCCTTTAATTGATCCGGAAAAGAAACTAAAAGTGAAATTGAAAGAGGAAAATGAAAAAGAAAGGGAAAGGAGGAAAAAAAAGTTAAATAAAGAAATATTTTGATAAGAGATTGATTACTATTTGATATCTCAGAATGGAATTCCCGTGATTTTTATTTTTACCCAAAAAACAATATATTTTAATATAAATAACCAGATTTTTAAAAGATTTTTATTTCTATCCAAACCGCTAGGAATATCAACGGCTTCAATTATTAATTCAAACCGTAAATATTCCTAGTGGCTTGAATAAATAATTCAAGCCGCTGATATTTCTAGCGGCTTGAATTTTTAATTCAAACCTTAAATCCATTCAAACCTAAAATCCCGTGAACCATTTTCATTTATTATTTTATTAAATGGTAACTTTTCACCGATAACCCTAAAGTTATTTTTATTACAAAGAATTATATTATAAAAACTTATCAATAATATAAAATTTCATTTATTATTTTATTAAATGGTAATTTTTCACCGAAATTTTATATTATTGATAAGTTTTTATAATATAATTCTTTGTAATAAAATAACTTTAGGGTTATCGGTGAATAAATTTCAAGGGTTATCGGTGAAAAATTACCATTTAATAAAATAATAAATGAAATTTTATATTATTGATAAGTTTTTATAATATAATTCTTTGTAATAAAAATAACTTTAGGGTTATCGGCGAATAAATTTCTAGGGTTATCGGTGAAAAATGACCATTTAATAAAATAATAAATGAAATTTTATATTATTGATAAGTTTTTATCAATGTTTTAAATAGCATTTATAGCGTCATAGCGGGAAGGCTACAAAAAAAGCTATAGCGAATAGCGTAGCTATAGCGGAAGCTATCTCAAATAGCGTTTTTTTTTTTACAAAAATTATATTATATATTTGTACTATATATTAACATTATCTAAAGTTTCATAGAACAATAAATAACACCAAATTAATTAAGAAATTATAATATTCATATTGAACTAGTACAAAAGTCCACGGTTCAAAATATCCATAATAATATCATAAACTATCGATATTTTTCTATACAAAATATCTTAAGCATCATGATTCATTCTATTTTTTTTTTCTATACAAAATAAATTTTATGGATCTTTATTTAAGCCCATATAAATTGTCTAAAAAAGTCCAATATGCCATAGCGCGCTACACGCTATGCGCTATAGTGGACCGCTATAGCGGCCGTAGCGCAATTAGCGTATTTTCATGCCATAGCTTAGCGTTTAGGGTCCAAAAACGCTATAGCGGCGCTATAGCACCGCTATAGCGTGCTATTTAGAACACTGGTTTTTATAATATAATTCTTTGTAATAAAAATAACTTTAGGGTTATCGGTGAATAAACTTCTAGGGTTATCGGTGAAAAATTTCCATTTAATAAAATAATAAATGAAATTTTATATTATTGATAAGTTTTTATAATATAATTCTTTGTAATAAAATTAACTTTAGGGTTATCGGCGAATAAATTTCTAGGGTTATCGGTGAAAAATTACCATTTAATAAAATAATAAATGAAATTTTATATTATTGATAAGTTTTTATAATATAATTATTTGTAATAAAAATAACTTTAAGGTTATCGGTGAATAAATTTCTAGGGTTATCGGTAAAAAATTACCATTTAATAAAATAATAAATAAAATTTTATATTATTGATAAGTTTTTATAATATAATTCTTTGTAATAAAAATAACTTTAGGGTTATCGGTGAAAAATTACCATTTAATAAAATAATAAATGAAAATGGTTCACGGGATTTTAGGTTTGAATTAAGAATTCAAGCCGCTAGGAATATTTGCGGTTTGAATTAATAATTCAAGCCGCTGATATTCCTAACGGTTTGAATTTTTAATTCAAACCGCAAATATTCCTAGCGGTTTGGGTAGCAATAAAAATCTTTTAAAAACCTGGTTATTTATATTAAAATATATTTTTTTTGGGTAAAAATAAAAATCACGGATGGAATTCCGACAATGTTCCACTGATTCTGAACAGTAGTTGCAGTTCAATTTGAATTTTGAATTGATCGCTATCAGATAATTAGATTTCTCTATAATATATGTTTTTGTTTTGTTTGGTTGAATTAGATTTTGAATTGGGTGTTGGATTATGAGGGCATATTTAACATGATAACAGATTTGAGGTTCGAATTTGATTGTGAAATGATGAGATTGTGTGTTATGAGAATCTGGAAATTGTCTGTGGCAGACATTCCAAATGTGTGAATACTATGTGACTTGTTTTACTGATAATCTAGACCCAGGTGTTATCGCTGTTAAATATGCATGCATAATTTGATATGAATTTGCGTGAATTAATCCAATCTGTTTGAAATAGTTGTTTAATTACGTCAATTATAGAGAAGCGCGTCGTTAAATAATCAGTTACTGAGCTTTATAGCTGATTCAGTATTGTTTCTGTTTGCGACATAGGTTGACGGATCGCGTGTCCCGGCCCAGCAGCAGGGTCGTGATATTATTATTATTTTCGCAATATTTACAATAATGCATGATAGACACGTAAAATATTCTTTTCGCAATGCATGATTGATTTACATTAGAATTTTCTATATTGCAAGGTGATTCTATTCCATTCAAAGTCATTTTCCTTGTAAGAAGTGCAAAGTATAAATGTCATGGAATATATATATCAAGTTAATTGTAATATATCAAATTTTCTCTGTACAACCAAATTCATTCATTTTTTTTCTTGTTCCCCATCATCTAAAAAAATAAAGAAAAAAATCTCGCTGTACTTACTTATTTTTAGTTGTTTTCAAACTAGATCATATTTTATACTTACGGTTTTTGGTTTTTTTTCACACTTTTTGCATCTAGAAAATAATGAAAAAATGAAAACATGTATCAAAAATTATGAAACACCTTTTCTATCTATGATATGATAAAAATATAATAACATGTATCTCGAATCATAAAAGTTGTAATCATCCATTAGCAATGATTTAAAATTGTATTTGTTTTCATCCATTAGCAACAAGGTTCTAAATAGCGTTTATAGCGTCGTAGCGGGAAGGCTAAAAAAAAAGCTATAGCGAATAGCGTCGCTATAGCGGAAGCTATTCCAAATAGCGTTTTTTTTTTACATTTCGTATATTCAATATTTGTACTAAATATCAACATTATCTAAAGTCTCATAGAACAATAAATAACACTAAAGTAATTAAGAAATTATAATATTCATATTGAACCAGTACAAAGTTCAAATTGCGGTTCAAAATATCCATAGTAATATCATAAACTATCGATTTTTTCTATTAAAAATATCTTAAGCATCATGATTCATGACATAATTTTTTTTTTTCTATTCAAATTTTATTTTCGATTTGGACTTTTTTTCTATTCAAATTTCAATTTCTATTCCCAATTTCAAATTGATTTATCTGTAGCAAGTAGCAACAAATTCAATTTCGGTTTGAGATTTTTTTTATCTTTATTTAAAACCCATATAAATTGCTTTAAAAAAAAAACCCATATTGTATAGCGCAAATAGCGCGAATAGCAGACCGCTATAGCGCTGTAGCGGTCGCTATAGCGGCCGTAGCGCAAATAGCGCATTTTGATGTCATAGCGTAGCGTTTGGGGTCCAAAAACGCTATAGCGGCGCTATAGCGCGCTATTTAGAACATTGATTAGCAATAATTTAAAAGTTGGTCTTTTTTTTCATCCATTAGCTTAAGAAAAAAAAATTTAATTAACCTTAGCGAAGAATTTTTCATTCAGTTAAATTGAGAGAATTTCTTATAAATAAATAACTATAACCCTAATTCAGTTAATTTTTATTTGACATATAAAACATTTGTTACTGCGAAATTTAAACAGGTGTTACAGCGAAATTTGGAGCAAGAAGTAAAATCTGAAGGATATAGAAGATCCAAACTCTGGTGGATATCTTCCAGTTATTAATGTATCATTCACATGCTTTTTCACATTTCTCTCCCTGCTCTGCTCTGGGCCTTAATTACTTGAAAACAAGCGCTCGAATGTGAAATATCTTTTTCTCTCTGTGTTTGATTTTCTCTAATTTCTCAGAAAACTAAAAAAAATATATTAATAGATAAAATTCTATGTATAAAGAGTTTTTTCATTGTTTTTGTCAAATTAAATATTAAATTATTTTTGAAAATTTTGATGTTACAGAGGCACCAGGTTCTTACAACGAGTCAAAATTTAAACCTCCATTTCCTTATGAGAGTGCATCACGCATAAGGGAATGGATTGCATATCATGTGCATTTTTTCAGGCAAAAATCACATTTAGTATTTCAGATTTATAAAAGTAAATGAAGAACACTTAATAATAATATTAGTTTTTTTTTCAGATTTTAATATATTAAAATAAATGCTTTTTAATATATACAACTTTTCAGATTTTAATGTGATCTAGAGAAATACTTAGTAATTATTTAAATTTACAGATTAAAATAAATTTTATTAAAGGTTTAAACTTATTAGAACAAATATTATGATTAATGGGATTGGGTTTTGTCCAAAGGGCTTTGGACAAAGTCTTATCCAAAGTCAAGATTAAACTTCCGATTTGCATTGAGATTCGTGCAAACATATTTAAAACTTAATAAATTTAAATGACTCCTTGAATCTACATGTCTGCACGAATTTTGATGCAGATCGGACGGTTTAGGTCCGACATTGGTTTAGGCTTTGTCCAAAGCCATTTGGACAAAACCCTATTCCATGATTAATTATACATATAGTTCTATAGCACGGATTGTTCCATAATACGAATCAATATTTTCGTTTTCAAAATTCTAACAGTCGATCTGAACCGTTCAACATGATTCCCATATGAATATGTACTTGTAGACCGAATTTTATATTTTTTAGAATTTTTTTACTATTTTTTAAGATAGGTAGAAAAACACTGTTTTTGGATGATCTAGAATTATTAGATCAAGTGATTTTCTATCTATCTTAAAAAATAGTAAAAAAAAATAATAAAATTCGGTCTGCAAGTATATATTTACATGAAAATCATGTTGAATGGTTCGGATCAACTGTTAAAGTTTTGAAAATAGAAATATTGATCTGTATTAAAGACCAATCCATACTATGCATGGTAACATAGACTCACTCGTAGTTCTATAGTTATTTTAAAATAAATTCCGAAAGAAGAGATACTTAAAAACAGAACTATTCTTTCTAAAAACCATTCTTTTCATTTATTCACTTCTAAAATTTTGATTATTTTAAAATATATACTAATATCTAGATGTGAGTAAGAGATGCTATTTTAATAGAGTTTTTCATTATTAATGAGACTACAACCATTACATGAACAATTATTAAACAAAAGTTAGGAATTATTGATATCTATATTAATTATGAGAAGGGTTCAAATGCCTCCATTTTTTGTGCCTCCATCATGCCTCCAATTTTAAAAACTTTAATAACTCAAAATTTAAAAATTAAAAGTCAAAATAAAACCATTGGATATGATCTACATCATTTTATCTATGTGCTCATAAAAAATTACCACATTTTGATTTTTTATGTGAATCAATAAGTTAAAAAATCAACGTCTAGGAATTATCCACATTAGTACGTTTTTTACAAGCTCTTGATGACAACCAAAATAAAATTGAAATGTCATAATTTTTTACACGTGCATAGAAAAAATGATGTAGATCGTATCCAACGGTTTTATTTTGACTTTTAAGTTTTAAATTTTGAGTTATTAAAGTTTTTAAAAATGGAGGCATGATGGAGGCATGAAAAATGGAGGCATTTGAACCCTCCTCATTAATTATTACTAATGAATTTCAGAGTAAAATATAATAAAAAATATATATACTAATGATCAGAATTGAATATCAAATTGAATAAAATCAAGAGAGAATGCTTTCATATTTTATTATAGTTGTAGATTGATTATTAATAAATAAAATTCATATTAAAATATCAATAAATAATTTTCAGATTAAAATTTTACAGAAATATTATTCATAAATTCTTAAAATATAATAATTTATTCCAATCAATATTTCTACTTATCATATTACAATCAATGAAATTCATGCAACAATTATAAATAAAATATCATGGTTTTCGAGTACCTTATAGCACGAATTTTTCATGAGTCTCAATCCAACTTTTTTATCCGTTTATCCGATCCGTACCATATTCGAAAAAACGGATAAGAGTAGAGATTTTTTTTCGTTATCATAACGGGTACGGGTATGAAAATGCTACCACCCGCCCGTATCGTACCCATTGACACCCCTAGTTACGAAGGGCAAATAAATTGAAAAGAAAGGATATTATTTTAATTCTTTAATATATGTTGCCCAAAAACAGTGATGGTACACAATTTCTCTTCTTATTCTTCTCAGAATCATTTTCAATATTTATAATACATGGTCTCTCTTCTACAACATCCAACCAACAAATTAAGGAGGGCAGCTATGATTTGTTGAATTTGAGCCTGCACACACGTATGGGACGGATCCCGGGCTTGGTGGATTTGAGCCTGCATACACGTATGGGACGGATCCCAGGGTACGATGTGCCCGGGGACTTGGTGGATTTGAGCTTGGAATTGATCTGTCTTCTCCCTCAATCCCTATCCATCAATCATTTAAGAAAGGAATTCAGATTCTCAGTGATTGCTTCATAAACTTAATTTTAAGTAAGTTATATTTATTTTAAGTAAGTTATATTTATTTTTAGATTATGTTAGATTTATTTTAAAATATGTTAGATTTATTTTTGAATAGGATAGATTTATTTTTGAAATATGTTAGATTTATTTTTCACTGCATCCGTCAAACTATCATGCTCGTACACACCGACGACACATGAGTTGCTTCATCATCTCTACTATATTTCCAAGGTATATAATCAGTTTGAATGTATAGAAAACATGGATGAATCTCTCGAACTGATCGTATTTGCCATGGAAGAGAAGTTTCTCAAATATTGGGAAGAAGTACCCCTCCTGACCATTATCGCAAATTGCCTCTATCCGGCGTTCAAGAAGAGGTTAACTGTAAAAATGCTTGAAAGGTACAAGCGCAATCTAAATCTTGAAGCATCATTAGAGGAGACACGCGTGACCAAGGCATTGGATGAGATGTTCAACATATACAACACAAGAAGAAATGTCAATCGACCGTCTATGACCCATTGCGGTGCCAGCTGGCGTATCCGCCTATGTGGCGTATCCTTACTCGGCCGATACGGTCGCCGATACTCCATTGAAACAGTTGGATACGGCTGGATACGTGTGGATACGCCTGCGAACCGTGAGCCGCGCGTGAACCAGCGCAAATTTTCTGCCCCGCGCGTGAATCGAACTGGGGCTTCTCCTGTGAGGGTCAAAACCTTTGACCACTACACCAAAGTTGCATTTGTGATATATTCTAGTAACTATAGTATTTAATATATTCTTATGTTATGCCTTTAATTTTTTATACAAATTTGATTTAAGTTATGATTATCTAAATACAATATATAAAATAATAAAAAATAATATATATAATAAACGTATCGTATCCTAGATTTTTTAAAACTATCGTATCGCCGTATCCGTATCGTATCTGATACAACACCCGTATCCATGCAACATAGTATAAAAACAAATGAATCCAGTTCAATTAAATCAATATATATATATATATATATATATAGATGAGCTATGCTACTCCATGGAGTAAAACGCATTGGTGCTCCACGCCGCTATATTTTTATTTTGAAAGTCCAAACGACCGATCCGAACCGCTCAACATGATCTCCATATTGAAATGTGCTTGGAGACCAAATTTTACATTTTTTAGAATTTTTTTACTATTTATTAAGCCACTTTGAAAAACTGATCCGACAGTAAAGAATTTTTTACTGTTTTTTACTGTTCATCCGGATTTTCAGATTTTCAAAGTGGCTTAATAAATAGTAAAAAATTCTAAAAAATGTAAAATTTGGTCTCCAAGCACATTTCAATATGGAGATCATGTTGAGCGGTTCGGGTCGGTCGTTTGGACTTTCAAAATAAAAATACGGCGTGGAGTACAAACGCGTTTTATTCCATGGAGTAGCATAGCTCATCTCTATATATATATATATAGATAGGCTATGGTGAGTTGCGAAGTAAAACGTCGTTTTACTTCACGCCATATTTTCATTTTGAAAATCCAAACAACCGATCCGAACCGTTCAACATTTTCTAAATATTGAAATGTGCTTGGAAACTAAATTTTACATTTTTTGGAATTTTTTTACTATTTATTAAGCCACTTTGAAATCGCTGATCCACTGTGAACAGTAAAAAAACAGTAAAATTTTCTGGACCACCGGATCAGCGATTTTCAAAGTGGCTTAATAAATAGTAAAAAAATTCCAAAAAATGTAAAATTTAGTCTCCAAGCACATTTCAATATAGAGAACATGTTGAACGGTTCGGATCGGTTGTTTGAATTTTCAAAATGAAAATATGAGCGTGAAGTAAAAATGACCTCTTACTTCACAACTCACCATAGCCCAGCTCTATATATATATATATATATATATGAGGGAGGGTTCAAATGCACCATAATTTTTGTGCTCCAATATGCTCCACATTCTTTATCTCTATTTTCAAAGTCCGAACAGTCGATCCGAACCGTTCAACATGATCTTCATAATAAAATATGTTTGGAGACCAAATTTTATATTTTTTAGAATTTTTTTACTATTTTTTTAGATAGGTACAATATCACTTTATCGGATGGTCCAGAATCTCCTTAAAAAAATAATTTTGTACCTATCTAAAAAAATAGTAAAAAAAATTCTAAAAAATATAAAATTTGATATCCCAAACATATTTTATTATGAAGATTATGTTGAGCGGTTCAGATCGACCGTTCGGACTTTGAAAATGAAGATAAAGGATGTGGTGCAAATTGAAGCACAAAAATATTGGTGCATTTGAACCCTCCTCTATATATATAGGAAATTGCTAATATGCTACGCGTAGCATAGAGGGCCTCCGTGCTACGGCTCCATATTTGAGTTTTTAAAATTCTAACGGTCAATCCGAACTGTTCAACATGATCTCCATATGAATATGTACTTGCAAACCAAATTTTACATTTTTTAGAATTTTTTTACTATTTTTTTTAGATAGGTAGAAAATCACTTAATTTGAAAATTCTGTACGATCAATAGAATTTACTAACATTAGCTGTAGTTGTTGGAGGAATATATCAAACGTTTATAATGTACTTACTGTAAGTTGGAGGAGGCTCATCCTTAATCTAAGAAAATATGCAATGGGGAAGCCAATCAAGTAATATGAAATGATGTTTACAAGAGCAGAACTTTCCTACATCAGGTTAGAAATGTGAAATGATTTTTTTGTTCATTTGATTCAAAATAGATTTTGTGATTTCAGGATTTCATCTAAGGTTTTCAAAATTATATATATGTCAGTGTCATGACAACGTGTCTGAGGGACCTGTCCGGTTTGAAGGAGTTCCCCTCTCCTCTTTAGGCACAAGTGACCTTAGAATTGAAATGATAATTGGTTTCATGTTTTTTTTCAAAACTATATATGCATTTGTTAATCAGCAAATGGATCGAAATATAAAACAGGGGAAATGAGCAGATTATTTTTATAAAAAGCTGTAAAACACCCTCCATCTTTGATGGCTTTTAAGTTATAAATTATTTAATCAAGCTAGCATCCTCACAAAGCACTTGTCATTTATTTTAGCTAATGAAGTACTTGTCATTTATTTTTATTTTTATTTACTCAAATGGTAATTCTTAGAAGCTAATTAATATGTACTGATTGCATCTATTTTAAATGGCAATCCATAAAGTTGGGCTTGTCCCAAACAAACAAGAATGAATTAACCATTTACGGTAGTTGTCAACTATATACAAGCTGGGTTATGTGACTTAATTGTGTTGTTGTTATATTTTCTTGAAACTAAGTTCCTTAGAATTCGAGTAAAAAAATTGAAAAGCTAATTTATGAAATTGGTGAAAATCACAAGTTATGAAATTTTTGTGACATATGAAAAGACCATTAATAAGCCCTCTGAAATATAGCAATAAGTCCATGATGAATTTTACCATTTCAGAAATACCCTTATGAGTTGTGACCTTAGCATAACTTAAGAGAGGAAATGAAGAATCACATGACAGAGTAGGTTAAAAACTAAACCTAGATACAGAGAAAGATAAAGGCATAACAGAATCACAGCAAAACAAAAATAAAGAAAAGGAGAAAACGAAGAACAAAAATATCTCTACTTAATTTATTTTTCTCTTTGTGTTTGATTTTCTCTAATTTCTCAAAAAAACTAAAAAAAAAAATATTAATAGATAAAATTCTATGTATAAAGAGTTTTTTTCATTGTTTTTGTCAATTAAAATGTTAAATTATTTTTGAAAATTTTGATGTAACAGAGGCACCAGGTTCTTACAACGAGTCAAAATTTAAACCTCCATTTCCTTACGAGTACACTTGTAATTTGAGTGCATCACGCATAAGGGAATGGATTGCATATCATGTGCATTTTTTCGGGCAAAAATCACATTTAGTATTTCAGATTTATAAAAATAAATGAAGAACACTTAATAATAATATTAGTTTTTTTTTTTCAGATTTTAATATATTAAAAGAAATGCTTTTTAATGTATACAACTTTTCAGATTTTAATGTGATCTAGAGAAATACTTACTAAAAATTTAAATTTATAGATTAAAATAAATTTTATTAAATGTTTAAACTTATTAGAACAAATATTATGATTAATGGGATTGTGTTTTGTCAAAAGGGCTTTGGATAAAGTCTTATTCAAAGTCAAGATTAAACGTCCGATTTGCATTGAGATTCGTGTAAACATATTTAAAATTTAATAAATTTAAATGGCTCCTGAATCTACATGTCTGCACAAATTTTGATGCAGATCGGACGGTTTAGGTTCGACATTGGACAAAACCCAATCCCATGATTAATTATACATAATAGTTCTAGGGTGAGTCTATAGTACTATGCATAGCACATATTGGTCCATAATACGAATCAATATTTTCGTTTTCAAAATCCTAACAGTCGATCTGAACCGTTCAACATGATTCCCATATGAATATGTACTTGTAGACCGAATTTTATATTTTTTAGAATTTTTTTACTATTTTTTAAGATGGGTAGAAAAACACAGTTTTTGGATGGTCTAGAATTTTCAGATCAAGTGATTTTCTATCCATTTTAAAAAATAGTAAAAAGTTTCTAAAAAATAATAAAATTCGGTCTGCAAGTATGTAGTCATATGAGAATTATGTTGAATGGTTCGGATCAACTGTTAGCATTTTGAAAATAAAAATATTGATCTGTATTACGGACCAATTCATGCTATGGATAGTAACATAGACTCACTCATATATAGTTCTATAGTTATTTTAAAATAAATTCCGAAAGAAAAGATACTTAAAAACAGAACTATTCTCTCTAAAAACCATTCTTTTCATTTGTTCACTTCTAAAATTTTGATTATTTTAAAATATATACTAATATCTAGATGTGAGTAATAGATGCTATTTTAATATAGTTTTTCATTATTAACGAGACTACAACCATTACATGAACAATTATTAAAACAAAAGTAAGGAATTATTGATTTCTATATTAATTATTACGACTAATGAATTTCAGAGTAAAATATAAAATTGAATATCAAATTGAATAAAATCAAGAGAGAATACTTTCATACTTTCATATTTTATTATAGCTGTAGATTGATTATTAATAAATATAATTCAGATTATAATATTAATAAAATAATTTTCAGATTATAATTTACAGAAATATTATTCATAAATTCTTAAAATATAATAATTTATTCCAATCAATATATCTACTTATCATATTACAATCAATGAAATTCATGCAACAATTATAAATAAAATATCATGGTTTTCGAGTACCTTATAGCACCAATTTTTCATGAGTCTCAATTCAATTTTTTTATCTGTTTATCCGACCCGTACCGTATTCGAAAAAACAGATAAGGGTAAAGATTTTTTTTCATTATCATAACGGGTACGGGTATAAAAATGCTACCACCCGACCCGTATCGTACCCGTTGATACCCCTAGTTGCGAAAGGCAAATAAATTGAAAAGAAAGGATATTATTTTCTTTAATTGATGTTGCCCAAAAACAGTGATGGTAGAAAATTTCTCTTCTTAATTATTCTTCTCAGAATCATTTTCAATATTTATAATACATGGCTTCTCTTCTACAACATCCAACCAACAAATTAAGGAGGGCAGTTATGATTTGTTGAATTTGAGCCTGCACACACGTATGGGACGGATCCCGGGGTACGATATGCCCGGGGACTTGGTGGATTTGAGCCTGCATACACGTATGGGACGGCTCCCGGGGTACGATATGCCCGGGGACTTGGTGGATTTGAGCCTGCACTCACGTATGGGACGGATCCCAGGGTACGATGTGCCCGGGGACTTGGTGGATTTGAGCTTGGAATTGATCTGTCTTCTCCCTCAATCCCTATCCATCCATCATTTAAGAAAGGAATTCAGATTCTAAGTGATTAATTGCTTCATAAACTTAATTTCATCTGAGCTAAATTAATCAGTTTTTCAGAAAGAGAGAGAGAAAAACTACGTACCGGGTGCCTTGTTCTCTTCGAGGATTCGGACGGCGTTAGTAGAAGGTAAGAAGACATGAGAGGCGGTTAGAAGTAAGAAGAGGATGCAGAGAGTACCAGAAAGAGCCCTCGTTGCCATATTAGTCTTAACTTGTTTTTCTTTGTGCATATATACACACACACACACACCAATCCTACCTCTATATATATATAGAGAGAGAGAGAGAGAGATGGATGTGGGAGTTTGGAATGACCTCAAAAGTCCAAGTGACATTTGGATATTGTTCGATTCTTCGCAATGCATGAACTACTTGGACAAGTTATACGGAGAATCTTGAAAAAACATAAGTTTTTTTTTTGTTCTGTAACAGTACTTACGTACGTAGCTTCATAAATACAATTACGGTTCTTGATTCTTATTTTTCTTATTTCATGTTCCTACAGCCAATCAAAGAATCATAATTGACAGATGAAAGATAACATGCTTCCTTATGATATATTATTTGTGGTTCGTTAAATTATTGACAGAATTGAGAAAAATACACATCTGCATGAAAATATTTATGAGCGATCATATGATTTATTAGCTGTATACATCGTTCTCTTGCATATTGTTAATTACTAATTTTTTAGCTTGCTTTGTGTAGCCTCAGTACGTAAATGACATGCCGCAATGAATCTGAGTCAATATTAACTGCATGTACTCCCAAGTCTCCAAGTCTTAGTCTTCGCTGGGACCCCCAAGTCTCCAAGTCTAGTCTTAGTCTTCGCTGGGAGCCCCAAGTCCCAAGTCTCCAAGTCTCCAAGTCTTAGTCTTCGCTGGGACCCCCAAGTCCCAAGTCTCCAAGTCTTAGTCTTCGCTGGGATCGCTTGGGTTGACCTGGACCCGCCGCCTCCGTTTGACTTTGATTTGACATTTTACTGTAGCAATACAAAATCTTTTGAATCCAACAGATCCAAAATTACTGTAGCAATCCGAATTTCCAACCAAAAAATCCGTATAAATTTACACCCCATCCTTCTCTCATTTTCACACCAGACTTTCATTATTCTTAATCTATTTTCTCTCAATCTCATAATCTCATACTCTCATTATTTTTATTGTTTTCAAATTTTAATTTAATTATTAGGAAGAAAATATAGTTGCAAATTTATTTTACTCTGCAAAGACGCAAGATTTAATTGCAAATTTAATTCATCCCGCAAAGGCGCAAGTTTATTTCATCCCGGAAAGGCGCAAGTTTGTTTCATCCCGCAAAGGCGCAAGATTTTCCTGCAAGATTTGAAAGTTAGATTAATTTTTCAAATGTGTTAGTTTTATTATAAATAGGTTAGATTAATTTTTTAAATGTGTTAGTTTTATTATAAATAGGTTAGATTAATTTTCAAAATAGCTTAAATATGTTAGATTTATTGTTAATTTTGTTAGATTTATTTTTAGAATAGGTTAGATTTATTTTAAAATAGGTTAGATTTATTTTCGAAATATGTTAGATTTATTTTTAAAATAGCCTAATTATGTTACATTTAATTTTAAATAGGTTATATTTATTTTAAAATTGATTATATTTATTTTTAAATTGGGATATTTATTTTAAGTAAGTTATATTTATTTTTAGTATAGGTTAGATTTATTTTAAAATATGTTAGATTTATTTTTGAATAGGTTAGATTTATTTTTGAAATATGTTAGATTTATTTATAATTGGTTATATTTATTTTAAAATTGGTTAGATTTATTTTTGAATATTTTAGATTTATTTTTGAAATATGTGAGATTTATTTATAAATAGGTTAATTTATTTTCAAAATAGTTTAAATAGGTTAGATTTGTTTTTCAATTCAGTTTTATTTTTAAGTAAGTTAGATTTAATTTTAAATAGGTTATATTTATTCTAAATAGGTTATATTTATTTTAAAATTGGTTATATTTATTTTTAAATTCGGATATTTATTTTAAGTAAGTTATATTTATTTTTAGAATATGTTAGATTTATTTTAAAATATGTTAGATTTATTTTTGAATAGGTTAGATTTATTTTTGAAATATGTTAGATTTATTTATAATTGGTTATATTTATTGGTTAGATTTATTTTTGAATATGTTAGATTTATTTTTGAAATATGTGAGATTTATTTATAAATAGGTTAGATTTATTTTTCAATTCGGTTTTTGAATAAGTAAGTTAGATTTAATTTTAAATAGGTTATATTTATTCTAAATAGGTTATATTTATTTTAAAATTGGTTATATTTATTTTTAAATTCGGATATTTATTTTAAGTAAGTTATATTTATTTTTAGAATAGGTTAGATTTATTTTTGAATAGGTTAGATTTATTTTTGAAATATGTTAGATTTATTTTTCACTGCAACCGTCAAACTATCATGCTTGTACACACTGACGACACATGAGTTGCTTCATCATCTCTACTATATTTCCAAGGTATATAATAAGTTTGAATGTATAGAAAACATGGGTGAATCTCTCGAACCAATCGTATGTGCCATGAAAGAGAAGTTCCTGAAATATTAGGAAGAAGTACCCCTCCTGACCATTATCGCAAATTGCCTCTATCCAATGTTCAAGAAGAGGTTAACGGTAAAAATGCTTGAAAGGTACAAGCGCAATCTAAATCTAGAAGCATCATTAGAGGAGGCACGCGTGACCAAGACATTGGATGAGATGTTCAACATATACAACACAAGAAGAAATGTCAATCGACCGTCTACGACCCATCGCGGTGCTAGGTATGAATATAAATATACATATGCTTTTAATCTCTATTATTTATAAATTAAATGTTATTTGACCACTATTTTTTTAATAATGACAGGAGTAGCAGCAGTAGTGGATTGTTAATGGATTTGCAGGATGATGAAGACCCGCAAATGTCCCACAGTAGCACCAACGAATTAGTAAGCTATTGGTTGGCGAGGCCCGAACATGATTCTGTTAGCGTCCTAAAGTTCTGGCAAGTGCCTATCCGACGCTGGCGATGATGGCCCGCGACATATTTGCCGTGCCCGTGTCAACCGTCCCTTCCGAATCATATTTTAGTTCGGCGAACAGGATCCTCACCGATAAACGTAGTAAGTTGGGTGCACATGTTTTCGAGAGACTTGTGTGCTTGAAAGATTGAATTGATGCAGAAAATCACACACAACATGGTGGAGTAGAAGCAGCATCATCGGGTGTCGAAACTCCTCCAAGCAGTAACGAGCTTAATGAGGATTCAGACGGTGAGCAAGAGAGCGATATGTGCTATATGCACAACAACTTATAGATTGGTAGTGTCGGTAATTATACATAATAGTTCTATAGTTATTTTAAAATAAATTCCGAAAGAAGAGATACTTAAAAACAAAACTATACTTTCTAAAAACCATTCTTTTCATTTATTCACTTCTAAAATTTTGATTATTTTACAATATATACTAATATCTAGATGTAGTAAGAGATGCTATTTTAATATAGTTTTTCATTATTAACGAGACTACAACCATTACATGAACAATTATTAAACCAAAAGTAAGGAATTATTACTAATGAATTTCAGAGTAAAATATAATAAAAAATATATACTAATGATCAGAATTGAATATCAAATTGAATAAAATCAAGAGAGAATGCTTTCATATTTTATTACAGCTGTAGATTGATTCTTAATAAATAAAATTCAGATTATAATATTAATAAAATAATTTTCAGATTATAATTTACAGAAATATTATTCATAAATTCTTAAAATATAGTAATTTATTCCAATCAATATATCTACTTATCATACTACAATCAAGAGTGAGGCTACGGTGCTATGCCACTACAGCAATCATACCCATCAGCGACCGGCCAAATCGGTCGCTGATGGGATTTTCGCCGGTGTTGATGACTAAATCGGTTTCTGAAGGGTATGAGCGCCGGTCGCTGAAGGGTTCGTCGCCGAAACAAATTAAATTTTTTTTTTTATGGGGTCTTCAGAGACCGGCGACCTTACCGGTCGCTGATGCTGGTCGCTGAAGACCGGTTTTGTTGTAGCATGCATAGCACGGATTGAGCCATGCTACGGCTCAATATTTGAGTATTCAAAATTCTTACGGTCGATCCGAACCGTTCAACATGATTAAAAATGAATATGTACTTACAAACTAAATTTTACATTTTTTCGAAATTTTTTTACTATTTTTAATAGATAGGTAGAAAATCACTGTTTTCGGATGGTCCAGAATTTTCAGATTAAGTGATTTTCTACCTATATAAAAAAATAGCAAAAAAATTCGAAAAAATGTAAGATTTGGTTTGCAAGTACATATTCATTTATAATCATGTTGAACGGTTCAGATCTACCATTAGAATTTTAAAAACTCAAATATTGAGCCGTAGCATGGACCAAACCGTATCATGCATAGTACCATAGCCTCACTCTGCAATCAATGAAATTCATGCAACAATTATAAATAAAATATCATGGTTTTCGAGTACCTTATAGCACGAATTTTTCATGAGTCTCAATCCAACTTTTTTATCCGTTTACCCGACCCGTACTGTATTAAAAAAAACAGTAAAGGGTAAAGATTTTTTTTCGTATCATAACGGGTACGGGTATGAAAATACTGCCACCCGACCCGTATCGTACCCGTTGACACCCCTAGTTGCGAAGGGCAAATAAATTGAAAAGAAAGGATATTATTTTCTTTAATATATGTTGCCCAAAAACAGTGATGGTACACAATTTCTCTTCTTATTCTTCTCAGAATCATTTTCAATATTTATAATACATGGCCTCTCTTCTACAGCATCCAACCAACAAATCAAGGAGGGCATTTATGATTTGTTGAATTTGAGCCGTTACAATTCAAATTTGTAACTAGCCGTTAGTTTTAATAGTTTGATTTCCCCAGGGACTTGGTGGATTTGAGCTTGGAATTGATCTGTCTTCTCCGTCAATCCCTATCCATCAATCATTTAAGAAAGGAATTCAGATTCTAAGTGATTGCTTCATAAACTTAATTAATTAGTTTTTCAGAAAGAGAGAGAGAGAGAGAAACTACGTACCGGGTGCCTTGTTCTCTTCGAGGATTCGGGCGGCGTTAGTAGAAGGTAAGAAGACACGAGAGGCGGTTAGAAGTAAGAAGAGGATGCAGAGAGTACCAGAAAGAGCCTTCGTTGCCATATTAGTGATCTTAATTATCTTGTTTATCTTTGTGCTAGCTACTGATACATATTATATATATATATATATATATAGAGAGAGAGAGAGAGAGAGAGAGAGGAGAGAGATGGATGTGGGAGTTTGGAATGACCTCAAAAGTCCAAGTGACATTTGGATATTGTTCGATTCTTCGCAATGCATGAACTACTTGGACAAGTTATACGGAGAATCTTGAAAAAACATAAGATTTTTTTTTTTAATTTGTTCTGTAATAGTACTTACGTAGCTTCATAAATACAATTACGGTTCTTGATTTTTATTTTTCTTATTTCATGTTCCTACAGCCAATCAAAGAATCATAATTGACAGGTGAAAGATAACTTGCTTCCTTATGAAATATTATTTGTGGTTCGTTAAATTATTGACAGAATTGAGAAAAAACTACACATCTGCATGAAAATATTTATGAGCGATCATATGATTTATTAATTAGCTGTATACATCGTTCTCTTGCATATTGTTAATTACTAATTTTTAGCTTGCTTTGTGTAGCCTCAGTAAATGACATGCCGCAATGAATCTGAGTCAATATTAACTGCATGTACTCCCAAGTCTCCAAGTCTTAGTCTTCGCTGGGACCCTCAAGTCTCCATGTCTAGTGTTAGTCTTCGCTGGGACCCCCAAGTCCCAAGTCTTAGTCTTCACTGGGACCGCGTGGGTTGACCCCGGAGGACATAGCTAGCCTATTAAATAGGGGTGTCAATGGTACCTTTTTGCTGTTTACCCGACCCGTATCCGATAAGGCGGGTATGGGTAAGGTTTATTTTTTGTTAGCTTATTGGGTATGGGTATGGATAATAATTTTTTTTCGTTAACCAAATGGGTAAGGGTATGGGTAATGACTATTTCGTACCCGTTACCCTATAGGGTAATTCTAAATATATGTTCAATTCAATTTTCAACCCACCTAAATATGCATTCGTGTTTTTGAATTTTCTTCCTTTATAAAAAACAATTTAGTTGAAATTGATTGCACATTCATTTTTATTTTTTATTAGAAATGTAATTATATATGTGTGAAATGAATGAGTTTTTTATATTTAATTTGTAAAATATAATAAACTAATTATTATATTAGTAATATCCGTTTTTCATCCGCTACCGTTTCGTTACCCGATAATATTAACGGGTAAGGGTAGGGTAGGGTAGGGTAAGGTCAATTTTTAATGGGTATGGGTAGGGTATGGGTAAAGTCAATTTTAATGGGTATGGGTATGAAAATGCCTCCATCCGACCCGTACCGTACCCATTGACACCCCTACTATTAAACCCGCCCCTAGACCCGCCGGACTTGCCCCTGGACCCGCCGGCCCCCCCGTTTGACTTTGATTTGATATTTTACTGTAGTAATACCAAATTTTTTGAATCCAACGGATCCAAAATTACTGTAGCAATCCAAATTTCTCATCCAAAAAATCCGTATAAATTTATACCCCATCATTCTCTCATTTTCACACCGGACTCTCATTATTCTCAATCTATTATTCTCTCAATCTCATATTCTCATACTCTCATACTCTCATTATTTTTATTAATCCCAAATTTTAATTTAATTATTAGGAAGAAATATAGTTGCAAATTGATTTATTCCGTAAAGGCGCAAGATTTAGTTGCAAATTTATTTATTCCGCAAAGGCGCAAGATTAGTTGCAAATTTATTTCATCCCGCAAAGGCGTAAGTTTATTTCATCCCGCAAAGGCGCAAGTTCGTTTCATCTCGCAAAGGCGCAAGATTTTCCTGCAAGATTTTGAAAGTTAGATTAATTTTTTAAATGTGTTAGTTTTATTATAAATAGGTTAGATTAATTTTTAAAATAGCTTAAATATGTTAGATTTATTGTTAATTTTGTTAGATTTATTTTTAGAATAGGTTAGATTTATTTTAAAATAGGTTAGATTTATTTTGAATATGTTAGATTTATTTTCGAATATGTTAGATTTTATTTATAATATGTTAGATTTATTTTTAAAAATAGCCTAATATGTTACATTTAATTTTAAATAGGTTATATTTATTCTAAATAGGTTATATTTATTTTAAAATTGATTATATTTATTTTTAAATTGGGATATTTATTTTAAGTAAGTTATATTTATTTTTAATATAGGTTAGATTTATTTTAAAATATGTTAGATTTATTTTTGAATAGGTTAGATTTATTTTTGAAATATGTTAGATTTATTTATAATTGGTTATATTTATTTAAAATTGGTTAGATTATTTAAAATTTGTTAGATTTATTTTTGAATATTTTAGATTTATTTTTGAAATATGTGAGATTTATTTATAAATAGGCTAGATTTATTTTCAAAATAGCTTAAATAGGTTAGATTTGTTTTTCAATTCGGTTTTATTTTTAAGTAAGTTAGATTTAATTTTAAATAGGTTATATTTATTCTAAATAGGTTTTATTTATTTTAAAATTGGTTATATTTATTTTTAAATTCGGATATTTATTTTAAGTAAGTTATATTTATTTTTAGAATATGTTAGATTTATTTTAAAATATGTTAGATTTATTTTTGAATAGGTTAGATTTATTTTTGAAATATGTTAGATTTATTTATAATTGGTTATATTTATTGGTTAGATTTATTTTAAAATTGGTTAGATTTATTTTTGAATATGTTAGATTTATTTTTGAAATATGTGAGATTTTATTTAGAAATATGTTAGATTTATTTTTCAATTCGGTTTTTGAATAAGTAAGTTAGATTTAATTTTAAATAGGTTATATTTATTCTAAATAGGTTATATTTATTTTAAAATTGGTTATATTTATTTTTAAATTTGGATATTTATTTTAAGTAAGTTATATTTATTTTTAGAATATATAGGTTAGATTTATTTTTGAATAGGTTAGATTTATTTTTGAAATATGTTAGATTTATTTTTCACTCAACTGTCAAACTATCATGCTTGTACACACTGACGACACAGGAGTTGCTTCATCATCTCTACTATATTCTAAGGTATATAATAAGTTTGAATGTATAGAAAACATGGATGAATCTCTCGAACCAATCGTATGTGCCATGAAAGAGAAGTTCCTGAAATATTAGGAACAAGTACCCCTCCCGACCATTATCGCAAATTGCCTCTATCCAATGTTCCAAGAAGAGATTACGGTAAAAATGCTGAAAGGTACAAGGCAATCTAAATCTTGAAGCATCATTAGAGGAGGCACGCGTGACCAAGGCATGGATGAGATGTTCAA